>OU862922.1:27206626-27625511 GCA_917880885.1 Limnephilus marmoratus
TCCCAACGGCCCCGCGGTTTTGGCGCCATTACCTCGCGGTTGCGCGCGAAAGTCGGTTCGGAAATTTCAAAACACGGTCCCGAGCTCAAAATATTTTTGAAGGTAGTGATTTTGTTTTGGTTTTACGCAGTGTATGTGTGATAATAGTTTTTAAATACAAAATATTTAAGATGTCGTAACAAAATTTCATGTTGTGATATTTTTAACTAAGCCCTCTAAAATATTTTCAAGTTTTATTATTTTGATTCAACTTCCAAAAACACATTAGGCAGAATAATTAACTTCACGAAAGGGTTCTTGGAATTCGTTGCTTTTGTTTTGGTGTCGCGTCGAAGCCTTCAATCTATATTATTTATCCCCCTTTTCGGCTTTCTGGAAATTCGTTTAAAAATAATTATAGATACTAGATAAAAAAGCGATCAACTTCACGGAAACGACCCTTTAAATTGAATAAATGGCCTTGCTTTTTTTGCCTGTGGAACTGTCAACATAGATATATTAATATTCTTTTAGCAAAGCTTCAATGATAAAGCCTTTATATGTATATAAAATGTCAACAATATGAATTCTCTTTTTATTTAAGATTTGTATTGTCAATATTACGTTTTTAATATTATGATATTTCATAGCATTATTCCGATTCTTATTTATTCTTAATACAAGTTTTCGGAAAGCCTTAACGTATCCAACATCATCCTTGATTATAAATATTTACGTTGCCAAATCCCCAGAAGTTAATCGTCTAGATTTGAATGCATTTTCTTTTGCCTTCACCGTAAGGCTTCTTATATTAGGCAGCGTGTATCGTAATATTTGTGTTTAATTCTATGTTTACATTTTCAATATTGTGGTTGCATCTCCAGGCTTTGTTTTCTCAGAGCTTTCTTTGTATTAAGCGAAGACATCAAGTGACAAATTATAACAAACTAATATGAATTAACTGCTTCGTTTCAGGCGTGAGACAATAAATCATCAGTCACACATGACAAGCAGCAAGCAGCAGTAGTGAGTGTTCAAACAGTCAGGCAAGAGACTCTGCCTACTGATTCAGTCCAGTTGCAGTGATATTAATAGCGGGCTGGTTGGTGGTAGGTTGGTGCGGCGGTAGTGGAAGAGTGCCGGGATTAAAGCCGAGAACTATTTTCGACCAGTTGTGTAACGAGAACATCCACCGGTGGTCGGTCCGTGGGATTTTCTAGTCTCGCGAAATAGAAATACATAGAAGCTGGACTAGTGCGTGTTGCGTGAGTTGGCTAGTAAGACTGAGAAATCACTTGGCTCGTCTCCAGGCCTGATTCTCCCTCCACGCTCCCAGCCTCGAGAAACTTCCACGGGAGACATGGCTGACTACAGGTGAGAACCAATCAATCAATCATAAGGACTTAGTTTCATCGTCTATCTCTCATTTTTGTTCTAACGAACATAAAACCGAACTTGCATAAAAACCCCAATGAGGGCTTCACAATAAATCAGGCAGCCCAAAGAAACTGTCTGTTATCACATATGTTCAGGATTTTTAATCTTTGTTATGCTTCTAGAATTGGGAAGGTTGAAAGTAGACATGCTAAGCACATATTATTAAGCAGTCTGAATTCGCAACCTTTCAACGCGAGATTAGAACAATTAACGCAAATGATATAATGTCGAAGGCAAGTTGTTGCAATTTCTCTAGTGATATAATGGAAGATTTCTAAAATATTTTAATAACACCGGAAGCTCATCTCGAACAAACAGCTGAAGATGTTGTAGGAAGAGATACTTGGCCTACAATGCGTCGAAATCGCTGAGCATACAGTGACTCTAGAGTCGCCTCTTCTCAAAGCCTGCGGCAGATCAAATTCTTCTCTAATCTGGCTTTGCGCTTCCTCTCTCTTTCTCCGTTTCTATCTAGCCAGAGAATCTCTCATCTTCTTGTCTACATTTCGAGACGCATTGTAATTCTGATGAATGACACTGTCGACGAATCGGAACACATTGTGATGGACATTGTTGCCAGGAACAAATTGTTGGCAGAGTTATCGACGAATGCGACCAACCTAGTAGCAGATGGAGAAACATTTTTTTGAACCAATGCCTTTTTGTCAGGCCACAATTATTATTTGTCTCATCATATCAAAACCAGCGGACGTTTACTATTCAATTTTGAATGATTGAATCAACAAAGACATAATGCGTATGTGTATTTCATCTACATATATAAAAATGATTCCCTGTTTCCCATGGTCTCGCCATAACTTCAGAACGACTTTACATATTTCATTCATCAATTTTTTTAAAAGTTTTCGAATACTTTGTAGAAGGTTCCTACGGAAAAAAAATTAAGAAAATTGCGCAGAAAATTGGATGATTTCAGAAAACTTAACGACTATTTTAACTTCGCACATTTGACAGTTCACGCGTTTGATGAATGTGAAATTAACAGGCAGATGTTTTTTTTGTAACAAAAGAATTGTCTATGGATTTTTTAAATTATAGATATTTTAAATAGGTACCTATGACAGGTATCAAATTAGATTGATCGTTCTCATAAAATACGAAAATGAATATTTGTAAAATATGAAAAATTAAAATTTGAATAAAAAAATTGTAATAGGTGGCACGCGAGCTGTTTCAAAACTGAATATATGGAACGCGGGAGTGGGACAGGGGAGAGGGTAGGCGGGGAAGGTGGAAGGGGAATGCGGGAGGGGAAGGAGATGCGGGAGGGGAACGCGGACGCGCGGGAAAAGACGTGCAGGGAGAAACAATTTATTTCTTTGAATATGGCATTGCAACGCATGCCGGGAACCAGCTTGTTTCATATAAATATGGACGCTGCCAGTCTTGTTGACTTGATATATCTCATAAAAATGGCTTTAAAGCTATCGTAAAAATAACAAAAAATAAATGAGAAGAATTATTAATGTGGATCCCATCGCAATGTAAATAATTACCATGTAAACAAAAAAATCATAGGTAGTTTGAATATTTTATTATATACAGGGTTTTCCAATAAGAGGTATTATTTTGATATTCAAAGAAAAATGCCATTTTTTAACATAAATGATCGGATGTTTATTTCATTATAAAGAGGAAGGTATGCCGTTAATAGTGGAAAATAACATCAGGCAAATGACCACCACGACCACGCTTACAGGACCATATCCTTTTCATGAAATTTTCCAAAACCAAATCGCAAAGTGGCTGCCATTCCATCTTTGAGGTCTTGAATCGACGCTGGGCTGTTGGCGTAGACCTTCTCTTTCACGTGGCCCCAAAGGAAGAAGTCGCGAGGTGTTAAATCACAAGATCTCGGTGGCCAATTGTGATCACCTCTTCGAGAGATAACACGGTCCGGAAATTTTCCCGTAAAAGATCAATGGTTTCGTTGCTTGTGTGGCACGTAGCGCCGTCTTGTTGAAAATAAACGTTGTCCAGATCAATACCATCCAATTCCGGCCATAAAAAATCATCAAATCTCTCGATAGCGCAATCCATTCACCGTAACTGTTGCTCCAGCCTAGTTTAATTTAATAATTTCAATGCGTTGTTGAAGCGTGTATCCTTCCATTTTTATTAATGGCGTAGTTTCTACTTGTCAAATGTCAAAAAATAACAGCTTCAAAAGTGACATCTACCGAAATAGCGGGCTATTCAAAATAACACCTCTTTTTGGAAAACCCTGTATTATCATGAAATGTTTTTTACTTGTATAAAAAGGTTTTATATCCAATATGATTCATTAACCTACCTTTCATTCTGACATTGTACACAGAAAAGCAATATAACATTATTTTCAGCAAACATGAATTTTTACTTCACTCACAATGTTTATTGTTTTAAAACCGAATTTCTTCACGTAAACTTGAATATTTCTTAGAAATTATTAAGCTCTCAATATTCGCAACTACAAATATGTCGAGTAAACATCCGCCAAATGCTTGGGGCGACTGATATCCGACTGTAAAGCTCCGAGAATAAATTGATCAAATAAACATTTTTATAACCGACAATAAATAATGCTACAGTTTTATTACTATCACATACGCATTTGTCACAATTTAATACAACCAATCTCCATTGACTCTTATAGGTTAATATTTTGCTTGTATTAAATTTACTGCTTTATTATAGTGACAAAAAGATATGAAATCATATTATTGATTTGAATGAATCACAACAAAAGTTATATTGAGAAAAGTCAAACGTTGCAAAATATTTAACGGCGTATGGTGTCATATTCATTCACCAAGTAAACTTCATCATAGCATTACGAATAACGTACTTAATTTTGTGTTAAGAATAACCAACCAAGCGTACATAAAAAAAGCTTTACTGAACAAAATTCATGCTAGCACCAAGCTTTAACAATATATTTTATCCATTTTCTGTTGTCACTTTTTACGGACGGATTTTTTCATGAACGGAAATACATTAATAAATTACATTGAAGAATTGTAATAAATTTCCTTACTCTGTTTAGGAAAGAGTTCGTGACAAAGATGTTAAATTATCTAATACCATTAAATTTAAAATCAATAAAGGGGTATCTTTTGTTGAATAACATAATATCAATGGAAATCATGACAGTTAAATCAGGGAGTTGTCAACATAATCACAATCATCCATTGTTGATATTGAAAATCAGCTTTTGAAATAGACGCATGTATCATTTATCATCACTAAATAATCGGACAAACACGGGTCAGTCTATTTAAACAGACTGAGATAAATTAATTTATTATTTGATTAATCGGGCTCATAAACATTAGTTCCACTTAGTTCGGAATAAGGAACTCCAGTGAAAAATATTATGGCTTTAAAAAAATATGTTTATATAGACCAATAAACGCTGATTCTGAATATATAAGTTTTATTGAAATTTTAGTGGTGACGTGACGTCACTGTTCGACGTGTCGTGACTTCACCGTAAAGTCATTGTATGGGAATGTATGATATGACACAAGCCATTGTATCAATTTATTCGTTTATTTACATACTGTTTATAGAGATTTAGTTGTTGTTTTTTTTTTTACAGTGAATACCGCACAAGAATCTCAACTGCTCCCGTCTGGAGCCAGTGAGACTATGGCATCCCCAATTGGGGTATGTTGTGAGGCTGAAGGTAGTGGGGAGGGGAAGGAGGTGGGGAAGAGGAAGGTTGGGAAGTACCTGGCTATTCAGATCTGGTCACTAAACACGGCTAAAGCCATTTTCAAGCAACGTTTCAATTCTGAATGGTGGTCTTACACCAGGGCGATACTGATAGTATCTTCCACTCTGGAACATGCCGCAAATATACTATATATTATTTTAAATGAATTAATTGTGAAATAACACAAATTAATCAAATAAAATTTATTTGCGCATGCCGGGTTCGAACCCGCGACCTCCGGATTGTGAGTCAAGAGTCTTACCCACTGGACTACGGAGGTCGTGTTGTGTTTATTGAAATATGATTTAGGCCTAAATAATGTTTCAAAAATAAAATCACTAATTAGTTTATCTCTATTATTGAAAATATTTAAAAACTACAGCACAAAAAAATAGCAATGCTACTTCTAGGGAGAATACTTCGAACAACGGAATTCAAAATGGCGGCAGTTGATCAGCTGATAGCCCGATCCTATTGTAATTTTTCAGGAGTGATGACGTCACACGATTCACCATACATACGGTGGTTTACGGAGGGTCTTGAAAAATTAAATCTTTGACAATTATTTTAACTATAACTAACTCTAAAAATAAAAATAAAGATGCAGTTATTTAAGTTAGAAGGTCAATATTCATAAAAAAAAAAAAAAAATTGGACTGAAGTTCTCTATTTTATTAGAATGTACATAAATATAGCGATTTTTTATAATGAGGCAATATAAACTACGGAACTTCCCAGCTGTACTCGTAACTCAGAACATGTCGGAATAATAATTGCAAGCATCTTATTACCCTTATCATATTCCTGGCGATGAATTATTTTGCATAGTATTATGTGTAAACTGGTTTCTTGGTGCCATTCAAAATAATATAATATTATTAGGTACTTGGATGCTTTTGTGAAATATCACCTAACGGGCGCATTACTAAACTATAGAATTTTGTAAAACTGTAGTTAAATTAGCATAAAAATACTTAAAATAATAAAATAGCCTTTCAAAATAAAAATTTGGAATGTACACATTTTATGGGCTGTGAAATGGTTCTGTTTTGGGGAATGAACTTGTGGTTAGTTCAGAAATAAAAAAAAAATAATCACCACTTAGTTTTAACCACTTTTATTGTTTAAAAAAAGGTGTTTAAGTGTTAATAAATATTTGAAGTGAAACTTCTATAGCACCGCTGTAGTTTTGGATTTCGGATGAAATAGAAATGACGATTACTGCACCTGCGACACATCAACTGTGCTTACTGGCCGCTTTGGCCACTTTAAAGGCTCCTATTGGTTTTTATGATTATGACCTCACTTTTCAAGTATTGGTTGAGATTGTTTTGGTAAAGTTTCGCTTCTACCGCGAGTAAACTGCACTCGAATTTTTATTAGAATGGTGCCACAAAAGAGGTGTGTTGTGTTTAAAGAAATAAAAAAAAGTTATTTTGTGATTTTTTTTTTGTTTCTACGACAAAATTATTTAAATTTATTCACTAGTTGAAGCTACATACATCAGGGACTTTTAGCTCTGGCATTAGATTAAGCAAATTAGAAGCTTTGGAAATAGATAAAGTCTTTAATGTTATTAATTATTAATGCTATATACTTACTTTAATTAGCTATAATTACATTTAAATCCTAAAAACATCCCGCTACCTCTAAATTCCTTCCTCCCTTGGCGTTCGGTCTCTTCGTTTTGTATACGTTATCTGATACTATAATAATGTATCCAAATTTATGTCGTGTCACTATTTTATTTTTCTATTTTTTATTCTGTATCCCTCTTTACCAATATTTATAATTACCACTGTATACCACTGTGTAATCTCACTTGATTGAAAAGGCCATTTTAAAACATATATATTTGCCCACATCATGCATCATTTTTGTTTGTTTAAAGTATTACCCTAATGAAGCTTAAGCTAAGATAAACCGATTGGTAAAAAAATTAAAATAAATTAGTGGTTAAAAATAAAGTGTTATCCTGACCTGTCAGTGGTTGAGTGGGCATCGCGCTTTGATCCCATCCGGGCGTCGCGTGTTCGATTCCTCGGCTGGCTAAGTCCTCCATCACAACACAAGCAACATTTTCGGCTTTCTGTGGTGGTAGTAGGAGATTTTCAAACATTGTTGGGTTATGCGTAACCCGGGAATGTTTGTAATTCTAAAAAAAAAAAAAAAATTAAAATTCAATAATATATTATACCAAAAAATGATTGTTTTCTACCAAAAATTTGTTTTTGATATCCACACTTTACTCATTTACAGACGTCATACCTTTGTTGTTTGAAAAATATTGTTTTCTACAGAAATTACATTTAAAAACTTAGTTAAAGGAGCTTCCACCGGAAACAGACATTTTCCTGGAAGGTTGATAAAATTTTAAATGATTTTATAAGAAATGTAAAAATCTACAAAACTTAAGAAATATGCAAAAACACATGTAATAATACTAACAATAAATCGAATGTCATTGCGAAATTTTCATGACTTTTGCGATATTCATTTGTCACTATAAATTTAACATTGTACGGTCCCTGCAATACGTCGTGTAAAATTCGGGATCAGACCGCTAACAATAACACTCTCTGTGTAGATGGCGATAAGGTTTAAATTCCCGTTTGATGCCATTCGCCGGTTTTGATTTATTCAAGAAATTACCACAAGTGTCTTTCCATGTCTAGAACGGGACTGTTCTAGGACGGGAGACCTTCCAAGTTGGACAGTCAAAGCTCCCTAAAATGAATGTATTTTATAACAAATAAAATAAACACTTAAATGTTTCAATTAGGCAACTAAACTTAGCGGGTTGTAACGATAAAATTTGTGGAATTGCTTAAGTTGATTCCGGTTCATTTTTTATGTAAAAACTAGGTAAGTCGTACCATTTTTGTTAATAATAAATACGTACAAAAATGATAAAATCAATAATATAAGTATTACGGTTCCCAACATACAAGTATACGATTTAACCATACTTATCAGAATAAATATACAGCATCCGATTTATCAGATTTGTTACCATCTTATAATTCAATTTCCCAACAAAGCTGATTTCAGAGTTATCTAGTTGTAGTAATCACACCACGATTTGACACCTGACAAAATCTTCCGTATTTGTACTGTGTACAACCAAATTAACTATATCATCGACACTCGGTTCGCCGCGTTGTTGCGTTTAATTAGTTAACTGATTTTTTTTCAATATCTAACATTTCAATTAAATAACGAACCGGAATATAACAGATTAAAAGTTTCGCAAAACAGCTTAGTTTTCCTAACAACTCCGGTTGCAGTATTTACGAAATCATCTCAAATTTGATAATGAATTCATGAACCTTTATAATATAACAGTAATCGGCTTCAATAAACTATTACCCTCGCAGTGCGTTGGTCAAAATTAATCCAAGTAACCTATTTTCGAGGCACTAACAAACATGCACTCGGCTAGTCAGAATGTATGCAGAATAATGTGGGCCAGTGAAGTGCATTTAAGTAATGATTGCACCTGTCGGATTGCAACGCCCACTAAATGCCTTTGAAATGCAGCCACTCTGACCGAGCAAACGTGTAATTAAAATTCTTCTCTTTGGAAGCCAAATAATTCATGGTTTTTCGTGATTTCCGTCATAATAATTTGGCCTAGATTCAGCTGGTTTAATTTTTGGACGAGGCCTTGAGGAGTGGTCCTGGGGGGGGGGGAGCAAAACGCCTCCACGTTCCCTTGATCAAATCCTAAATATAAGGCTTTAAGGCACCAGGACACAGTAAAAATTAAATTTTTGTCATTTTTTTTTTAAATTTCATTTTCTGAAAGGCATACTTGTTAAGAATGCTGTAACCAAATGTTTGAAAGAAATTAAAAAAATGACGGAGATGCAGCATTTTATCTGAAACCGTTTGAAACACTTTGTATGTTGAATTATCCTTCAGCAAAACTTTGAATGCCACAAGTGCCGCTTGCGACTGGACTGATGGCTCCGCTTATCCTCGGCGGGACTGCCGGACGACTGCAGCTCAGTTGCTTTGGTTAAGTCATACAATCTCATCAAAATATGTAACTTTATTTTTTTAATTCTATTAACTTTTGCTCTTTTACATTAATAAACTTTTATTTCAGCTATATCCAGTGGCGGAGATGAGACGTGATACTGTGAAATAAATAACAAACAACATGTGCATACACTCGCATACTGCCTGCTAACAACGCCCGGACATTGGAGGTCTAGAATAATTTTTATAAAAAATAGCTTCTTTATAAACAAACATTAGAGTCCTGACGTGTACGGTGAAGGAGGAAACCATCTGTTTCCTTAGAACGCCACGCCGTGGGAAAGTGGTGGGCAACCTCCAGGGGTCCTAGCATGGTCGATCGATATAGTTTTTATCGAAAATATCGGTAACTTGCCATCGCTCCCGAGCATGACTGCAGGCCGCTAACGAACAAACAATAGTTCACAATGACTAGGGGTTCCTAATATATTTGACATGAACTATTGTTTGTTCGTTAGCGGCCCGCAGTCGTGCTCGGGAACGATGGCAAGTTACCGATATTTTTGATAAAACATATATATATCGACCATGCTAGGGGGCCTGATCTTGTTCAGCAAAATAACGAGTTGTAAAAATGACGCACTCTCATGCGAAATAGGCCCTTGCTTTAGCTGGGTATCTAGCACGGTCGATCGATGAATTTTTTATAGATTTAATGACAAGTTACCGACTATATTTTTTTTATTTTTTATAGTCGGTAACTTGTCATCGTTCTAACGAACAAACAACAGTTCACAACGATTCAGTGTATTTTTAATTTATTCGAAGTGAACCACTGTGTATATGCAAGAGATCTGCAGTTGTTCATAGGAACTATGATGAGTTATCGACATTATCGATTAATCCTTTATCGATTGCCCGTTTTAGATACCATGGTCACCTAAGTTTACACCGAACAAGTTAATGCAAGATTTTACACAATGCACATCTGTATTTTGGTTTTGTTGTCACAAATTAACACAAGCAGGCCTTTGTCTCGTTACCATGTTAAGTGAAATCGGTTCAACGATATGTCATCGAATAACTAACGCACGTAGATATTTAATTGTAGGTTGACGTAATGTTTGCCTCTACCTTGATAAATCTAAACGAATATTCCTAAAACCCACGCAAAGTGTGTATCCAAGGTATGAGGCGATTATATCATTTCGTTTCGCAATATACGAAACGTAAACAATCGTGGCCTCTGGATCATTTGAGTAGGCCTTGCACCGGATAGAATACATACTCGTAACTTTGAATTAATTTTAGCTTCTTACCTACCTCACTGGCGTAGCAGAAAGCTTGCTTCAGGACATGGGAGTCACTGGTTAAAAATCGTGTTGTAAAATAAATATTTATGTAGGTACATATTTTTGAAGAAAAAGAACAAGACAGTGAAAAATAAAAGGTAACGGTAATTGAGGGTCTTGTACCCAGTACCCAGGATCTCTTGCCTCATGACAAACACCTTAAGGGCCCGCAACCCGGATTTGTACCGATTTATTACATATTTCCCTTAAACACGGTAAGTTTTAAAGCTCTTAAAAAAATATACGTTATTCTTGAAGATAATATCTAGACTTTGCCCGCGTCGAAACGCAAATTATGTAAAATTCCCTCGATAGAAAAAAATCGCAAAGTATGCTCCAAAAGTTATTATTAACACGTTTGTTTCAGTTATTTTACAAGTTATATGTACGGAAAAATTCACAGTGTTTCTTTAAATGCTGTTTAAGATAACGCCCGCGAGATTTTTGCTTTATTTTAAACGAGTCGTGTTTTATTAAACATTTTCGCAATTTTCGCATGGATTTTGTCGCTGTAAATGTTTGCGCTCTCCTCTAACATTCGTAATTTCGTATCTCTCCATCTTCTTCTTTTCGGGCCCGGTTGCAGAGCCTTAATCACTCAAGCTAATTTGTTCGCTTTTAGGAACAACTCATACAGGTCTCATAGAAATCGTTGGGTCTCCCTTACTATGGTGGCGAGAATTGTGACCTAAACGGTGTTGGAAAGAGAAAACACCACGCTTTATATTCTAATTTAAAAGTTAACCACAAAATATACAATATATATGTAAAGAAAAATATAATTTTCTTTAATTTAACACAATGCCGATCTTGACTGGTCATTGTGTATGTACCATAGACTGACACTGGTATGTGCCTCAGTTCCTACTTAACAGTCGACTCAATGTTTTATAATCTATGGATAATTGAAAATATAGTAAAAATAATCTATGGCCATGATAAAGCAAATTTAGCAAATTGATAAGATTGATTTCAATAATTAAAAGTGATTACTATCGTGATTGTGATATTGTGATCAAGGGATCGACATTGCAATTAATAACATTAAATGTCGTTTCTTTCTTTACAGGTTTGTTTTGTTACTAGATACTTTTATTTATTTAAATCTTGTGAGATTAACAAAATAAACCTCCTCTTTCTTTACAGAGAAACTCAATTGTGTTTTAATTGAATGTCATCAAAATCACAAGAAAAATACGATTATATATATTTACATGTATATATAATTAAAATATACACTTCCATGAAACCAAAGTTTCCGACAACAATTTGAAAAAGAAAAATTAAACATTGGGAATTTTTTATTAATTATTTTTATATGTAAAGAGAAAAAGTGAGGTGACGATAACGTTTATAAAATATATATATATATCAGTAATGTGAGAGAGGTTTTAGGGTGGCACACCTGTTTCCGGCCATACAAGAGCGAGACAGGTGATCCCGCATATAAAAGGAGATGCAGGCCTCTCCTCACTCTCTTTTTCCAACCGCCAACACGTTAGTTAGGACGTATTTATAGCCATTACTTATAATAAATATCCATATCGCCAATACGCGCATTATTTATAAATAACCTCGCCTACACTCGAGTCTGTATTTAACAGTGGCGCAGCCTACGGTACACGATTCTGCACAATACGGCAGAAATATCGCGAAAAGAATCGACGCGCAAAAAAATTTGGCACAAAAATTTGGCAAAAATACGCGGTAACATTATTATTTCGGGTCGGTAAGAAAGGCCGGACCGAAATTATTCCAACACTTCACTGCAAGGAGTGAAGTGCAAGAAGACACTGGAGCCAGCCAGCTTTTCGGAAGGGGGAAGCACGGGAGGTCCAGCGTCAATCGACATCTCTGAGGGTCAAGGATCGGAGATCCAGGTCGCAGGAGTGATCTGGGGTAGCCATCGGTGTTACTGTGTGACGGGTCTGGAAGGAGCCATCAATTCACAGGGTCAAGGAGCAGTTTCCGGAGCAGGGTCCAGGGAGCAGACGGCAGAAGAAGAAGCCTCATTGGGAAGTTTTTGTTTTTTTCTGTTTTCTTTCTCTCTATTTGGGTACCTTCTGGGCATTGGGAACATGGAGTCTCGAGGATTGGAGTCCTTCAGTTTGCGTGACGGGAACTGGGAGAACTTCAAGGTCCGCCTCGGACAATTTCTCCTCGTGAATGATGAAAAGTTTGCATCGGATGATAAAAAAAGGGCTATTTTCCTGAATGCATTGAAAGATGATTGTTTTTCCTTATTGGTTAATTTGTGCATTCCTAAAAAGGTAACAGATATTAAGTTAGAAGATTTGATATCTAAACTTGATGAGTATTGTTGTTCAACGAAATGTTTTTTTGAAGAGAGATCTAAGTTTTACAGTGCTAAACAAAGAAATGACGAATCAATCCGTGAGTTTGCAGTGCGGTTAAAGTCTCTTTCTACTAATTGCAAATTTGGGAATAGTTTATCAGTAAATTTAAGGGATTTCTTTGTTTTGGGTTGTAAACCAGGAAAGGTAAGGGAAAAATTATTTCTCGAGGGTGAATTACACTCGTTCGAAAAATGTTTACAAGTCGCCGAGTGCATTGACCTCGTAGCTTCAACTCAAGCGCAGTCCCGAGTTGATAATACGGTTTACGCTAATGTACAGCTCAAGGCCGGTTGACTCTCTTTTAATAATTCGCGTGTGAAAGACAGAGACGTGAAGCGTTTCGGGCATAGCAACAGGGCACGGTCACAGTCGCCAGCGAACGCTGTGAAACAAAATTGTACCGTTTGTGGTCACAATAATCACATCGCGACGGAATGTAGATATAAAAATTATTTATGTAAAATTTGCAGTACGAAGGGTCATCTCGCAAAACAGTGCAAGCGTTCCTCAACACGTAAGAGTGTGAATACTTTGTTGTCGGACACAAAGTTGGGTGAAGTTAATAGTGTCGAACCATTTTTTATTGAAGTTTCACTAGACGGGATCAAGAGTAAATTCATGGTAGATTCTGGAGCATCTTGTTGCGTAATTTCCAAGGAGTGTTATTTCAGTAAATTCAGTAGAATCAAGCTAGTGCACGAAGACATTAGTCTACGGGGTTTTGACAATACGCTCGTGAAAGTGGTAGGTACAATTACGCCACAAGTGGAATTTAACGGTCAGTGTCACAATTTGAAATTTGTTGTTGTCACAAGTGCTTCGTTATCGATAGTGGGGCGTGATTTTATGAATCTTTTTAACGTCGGGATTAACGGAATCGTAAACAGTATAAAACAGAATACTTTGAAGCAGCGATTAGTAAAAAAATTCCCGGAAGTTTTTACGGATAAACTAGGAAAATTTAATAAGTACGAAGTGAATTTAACTTTAAAAGAGACCGCTATTCCGATATTTCGTAATCACAGAGTTATGCCGTTCGCTTTGAAAGAAAAAGTCGAAAGGGAGTTAGATAGTTTACTGTCAGACGGTATTATAGAACAAGTCCAGTTTAGTGAGTTTGCAAGTCCAATTGTTCCAGTAATTAAGAAAAACGGTAGTATTAGATTATGTGGTGATTATAAATCGACAGTGAATAATCAGTTATTAGTTGACAAATATCCATTACCTAGGATAGAGGAGCTATTAACGAAAGTAAATGGTGGGAAAGTTTTTGCAAAAATCGATCTTAAATCGGCGTATAGTCAATTTGTTTTAAAAAAGGAGTGTAGGCGTTTTACAACAATCAATACCCATTTAGGATTGTTTCAGTATAAGCGGTTAGTGTACGGGTTATCTCCCGCGCCAGCTATATTTGCAAAGGCAATGGCAAATTGTTTGTCAGGATTACAGAACATGACGTTTTATTTGGATGATATTATCGTGATAGGGGAAGACGAAGACGATTTAGAGAAAAACGTATGTGTCGTGTTAGAAAGGTTGAAACATTGTAATCTAACAGTGAATAGTGACAAGTGTGAATTCAATTTAAAAGTTATTGAGTTTTTAGGTTATAAAATAAGTGAACAAGGGATTCAACCGTGTGAACGGAATAAAGAAGCCATTTTAAATGCACCAGCACCTAGTGATTTAAATAATTTAAGAAGTTTATTAGGTATGATTAGTTATTATCGTAATTTTATTCCAAATATGGCAAATATATTGTCACCATTATACGAATTACTTAAAAAAGATGTTAAGTTTCAATGGGGTACGGAACAAGAAAATAGTTTTGCGATAATTAAAAGAATATTAACTTCGGATAGGATTTTAACGCATTTTGACGAAAATATACCTGTGAAACTTGTCACAGATGGTAGTTTTAATGGGGTAGCAGCAACATTACTTCATAGGTTTCAAAATGGCGTAGAAAGACCGATTGGGTTCGCAAGCAGAACTTTAACTAAAGCGGAAAAGAATTATTCTATTCTAGATATTGAAGCAACAGCAATTATTTTTGGAATTAAAAAGTTTTATCAATATTTGTACGGCAGAGAATTTATTTTAGCTGTGGATAATCAGCCGTTAGTGAGAATTTTAGGTGAAAATAAAGAAGTACCTAAGATTGCCGCGTCAAGGTTACAGAGATATGCTATTATGTTAGGTTCGTTTAATTTTAAAATTGAATATGTAAAATCGAAAAATAATTGTTCAGACTTTCTGAGCAGGTGTCCGATTGAAAAGGTTAGCTGTGAAGATGAGATAGAGTCTGATTACATTAATTATTTCGAGAATAATGGGTTTAATTTGTCTTTAGACGTGATAAAAAGCGAAACCGAAAAGGATGATGTGTTAGGTCAAGTAAAAAATTTTCTTATCGAAGGTTGGCCAGCATCAGTAAAAAAGGCACAAAGTGGTAACTTTATTAGAATTTTTTGGGAAAAAAGGTTAGAATTGTCTTTGATAAATGGGTGTGTTTTATATCAACATAGGGTTGTTGTACCTGAGTCTTTAAGACAAGAGGTTTTAAAGATGTTACATAGATCTCACTTAGGGGTTTTTAAGACTAAAGGTATTGCAAAAAGCTTTGTCTGGTGGCCAAAAATTAATCAAGATTTGGAGAAAATAACGGAAAATTGTAGAGATTGTTTAGAAATTAAACCAGAATCACAAAAGAGTTCTTTAGCAGTGTGGCCATATGAACCTGAAGTATGGTTCAGGGTACATATTGATCATGGTAGTTTATATAACAAAAATTTTTTAGTGGTGGTAGACTCTTCTTCAAAGTGGATTGAGTGTCTGGAAGTAAACAGTCTGTCTTCAAAAGAAAATATCGAAATACTTCATAGATTATTTTCGCAATTTGGTTTTCCTGCAACTTTAGTTAGTGATAATGGTACGTGTTTTTGTTCTGAGGATTTTGAAAATTTTTGTAAGAAAAATGGGATAGAACATATCACTAGTCCAGTCAATCACCCTAGTAGCAACGGGCAAGCTGAAGCTACAGTAAAGACTTGTAAAAATTTCCTTAAAAAAATTTGTAAACATAATGGATTTCCTTCAGATTATAAAGAAAAGTTAGGTAACTTTTTAGCAGACTATAGGAATACAGTTCACGCAACAACAGGATGTGAGCCATCTGTATTATTAATGGGTAGAAAAATTAGAACAGTATTTGACTCTCTGATTCCAAGGAAAATTGAGGATAGAACGGGTAGTTCAGGTTCTACTCGACGAAACAAAGTAATAAAAAAGGTTACTCAGAGCCAAAACAATCAGAAAAGACAATATAAGGGTAGAGTTAAATCAGGTTTTAATATAGGTCAGAAAGTAATGACTAGAGATTTCAGATCTCAGGGTAATAGGTTATGGGTCCCTGGGGTTATTGTGGATAAAAAAGGTAGTAAAATATATTTCATAAAAATTAACAAGTCTAATATGGTGTGGAAAAGACATTTAGACCAGCTAAAGGAATTACATGTTTCATGGCAGGAGGAAGATAACCAGGAATTCGCGTCTGACACGTTGGAATTGTCGACGGACGAATTAGATCTCTCCGGTATGTTACGTAATAGAAGTGTCTCTAATTCTGTTTCTCCATGTTTCAGGTCTAACCCATGGCAAGGAAGGCTTCGGCCCAGGTGACAGCACTTCGCAGTCGAAATGGACAGAAATGGACAGAAGGGAAACAGAAAGAACAAAAACAAATGTTTTGTTAATTTTAAATGTAATGTGTTAATTTTAAATGTGAAATATGAAATATAAAATATATTGTATGAAATATGTAGCTATAGGTATCACTTATGTAGCCAGGATTCTCCCGTTTAAGTAGGGGAGGATGTGAGAGAGGTTTTAGGGTGGCACACCTGTTTCCGGCCATACAAGAGCGAGACAGGTGATCCCGCATATAAAAGGAGATGCAGGCCTCTCCTCACTCTCTTTTTCCAACCGCCAACACGTTAGTTAGGACGTATTTATAGCCATTACTTATAATAAATATCCATATCGCCAATACGCGCATTATTTATAAATAACCTCGCCTACACTCGAGTCTGTATTTAACAAGTAATTTTAGTTGGAAAAAACGTGAGTGTAAACGTAACGCTTTTTTTAAACTTTTTTATATTCACGTAATTTTTTTTATATTTCAATAATTATATAATTAAATTTCTTCCGTCTATTTATAAAAGTTGAAAGCGTATTTCATCAACGTTCTAAAACAGGTTTTAGTTTTCGGTTACGTTCATTCATTTATTTGAATTTAACAAAGCGTAAATATTTTGACCTTCTGAGAAAATATGTACTATCCCTAAGGCATTAACCAACTCGACCATTGGAACGTCTTATTTTTAAGTCATTCTTGTAGATCTCATATTTCAAATTCAGAATTAATAATATTATCTCCGACTAATTTTTCCCATGTTTTTATTTTTCTTTGTCATGTTCTTTTTCATACTTTCGTTTAGATTTATTCGTATTATCTTCTTCCATGGGTGTAACCTTCAAAAGTTGTTATGAAAAGAGTTATTTTAATAAAAATTGATTATTTCTTATAAAAAGGGTAGTGCAAAAAGAACAATTCAGAATATAAAATGGATATTTTCATTTTTATTTCCACGATGTTACCGTCAACATTCAAACTTGTTGAAAATTTTTAAAAACAAATATTGGAAAAAGTGACGATGCGCGATGTGTGAAAAAAAATTAAATGTAGATATAATTTAGAAACTGGGTGTGTTTGTTTGCTACACTTTTACGCCTAAACCACTAAACCGATTTAAAAAATCTTTAAAGAATAGAAAGCTACGTTATATGCGAGTAAAGTAGGCTGTATATAATGGTAAGGTCTGGCGTTATGAAATTATAAATATTAATGTATTATAATTATTATACGTTTTCTGTCTGCTTACAAAAGTGAGTCAAAAGCGGTATAGATTATTATTATGTTAGTTAGGCTTGTTATTCAATTAAAATTAAGTATAATATTGCATATTATTGGAAGGTTCTATCAGTATCGCCTTGGTGAGGGAACACCATCATTTAGAAATGAAATTTTAAACATTGATTGAAACGGTTTTCGATATCCACATTTAGTGAATATTATGATAAATCAAAATCTTTCTCTACCCGTATTTTAGATCCTCTTCCATTTCCTCTAAATTTTCAAGATTTCTCAAAAAATTTGCGATAATATCACCGTTGGGATTGCAATGCAACATCAAATATATTTTTAGGTGCTAAAATGTCTGCACATCGATTTGCTCTGACTAACCATTCATCAATACGATACGATATCGGTGACGTTTGGTTCGCTACGTTTGTTGACTTAGCAAGGTGCCCGGGTTCATGGGGTGAGGTTTGTCTAGGTTTTGGTGGCGAAAGTTTTTTCCCAACTACGGATAGGGAAAGAAAGACTGGTTAAGGGAGACCTTTTGACCTCCCCATCTGGACCCTCTCGAATATCGCCTCGCGCCGCAGTGGAAGGGATGGATTCATACGTTCGTCACTCCTAAATACATTGACTCCCAGATTCCTACGTACCCCTTATACCCTTTTCCTCACATTTCCTTTCCACATGGCCTCTTGTCGGGTACAATGTAAAAAATCTGACATTTTCATGTATTTTGTATCTTCTGTAGCAGTTGCTAAGAGTGATGTTGAGAGAAATAGTAAATATTATTTTAGCGTTTTCCGTGCAAAGAAAGCATTCCATTGTTGAGTCATTATTATTTTTAGACTGACTCGACCTTACTATTCTCACAAAACATATTCTAAAACACATTATCTAAGCGTGCCGTATTTCTATTTATTTATTATAAAACTGTATGCGCGATATTATTTTAGCGAATGATCGGACAAGCAAAATGAAATAAATATTTGAAAGTTTCCGTTGTTATTGTGTTTTTCGCGGAAATTCGGCGAAATTTCCTTACTAACGAATAATACATTCATTACACCTTTCTATATCACTGATGGTCGATATTTTTAAATGTAACAATAGTCCCAACTGCTCCTGAAGCCAATGAGACTATGGAATCCCCAATCGAGAACTCCAGTCCAATTTTTTAATTTTTTTAATGAATAATGTATGAATAATTAAACTTCTAACTTAAATAACTGCATTTTTATTTTTATTTTTAGAGTTAGTTTTAATAGTTAAAATAATTGTCAAAGTTAAAATTTTTCAAGACCCCCCGAAAACATATGATGAATCGTGAGAGATAAACTAATAAGAGTTACCTTTATTTTTGAAACATTATTTAGGCCTAAATAATGTTTCAATAAACACAACAACTAAATCTCTATAAACAGTATTTAAATAAACGAATAAATTAATACGATGGCTTTTGTTATATCATACATTCCCATACAAAGACTTTACGGTGACGTCACGACTCGTCGAACAGTGATGTCACCTTGACGGCGTGTTTTTACGACCCGCTTAAAAATGGACTTTTGAAATAATTTCTTAAGAACTCTGCATTTTATATTATTAAATAAAACTTATATATTCAGAGTCAGCGCTTATTGGTCAATATGAACATATTTTTTTAAAGCCAGAATATTTTTAACTGGAGTATCTTATTGGGGTATGTTGTGAGGCTGAAGGTAGTAGGTGGGGAGTGGAGGGAGAGGATATGGGGAGAGGAAGATGGCTATAAAAATCTGGTCACTAAACCCACTTCACGCAACGTTTTAAATCTGATTGGTGGTCGTACACCAGGGCAATACAGAGAAAATCTTCCACTGCGGAACCTGCCGCAAATAGACTATATAATAAATGGTAAATAACATAAATTAATCAAATGAGATTTATTTGTACGCCGGGTTTGGAACCCGTGACTTTCTGATTGTTAGTCAATAAAGCTAGGCGACAACAGGCTAATAATATGTTCATACAATGTGAGCATTCCTCAGCATAGATTTGTCGAGCGAAATAAATTATTTTACGCTTAGAATGGTTGCCCTAAGGACATTGGAAAATCGTATTTTTGTGTAGAATTAAATATTTTTTAAATTAATATTTTTACACTATACTTTGAAAAAAAAACATTAAGATTTTCACCGGATTTTCACAAAATTTTATTTACATTTTTAACTCCAAATAATATTAGAAATCACCGGTTAAAGTAAGTCGAGTACGCCTGGATATGCCTGGTTTATGTGTTTTAATCAAACCCTGATGATGTAACCTGCACCGCTAACTGAAACCTTGGCAACATAGCCAGATTTAACAGATGGTAACCAAAACTATCCGAGTTTTGCAAGTGATTTGGGGAGATGTGAAAGTTTTCGATATCGATAAAGGACCGCGGTCTGAGAAACATCTTAATCGCCTCGTAAAAAATACGACTTTACAGGCAATTAGCGATAGGGCTTTGGGAAGTTGGCCAATAAAAACTTTGCGAATTAGGTCGGTCATCTTCCAAGGATCTGTTTTTTTTATATGTCCCTACCTAATGGCGTAAGAACTATTATATAACGTAGAGAAGAAACTATACATATGCAATCAATACTTTGGATTCGGGCTAAAAGTTTTCGATTAATTGTTGTTTAACACAAAAACAATTTGAAATTCTAAATTGGACTAAAACTCATTACGTTGCTCTTTCAGAAATCACGTGTCATTATCGTAGTATTTTGAAAAACGTTTACTTTATCTGTTTACCTAAAAACCACTTGTACTGGACGACACGATTCCGGATACCACTGCATTTATCCAGAAAGTAGACTGAATGCTGTAGAAATGAGATCTATGAGGCGTATGTATGGTAGAACCCTGTTGTTGACTGGAAAACCAATGAATGAATGAAACCAACTCAGAAGCACCTCAGAAAAGTCATTAAGAGTGATGATAAAAAAGTTATGAGAAATGTGGAGATTCTCAAATAATATTATAATGAAAGGTAATTCTAGTAAGCGCAAGGAGTAAGGTAAGAAAGGGACGTTTAGATGTTTTGAGATGTAGAACAAATAACGAAGAAAGGAGTGTACGGAGAATATAATATGACGCGTACTTGAATGGTAGAAGACGTCGGAAACCTCGGAGGATGACATGGCACTGTCATTGCTTGAGTCGGGCCAGAATAATTGAAAGGTGTGTGTGGACACAATGAATCAATGTGAATGAAGCAAGGGATGTGTGAAAAAAAGCCGGATTGTTTGGCGGTCCATCCTCTCTGCCGTGTGATGGTTTATTATTTTTCGAGTAGGGTCGGATTTTTTTGCTTCCAATGATTGTTTGTAGAGGGAGAGAGTTTACCATACACGTAATTTAAGATTCACTCGAAATGAAGGATTAGTGATTCGAAAATGTACCAATAAATACGGTGAAAGAATCCTAAACTATATTGTTCTGAAAATATTTAATAAACTACCAATTACCAATGATAATTTTATACTGCTAAAGTCAAATATAATCTATTAGATAAGCAGGTCACCACAAGTGGGTCGCAACGTTTGGTGACTTAGCAGGGATGCCCGGGTTCGTGGGATGAGGTTTGTCCAGGTCTTGGCGGCGGATGCATCTGTCCACTTACTGTGTGGCGGGCCATATCGAGAGAGACTTGTCGAGGGAGGCCTTTTGACCTTTCCAGCCGGAATCACTCACCCATCGCCTTGAACCGCAGTTGGAGGGATGGATCATACGTCCGTCACTCCTGGATACACTGACCCCTTTATTCCAACTCACCCCTCACACCCTTTTCCTTCCCAGAACTTCCTATCCTTCCTTTCCTTAAAAATATCCTCGACACAGCATCCCCTAAGATGACATAGGCACTGAAGGAAATTATTTTCCCCAGGGCCTCCCGTGTGGAGCTTATGTAAAAAGACGATGACATCCTGTAAAGACAATAAATTATTGTTATCTGTATTATTTTTGTCGCATTTTACTATTTATGAAAAATATTTTTTTTTTTACAGTATGTCTGTATTATTTTCGACCCATTTTTTGTTAGGTTATGTTAGGTTAAGTTTTAGTAGATATTTTGTTGGGGGATGTTTTGTCCGTAGGATATTTTGTCGGAGCATGTTTTGTCGGGGATATTTTGTCGCGGGATGAAAATGCGCATTACCGTTTATATCTACTAGGGCTGCCCATAAAATAAGGTCTCTAAGGTGCTGCAGTCGCGAAAAACGATTTTACGCGTAATCTTTTAACACTAGTGTGTAGCCTGTCAAATCTCCACCACGATGCACCCTCTGTGACGCTTAGTCTCGGTGTGGTAGCCGTTCGCGATGGAGCTTCCACACGCCGCACCCGCCAGGTGTGAGTTACGCTTATTATGAGAATGGAAAAATTAACGTTATGACTTGGATGCTTATGAAAGAAATACAGACCGTCTCAATATCAAAAAAAAACAATCAGTAACCTTTGTCGTGATTAAATTTTTAACTTGCTCCTTCTGTAGCCAACGTTTCGGACAGCGTGACAGTGTCCATCGCCAGTGTAGACATTGTGATGAAGTCTGTGTTCGTATATAATAATTGTTTTAATTAATGTGGTTTTTGGCGTTTAGTTTTGGTGTATTGGCGATGCGCGTCGTTTTTTGTCATCTGCTTATTCTGTATTTACCAGAAAGATAAATAGATATAAATCATTTAACCTTCGATAATAAAGTTGAATCAAATCGTAATTACGGATAACACCGTATCGGTTGATCTTCAAACTATTTTAATTTATTTAATCACTTGGCACAAATCCAAGCATAACACAATAAACAACCGGAGAAATTTTCCTTCTGGGAACACTATTGATATTATTTGCTAACAGCCACAATTTGAACAAATACAGACGGGGTACTTAGAAATCTGATTGCTGATAATTTTGTTTATCAATCCCTCGGAAGCTCCGATAGTAATTTATTTCTAAAATAGACGAGGATTTTGAGAAACTGTACGGACGCTTCTCTCCTGGAATGTTTATTTAGAGTTTGTGTTGGAATGTGATATTAAGTATTTGAGATGCCGGGTAAACATTTTTATTATTCTAATTTACACTAAAACTTGTTTGACTAACTTGTTGGTATTTTTGTTAATTATTTTTGGGGTATTATGCCATGTTGCGCTACCTCCTCCTTTAGCCATCGTTTTGGACAGCGTCACAGTGGCCATCATCTGGGCAGATGCGTAATTGTTAGTGGTGAAATATGTGCTTATGTACTTGGAAGCGAATACCGTGCCGCCAGCTCCACTCCACTACGAGTTGGTATTACAGTATTCACAATAGTTTTTTGCGTTTAGCTTTGGTGTAGCCGTCAATTACCGGATACCAAGAACTATTGAGCTTAGCTCCGTCGTCTCTGTTAATATTAATTGGGCTTTTGTGGATTTCAATTACCTCCGTAATCAGGCGTGCTCTATGGGTTTTGGGTCTTCCCAGTACTTCAGTAACAAATCCAAAGTAATGGCCGGTTTCGATTAAGTGCTTTGCTGATTTGTCTGGGTATTTTCAACTTGTTGGTACTTTTCTTCCCTATTCTTACTAATGACATATAGGAGTAATTTGACGCAGTTCGGTGGTATTATTATTAGGTTGGGATGAAAGGGCTGTGTCCTACACTATTCTTTCTGAATATCAACCACACGAAACATTTTGTGTAGAAACGAGTATTTATATTTTAAGGCGGAGTGTAAGAAATAATTAGAAAATTGTTTGAGATTCCAGGCTTTCAATATCTAGCCAAATCAGCTTTTAAATAGTTTTCTTCGAATTATAGGATGAATGTACGATATATTTATGGTATCAAATGCCTTTCAGCACTGATGCGTAGATAGCCCAAATACGTGCCCAACGTTTATACACTGTTGACGTAAGTCACTTAAAAAGGGGTAGTATTTACGACTCGTTTGAATGATGATTTGCTGACTTCTTTGTTTCTTACCTCCACGGGTCTTCGAGAACAAAGTTTACTTCTTCAGTTCATTAAAAATACCCTTCACATACAATCGCTAAAGACGTCATATAAAAATAAAATTTAAAAATATATTTTATGCAGAAACTGTGAATTTATTAAAAAAGTGTTCTGTGATGTATACCAGAATTATTTTCGCTGAAAATTCAATTGCATCCCGTTTTTTATCTTCATCATTTAGCCGTTGTTTAAAAATACCATGGTATGGCAATATTTTAACGTCGTTACACAGAAAAACAAAAACTCGCCTGACATGTGACCGATCCGAGCATTTTCCAATAAAATGCTGACAAAAAGTCACGAACGCTAACCGAAAAGCAAACATACCCACCTAGGTACTACCATATCACTGGTTCCATGTTGACTGCTATACAGTACGTGCCGTTGAATTAAAATTACACGTGGGCAATCGCGTGTAACTACTGTGTAACGAATGACAAAACGTTTTAAAGACACATTAAGTTTAACAATCACAGCCAATCGTTTTAGTTGTATGAGGCGTGGGTTTTGGACATATGTCGTGATTGCATTACACACATAGCATTACCATGAAACTTGCTATTTGTTTTCAAGATGGCCTTCGAATGTTTATTAATGCATGGGTGGTGACATTGACATGAGTCAATGTTATTAAAAGTTGTTTATTAGGTATTGATAGTCAATACTATAATTATTTTAAACAAAGATGAATTAATTCTTTTTGTACTATTTGTATAGTTTTCCTCCTCCGCATACAAGTATTGTTATTATTTTTTTTTTAAGGGGTATTTCACAATCCTCCTGATAGCTTACTAATAAGAAACGAATATTAATAAATAAACAAATAACTTTTCACAACAGGTAAAAAAACTCGGCTGTGAGTGTGTAGCCACTATTCATAGGTTAAAGTACCGAGTATTAAATTCAGACTTTTTAAATAAACTAATCATGTTTAATTAATCGAAAATGTACGTTTGTGTATAGATAACCTATGAGAAGGATGGTGAAATACCCCATAAATCTTATGTCTACATTGGTATCGAAAGATCAACTTTATCACTGGGATTATCTTGATCGAGTAATGTTAAAAAACGTTTTAATTTATTTGTAGTAATTACCGCACGGTTAATAATAAATCCCGGGATATTTTAATTGTAGGATTTGTGATGCAGAAAGTATTTTAAAAAAAATTGCCCACGGATCCTTTCAAAAGAAGAAATTTACCTTTCGAAAATAGTTAACTTGAAAAATTATAACAACTGTTAAACAAAAGCAATACACTATTCAAATAAACTTTTTTTTATTACTATTGTATTTTACGTTGTATCCTATTGTTATATCCTATTATGTTTTTTTTTATTAATTTTTTTTATTAATTATGTTTCTTTTTAAATATTTTTTAGATGTTTTTTTTCAAACTTTTCTTTCTTCAAAACCAAACAAACAAAAAAATCTTCCACTTATCATCACTGTTCCCTCAGCCGAGTACCACCCAATCTCACCCCGAATCTACCTAGTCCAATACCTACTGATGTTTTTATGTTTTAATTTGAGTCACCTAAGACAATTTCATTTACATTTTTTTCTCCAAAAATTGTAAGGAAACACTGGTTAAAATATGTCTAGTACAAACCTTAATATCCTGTGTAAGTACAATTATTGCTTTATTTAAAAAGAAAAAAAAAAGAAAAAAAATTATGATATAACAATAGAATATAACGTAATAGAACGTAAAACACAACAATAATAATATATTTTTTTTTTGAAAAGTGTATTTCTTTTGTTTAAAAGTTTGACAGATGTTGTAATTTTTAAGATAACTAACTAAAATATGCCAAGTTATTCATGAAGATCACTCATTTCGAGTAAAAAATGTTTGCATAATGGGGTTAAGACTGTCTCTTTTGCAACGCCACTGATAAAAAATAAAGTTTACAATGGCATAAAAAAATAATGATGAGGGAAATTTATCTTTATCCCAAAATCTACAGCGGAGACCCTTTCACATCACCCATTAAAAAGTGCCACGTGATCTAAACATTTCCAAACGATTCGGGCCAAAGTTTTAGGCTGAGTCAAATTCAATTTCGGGCCGCACAGCTCTGGTGTGGTCCACTAACTTTTAATTGCATCACTGGGCCGAGATTGGTTAGATCACAGACTAACAAATTCGGGGTAGGTACTTATTCATACGAATTAAATACACAGTTGGATGTGTTAATTTTTTTTAATTGTTAAGAGTTGACGATTTCCAGGGTCGAGGGGTAACGCTATCGACTCGCAATCCGGCGTGCGCGAGTAAATTTTACTTGATTATTTGTGTTATTTCACAATTTATTGTGCAGTAGGTATATTTACGCTCCAGAGTGAAATATCCTCTCAGTATCGCCCTTGTGTTAGACCATTATTCAGAATTGAAACGTTGCTTGAAATGGCTTAAGCCATGTTTGGTGGCCAGATCTGAATAGTCAGGTACTCCCCCTTCCACTCCCCCCTTCTTCTCCCCCAGGCTCACAACGTACCCCAATTTGGGATGCCGTAGTCTCACTGGCTCCAAACGGGAGCAGTAGGGACTTTTGTGAGTTATTAACCGGAGTATTATTGAAGAGACTTAAATAACTATTTAAAAATTAAATGAAAAAATTAGACGTGTTTTTTTTAAATTCTGGTTTGTACCGCAGATTGGCTTTTAAAGACAAATTGTTGGAGAGAACTATAATTACTATAAAAATAGATTGTAAAATATTACGGGAAAACTTACTTACAATTTTCACAATGACAAATTAAAATATTTTTCTTATAAGAACAAAATGTTTTTCAAGGATGAAAAGTAGCGTATATCACTTCCCAGTCCTCCAACTATTCATATGAAAATAACCACGTTGATCGGTTGTTTCATTGCGACATGAAAGAAGGACAAACAAACAAACACACCATCTTAAACAAACATCCTTCATTTATAATATTAGTGGGGATTATTTGAAGAAAAAGTCTGCATGAGTGTAAAACTGTAAGCTTAATTAGATAGACATAACTAAATTTGAGGGTGGCCAAACGAGGAATAATTTCATTTGGGTTTCAAAAGATTTTGTTTTTACGAAGCGATTAAAATGGGAAAACCAATGAATCCTACCGGCTGCGCCAATGTAATGTGTCGTGTAAGTTCCTTTATTGTAGTGTCGGCAGTACTCGGCAAATGAAAAGAGAATGCGTAAATTGGTACTGGTATTTATTAGGGAGCTGCTCGTAAGCAAAAGGGGACAAATCACGCTTGCATTCCTTTAAATAGCATTTCGCAAGAATGCTATCTCCCTTGCGGTCGTCCACTTTCATACATACATCACAAAATGGTAAATTCTTGTAAAGAATTCTACGTAATATTATAAACGTCCGGTGAAATAATAACCTCAAATCGGCATAGGAAAATTACTGAAAGAATCTAGGGTAAAACCAGACATAAATAGTATGAGAATCTCGTGAATAATTACAGTGTTCAGAGTAATTACATACTGGCATTTGAGCGTTCAATAATCACAAGCCTGGTAAGAAGTTCAAAAGCTAGATTTGGAGAACTATTGTTTTGTTACTTGAGTATTGGAGAATAGAATAAGGACTAATCGTTCCCCAGAATTTAATCAGTTCATTAAATTAAGTTATATTCCAGTTCTGTGAAAGTCCAAATACTGTCATACAACAGGATCATGATTAAATGATAATATAACAAATATAATTCAAAGAACTCGAACTTTGAAATTTGATCTATTGTTCATGTTCTGTGAAACAACCCATCCTAAGAGATCCTGTAAATATAGTTAGGTTACAATTTGGGAGGAGGGTATGGGTGCCGCCGCCCAGGGAACCATTTATTGGATAACCAACACCTCTGCCATAGGTCAACCCAAGTGGTTCGCTATGCTTGGTGACTTTGGTGCCCGGGTTCATGGGGTGAGGTTTGCCCAGGTCTTGGCTGCAGATGTGTCTGCTCACCAGCTGCTTGGCAGGCCGGATCGAGAGAGAATGGTTGAGGGAGCCCCTTTGACTTCTCCAGTCGTACTCTCTCGGAATATCACCTTGCATCGCAGTGGGAGGGACGGATTCATACGTCCGTCACTCTTGGACACATTGACCCCCAGATTCCTACGCACCCTTCATACCCCTCTCCTTCTCAGATCTTCCTCTCCTTCCTTTCCCAAAAAGACCCTCCACACAGCATCCCCAAAGATGTCGTAGGTAAATATTTTCTCCAGGGCCTCCTATGTGGAGCTAATGTAAAAAAAGGTGGGTACTTATTTTCCGTTAACTAATTCGAAATATAGTACAAAATCTAATACGTAGGTCTAATGCTCGAACTTATAATTTTGAAAAATTGTTTTCGTTTGATAAAGAGATTTTTTGTTACAAATGTACGAACAATTTTTTTTGTTTGTTTTTACATTAGCTCCACACTAGAGGCCCTGAGAAAAATAATTCCCGTCAGCGCCAGTGTTATCTTTAGGAATGCTGAGTAAAGGGTCTTTTTAGGAAAGGAAGGAGAGGAAGTTCTGGGAAGAAAAAAGGTATAAGGGCTGGGTAGGAATTTGGGGTTATGGACGTGTGAATCTGTCCCTCCCACTGTGGTGCAAGGCGATGGGTCGAGAGAGCAGGACCGTAGGGATATAGGTTAAGTCTCCCTCAACCATTCGCCATCCGGCCCGGTAGTCATTAAAACTCCACATACTCCACAAACCCGGGCACCTCTGCCAAGTCACCAAACGTAGCGAATCTCTTAGGGAGAACAATGGCAGAGGTGTTGGTTATCAAATAAATGGTTCCCGAGGCGGCGGTTCCCATACCCGCCTCCCAAAATATGTTATTAGTCAGGAATCACCGGTTAAAGTAAGACAAGTACTTACGTCCCTTAACACCCTGTGTATTAAATAATAAACAACACAGAAAGTGACGAACAAGTAAACGGTACTCGAATCCAGAACCTGTCATCTAACCGGAACGTGCGCTTTTACCAATTCAGCCATTGCTACCTTCCATCAAACCTTCATAATTGTCAATCTCATATTTTCAATTTCTTTTAGAATTAACAATATTATCTTCGACTAATTTTTCCATATCATAGGCAACTACCTTTTTTCATTGAAAACAATTGTTCTAAGAACTGGTTTGTAACCTAGATAGCGGAATAGATATATGGAACATACAAATGAAACCTTTTTATAAAAGTCTAAATAAATATTTTTTATAAGAAAAACTCTCTTTTTTATAACTTGGAATTGAAATACGTTGTTATACATTCTTTATTTTGGGCATTTGTTGGGTAAAAGGGGACTGTGCGCGGGTGTTAAACCCAACTCAAACTACCTCGAAAACAAACCTTTTTTGAAACTTTCTACACTATCGGTGCGCACATATACATTCAAACGTTTCGTCCTTAAATTGATTCGGGTGTACTTAAGATGAATATATACGTGAAAACCTATTTAGATACTATTTTGATTAATCTTTACGACGAATCGGCTTACAGTATGGACATCAAAAAATATGCTACGGATAAATCGAAGCTTTTACTAGCTGTTCTATGTATTGGAATTAAAATAAAATTATTATTTACGTAACAAAAAATATAAGCGTAAACTACCAAAAAAATGTTTTCTCATGACTTAACTACAAGAAACAATTTAAAAAAAATACCCCTTTATGGCTAAGACTATTTTTGAGGTTTTCCATGTTCTAACTTTTTTTCGTTCTTATAAAATTATGCACAAAATAAATAAAAACCACTTTTTCGCTTAGCTTCGTGCAAAAAGACGCTCGATTTTAAAATTTTGCAGGCATGAGATTCGAAATATTTCTAGCGTTTACATTCCTCTTAAGCGAAAATAGCGTATTTATTCGGGGTATTTTTGCGAAAAAATAAAAAAAATATATTTTAAATCAGGGCCGCCGAAATCTGCTCGCACTTTCAGGTGATGAAGCTGTTTTGGGAGCGTTTCGGGGTCGCCGGATGTCGTGGAGATATTTTATGGATGATTTCACCAGATTCCGATAAATTGGCGCTATAATTAGCACACCTCTGGTCACTTTCGCACCCGAAGAACTCGTTCTGGCCGCCTCGACCAACTGTGGGAACCTCAAACATCGCTTAACCCTTCAAAATTCAGTCAGTCGGTAAAAATACACCCGCTTTTCTAAAAATCAAAATAAATGGAATATTTTGCTATTAACGGCACATTTAGTAAATTTAGTGTATATATTTAAATTAAAAATAAAACAAATTTCCGAATAAATTTCTGGCATTTTCATTAATACATATTTAATAAAAAAAAAATTTTCTTTTTACAAATAAATTTTTGGCATTTTCACCAGCATTTGGTTCCTTAGAACGGGCAATCTGCCTCGACCTTTTTTTTAACATTAGCTCCACACAGGAGGCCCTGAGAAAAATGATTTCCCTCAGGGCCTATGTCTTCTTTGGGGATGCTGTGTAGAGGGTTTTTTAAGGAAAGGAAGGAGAGGAGAGTTCTGGGAAGGAAAGGGGTTTAAGGGTGGGTAGGAATCTGGGGTTCAGTGTGTTCTGGTCATCCGCCTCCAAGACCTAGACAAACCTCACCCCATGAACCCGGGCACCCCAGCTAAATCACCAAACGTAGCAAACCACTCAGGGTGACCTATGGCAGAGGTGTTGGTTATCTAATAAAGGTTCCCGGGGCGGCGGTACCCTTTCCCGCCTCCCAAATTGACCTTCAAGACTTAATAACACTTGTACACATTTTAATGTCTATAGTGATTTTGCAATATTATTACTATGTTATATTTTCTATATAAATGTATCTAATGTTATGTAATAAATAAAATTTGTGAACGTATCCGAAATCTAAAGGTGTTGAAATACGTATTCAAATTGTATTATTAGAAATATCTATGTATTTTTTAAATATAAAAATTTGTATGCAAACATTAAAAAGTTTTAAAAATGGATCACCTTACGTTTTTTCTAACTAAAATAACCGATAACGAAAAAAAATAAAAACACACAAATTTTATTAGACAAATGATTTATAATTTATTTTGTCACCTTAATTTTATTGACGTTTTATGTTAAAATTATTCTTAAAAAATTCACAAAGTTTTATAACTTTTTTTCAAATTGTGGACAGAAACTTTGGTTTCATAAAGGTGTACATTATAATTATTTTGAGGTTAACATTTAGATTTGAATATAAAGCGCGTTGTTTTCTCTTTCCAATATTTACAATAATATCTACTAATTCATTCTTCTAACTATGATAGTAAGGGAGATAAATAAGGAGATAACGGAGATAAAACGATCTCTACAAGACCTATGCGAGCTGGAACAAATATGGTCTGCTGCGGTTAAATGGGTTAAATACTTTTATATAATAATTGAGTCTCATTATCGCTCAATTATGTCTGAATGCGATCATTTTAAAATGTTAACTTGTACCATATATGTACCCGGCTTCGTCCGGCATTTAAAAGCATTTATAGTTTTTATATACAGTGTTTTCCTTATTAAGCAATTGAATATTTTAAGTCAGTTAGGGAGCTTAATTATGTTATTTTAAACAGTTTATTGAAAATTTTAAAACTCCACAGCTCACATGCTTGCAATTTGAAAGCTGTTAGGTATGAAAAACATGACTCTTGAGTGATTATTCTTAATCAAGTTTTAATTACTTAAACCTTTTTTATAAGTCGACAAATTTTTTTTATCGTAATTAATTCACAAATTCTCGTAACAAATTCGCATTTCCAATAAATCTTGCGATTTATTTGGTTTGCATTTATTAAATTTCACAAAAAAATAAGATTAAGTGGGAGTTGATTAAATTAAATAAGATTAAGTGGGAGTTGATTAAATTAAATAAGATTAAGTGGGAGTTGATTAAATTAAAACAAATTTTCACAAAATAACCAATATCTATCTAACCCAACGATACTCAACCTGCGGCCCGCCAAGCTTTTTTGTGCGGCCCTAAACATTTTACCATCAGGAACTTGAATAAAAAAACTAACTAACTAACTAACTAACTAACCATCACGCCGTTTCCCCGCAGGGGTAGGCAGAGAGGACGGACCGCCAAACATCCCGGTCTTGGCACACATTCCTTGCCTCGTTTACATTCATACAACGTCTCATACATTCTCTTCTATTATTCTGACTCTTGACATGGCCCGACTCAAGTATCTGATTCACTTGGTCGTGCCATGTCTTTCTTGGGCGTCCTCGACTTCTTCTACCATTCACATTTGCTTCATATATTCTCCTTACACTCCTTTCCTCGTTCATTCGCTCTACATGCCCAAACCATCGGAGCGTTCCTTTCTTGATCTTACTCATCACGCTTACATCAGCCTTGCATTCTTTGCGGATTTCCACATTTCTCACACGATCATACATGGTTTTACCACACATACGCCTCAGGGATCTCATTTCTACAGCGTTCAGTCTACTTTCATCCTTCCTCTGCCAGTTCCATGCCTCACTGCCATACATCAGGGTAGGTACCAGTACTCCATTATGGACGGCCAGTTTCGCGTCTTTGGACAGTTTTTTGTTGCTGCCAACGGCGTTCAGTCCTCCATTAATAGAGTTACCTGCATTCACCCTTCTTTCAATATCTCTATCAGCCTTCCCATCTCTCGTAAACATACTTCCCAAATAAACAAACTCATCCACCTGCTCCAAGTATTCATCATTCACAAATAAAAAAACTATCATTCTAAATTTCGTATATCTTGAGATTCGTTTCGTCTTTGACGCACAGATAGTGCGTCAAAGTCGAATAGCGCACCCGAAAAGGATTTTCATTAGTCCACATGATCTTAGATCTTAGATGTGTAAGAAACGTTGCTTAGATTTTCACGGCCAAAAGGTTTTTTGATATTTTTTTGGGGTGTTATGCCGTGTTGCGCTACCTCCCTCTTTAGCCAACGTTTCGGATAGCGTTATAGTGTCCATCATCAGGGCAGATGTGTAAGAGTGTTGCTATTTACACACGCTAGATTTATTCCCAAAAAACAAATATTTGCCACACAAGTATTCGCGCGAATAATTTATAAATAAAAGTGCCACTTCTAGAAACAACCGCATCAATTATAATACATAAAATCTGGTTAACGTCACTGGTTAGTCAGGTACCTACTAATTTATACAGTATTTCTTTCTGTCGTATAAAGTACTGTTGTGTTATAATTTAAATACGCATAATTAGGTGATTTTTCACAAAAACGGCGCTCTACAAATTATCCAATTATTATTATTATTATTAATGGCGGGAGTGTCTTTAAAATGCAATCGAAAAATGTCCGACGAAAAGAGAGTGCTTCAAGACAAATGGGAATAAGAATATTTCTTTGTTGGGAGGGGGGGGGGGGGGGGGGGGGGGTGATGAGTTTTTTCGTCATACCAGTATAGTGTTGCGGCCCGCGTAACTTTACAAACACATGTATGCGGCCCGAAGAGAAAAAAGGTTGAGTATCGTTGAAACCTAAAGTTTTTTTTAGTTTATCTAATCTTAGACGTTGATTTAGGTACTGTAAGTTTATATTATATAACTTACACCAAATCAACGTCAATTTAGCAAAGCTAAATTAGAAATTAAAGTAATCAATCATTCCTATAAAACAGTATTCTAGGTAAAGTTAAAGTAGGTATTTAAGAGTAGGTACACCTTTAAATAAAAATATGGATAGAAATGAAATGTTTCGTATATTACGCACGTTATTCTGTCTCTGACATCAATTATGTTTTTATTTGTATAGGTAAATTTCTCGGATTTGTTTTTAATTTAAATGTCATTTAAAAGTTAAACTGATCGTGTCAAGAATTCAGACAAGCAATAAAGTATGTACCTACCTGTAATGTAATATTTTAAGGAAAAAATATTTAACTGTCATTTTTACGGTTGGAACTGATGTGGAAAGAATTCAGATTGTGAATTTTTGCCACATCATTTCTACGTGATTTTTCACGGGTCTGGGTTAGGGAACGTACCCAAACTACGTGACCAACTTTTTGCAATTTTTAACCCCCCCCCCCCCCCCGCCCCCCCCGGTGACCAAAATCCTAAGCAACCCGCCGCTCATTTGTATGGAGCGTGACCTTTTGAAGACCCCCCCCCCCCCTAAAAGTGTCACGTAGTATGGGTACGTTCCCTTAGTTTATAATAATATGTTTGCTTTTCGATGTCAACCATATAGTCTTGACTCTCGATCACTACCTAAAGCAAGGAGCTTAAAGTGCCTGTGAAGTAACAAAACTAAATACGAGTAATATGACTTGTAGTCTATTTCGTAAAATTAGCTCGAACTTAATGTTTGAAGTTATGACTGTAATAACCGTGCCGGCCATTGTATGAATAGATGCGAATGTGGGCGAGTTATCTCTTGAGTAATTATTCATATTAATTATCATCACAGAACAGGTGTAATCGGTCCCGTGTGGTCTATTTTTAATACAGTTGTAATGTACTAAAAATTACAATTATCTACATGAGACAAATATTGCTAAATTGGTAAAATTTTTGTAGACAGAGTAACTATACCTACTTAAAACCAATACTAGTAATTCTGGGAACAATAGACCTTGGGTCAAAAAATTTTTTTTTTTAAATTTTTCTAATTTCTCAAAAGTCCCTAGAAAACTTAACATTTGTAAGAAGGTTCCTGATTAAATACCAATATACTTAAATATAAACCACATATTTTATGTAACATTTAAAAAATCATTTAAGGCATCATACGATTTGTCCAAAGAAACGTCACCATCTCAATGAAAATTCTTTTTTAAACTTTCTTCAGTCAACCATTAATATTGAAGAAATCTAATATAATTAACTCACCATTATTATAAGCAATAATTGTCAGCCTGAAACACTCATTTATATTGAAAAATCTTCCGAGAAAAGATACTTGCCGCCAACGGGACTTGAACCCGTGTCCTTCTGATTGCCGGTCGGATGCTCTGACCACTGAGCTATGGCGGCTTATCTAATACCCCCCAAATAATTCAATATATACTGGTGTTTCAATCAACAATTACTGATTATTACATTTTTCCACCTGAAAACAACCAACTTTATTTTTGTGAGGGAGGTATTGTTAGTACTAAATCTCTCGCTAGGTGGCGTCGAGACAAATTATGTCTACATTTTTTGGTGAAATACTTTTAACTTGTTAAATATTAATTATTATTTTTAATTTATAAACTAACGTTTAAGACAAGAATTTTATGCATAGCACAAAGGGTAGCAATTATTATAAGCAATAGCTGAGCCATAGCTCAGTGGTCAGAGCATCCGACCGGCAATCAGAAGGACACGGGTTCAAGTCCCGTTGGCGGCAAGTATCTTTTCTCGGAAGATTTTTCAATGTAAATGAGTGTTTCAGGCTGACAATTATTGCTTATAATAATTGTTACCCTTTGTGCTATGCATAAAAATCTTGTCTTAAACGTTAGTTTATAAATTAAAAATAATAACTCACCATTATTTCACATTTGAGAAAAGAAGTCTAGTCAATATTTAGACTTGTTTGAATAAATAATAATATTTGGATGATTTGTCTTTACTAATAATAATAATAAAATAGATGCCTTAGTTTTCATAAAACGAAAACGAACTATAAAAACAAATTTAGAGACAGATGAAAAGCCAGACTTCAGTACGATCAGTCAATTGAATACTGTTTGGCTTATTAATTGAGCATTCATATTAACTAGATTGGAAAGCTTAAACCTACTTATAGTTTTACGGAGGTTTAATGTTGTGTTGTGTTTAAAGAGGTATTTCACCATCGTCTTCATAGCTTAACCACAGGATAACGTACATTTTCGATTTTATAATTTAAGGTTGAATTTAGTCTCACGCTCACCGTCAGCGCTCATAGATCAGCGCGTAGTTCGTCAGCGCTGAGGCTCAGCGTGGCTCGTTCCAGTATCGTACTGACCGCCTAAGAAGAAGTAAAGACAGACGAAGACCAAAATGCGGAGTGTAATAGTTATTGCTGCTTTGTACTACCTATCCCAAAAAAAAAATAAAAACGATTCGCCATGACTGTACGCTGACGACGTCCGCTCCGCTCGACACTAGAACGATCACTGAAAGCAGAGGCGCTCGTGCGATCTTCAGCGCCGACAGCTACGCGGCGCCGACGCGCGACGACGTTGACCACCGTTGACCACTACGCGTCATTCAAAAATGCTTCCTAGAAGTTCATATATCTCGACCATCAGCGCCGACGGTGCGCGTGCGGTCAGCGTAAGACTAAATTCAGCCTAAATCGGAGTTTACTATTCGGTACTCGAATTTATAAATAGTGGCTATACCTATGTGTATATCGGATAAGGGGCATACAATAATTACGTGAGCTCAAAAGGGGGGGGGGGGGGGGCCAGAAAAATCTCGCGTAACTTGAAAAGAATATACGAAGTGGCCCAAATTTATTTCATTAAGCGGGGAGGTCTAGATTGGAAGAAAAACTCCTCAAGTAATGAATGTATGCCTCCTTATAACAGAATGGGATAACGTAACATGTACTTACATGCCTACCTATTTAATTCACCGAACTATTCTTCCTTATTTTTATAACTACTACTTAATCATACATGGTGTTCGGAAACTCGCAGTACAAGCGAGAAACTGGTGAGTCTACATCACACAGAGAACCCAAAAAACATTTTTTTTCGATGTGATAATTTTTTTCTTTTTAACCTCCCCCCCCCTCTGACGACCGATTTTTTTCAATTTTTTTTTTTTTTTACATGAGCTCCACACAGGAGGTCCTGAGGAAAATAATTTCCCTCAGGGCTTATGTCATCTTTGGGGATGCTGTGTGGAGGGTTTTTTTTTAGGAAAGGAAAGAGAGGAGAGTTCTAGGAAGGAAAAGGGTTTAAGGGTTGGGTAGGAATATGGGGTTCAGTGTGTTCTGATCATCCGCCTCCAAGACCTAGACAAACCTCACCCCATCAACCCGGGCACCCCTGCTAAATCACCAAACGTAGCGAACCACTTGGGGTAACCTATGGCAGAGGTGTTGGTTATCCAATAAAGGTTCCCGGGGCGGCGGTACCCATTCCCGCCTTCCAAATTTTCCCGCCTCCCAAATTTAACCTAAAAAAAAACAGAGTGTGCAATTCACACGTGGTAGAAGTGAAACCTTCAGAAAATTAAAGTAGAAAAGTTTGGGGAGGCAACGAAGCACCGCACAAAAGGAGACAGATTTATACTATCTATTTCTCTTGTAAGCTAAATCCTATAGATATATGGTTTGTCTCTTTTCAGTGACCTGTTTTTTAAGGTGGCAATAGCGAAATTGGTTAACGCACACGTCCCGATTAGACGAGAGGTCTGGGTTCGAGTCCCAATTGCGACCATTGTCTTTTCCATTTTTCTGTGTCTTGTTCTCTTTCATATTTTCGTTGCGATTATTATTGTTATCTTCTTCTTTAATGATATATTACATTGATGGGTATAACCTTCAATAGTTATAAAAAGAGAGTTTTTCTTATAAAAAAATTAAATAAATAAATTTGTATTGAATTTGAATGCCCCACGGTATTCCTGGTAGCCACCTCTGATCTAGAGCGCCAAAATACCCGAAAAAAATCCTCGACTCTGTGCAGAAACGGGCGGTCCGTGTGATAGATTCTTCTAACAAAATAAACGATTGATTGATTTAGAGCACAGTGTTCTACCGGTATAGCACTTGAAGTGAAATGACATAAAACTGCGCTATACAAATATAACATTATTATAATTATTTCAATGGAAGATGCTCCGAGGAACTAGCGTCATTGATCCTTTCGGCACCGGTGCGTAGTCGGGGAACACGCCAAACGCCAACATAAAAGGTTGACATTTTTGTCTCGTTCTTGTGTTCAACAGCTCGGTGGCCGGCCTCTTTGTTTCCTCCTTCCTACAACAAGGGTTTCTTCAAGACTAATGTTCATTCCCTCCTCTCCCCAAAAAGACCCTCCACCCAGAATCTCAGATGAGATATTTTCCTGTGTGGATTTAATGTTTAAAGTTATTTGATCAAAGTTCATTATTGAAATGATTCCACAATCATGATTGGTAAAAAAAAAGATTTATTTAAATTAATAAATTACTTCGTTTTTACCACTTTTATTGTTTACAAAACCGACATGTTTCGTCAGCAAAGCTGACTTCTTCAGGGTGTTGACACAACTAATTTTAAAAATAGACATAGGTATATAGGTAATAGAGAAAAATAATCGACATAAACAATAATAAAATTAGAAAGAAAATAATGTTTAAGGGACGAGGGGCAATATAGAACAATTAAAATTTTTAAAAGGGGAATAGATTTAATAATGGGTCATTTAAAAACAATTTTTGATTATTGATAATATTTAAATTTGCATTAACGATTTATTTTTTAAACAAAAATGAGTATTTTTTTTTAATTTTACATTGAACTCTTCATACTTAAGTATTTTGTATCATAACAACGCCATCTGTTAATAATATTGATCAGTTGATTATTTAAATGCATCGGAATTTGGTATCCACCAATTAATACGAAGCACGAAGCCACTGAATTGTAGGATAATTGCACGTCGGAATCATTATCATAACATTAAATCCACTTCATTACGTATGCATTATTCAATTGTCCGAGGGTTGTATCGACGCACTCGTCAAATCACCGGCATCGGTCGGTAATGATGACTTTAGGTTAGGCATGCTCATATGCTCAATATTCAGTGACCGGGCATCGCACGGTGAAGAGACATCTCCAGATAATAGCGCATCGGGGAGTATCACTTGCCGGATGCAAATGGCGATTGAAGGGCTGGCGATTGTCAATTAGGGTGCAACTCGATGATTAACGACGCCCATTAACAGTGATCAAGGGATTGGCGTCGCGACGCCTACTGTGATTGATATGTTTGCCGGCGTCGGTGTCGATGTAAGACGGTATACATTGGATGATAATATGATATTATGCACTGTGTACGTTTCGTATGTAGGCAGGTAATTTACTTGTTAAAAAATCAGTGGCGCCTTGTCTCTAACGATCTTGTTGAAGGCGGCTTATTATTAACCCCCGACGCAAGGAGCGGTGTTATAAGTTTGACTCTCTGTGTGTGTCTGTCTGTGTGTGTCTGTCTGTGTGTCTGTCTGTGGAATCGTAGCTCCTGGGCGATGGAACGGTTATGATGCGTTTTTTTTGTTTGAAAGCTGACGTAATCGAGATGGTTCTTAGCTATAATTCATGAAAATCTGTTCAGGCGTTTCAAGGTCATCAGCTCTTTTTTGTGTCGGGGGTTGCTCAAATATTTAATATTTATAAAAAATCGTCAATATTTTATTAAAATTACGTCCTCCGTGGTCAAGGGGTAAGGTCGAGGGGTAAGTAAATTTTATTTGGTTAAATTTTGTTCAATCATTTGAAATAATATTAGGTAAGTATATTAGCGACATGTTCCAGAGTGGAAGATACTCTAAGTATCGTCCTGGTGTAAAACCACCAAGCAGAACAGAAATGTTGCTTGTCATGACTCTAGCCGTATTTGGTGAATAGATCTGAATAGCCAGGTTCTTTTCCACCTTCCTCTTACTCTCTCCTACCCATTACCACTGCCCTAATTGGGGACGGCGTAGTCTCATTGGCTCCAGGCGGTTGGGAGAAATTGGAACGCTTGGTGAGGTATTCACATTAAAAAAAACCATATAGCAGGCATGATATATTTTTTACATGACAAGTTAACTATTTTTATTTTTACACTTAAAATAATTAACTCTGGTCATTACTCTGGTCTTATTTGGTCTGATATAAAAATTGATACATTTTTTAGTTTACATTTCAAATTTTTTACATAAATATATTTACACGTTTCTGTGAATTCGCTTAATAAGGTATATTTTTAATTTCACAAGGAACCAAGCCATACATCTGGATTTTGTTTTTGATGAAGGTTTTTGTTCTGAAAATTTTGTAGTCTGATATTTGCTTTCTATGTTTTAATAATAAGTTTTGTCCTAACCCGAAGCTAGTTTCAAAGTAGTAAAATACTTCGACCAAGCAAAATAACAAGATCTTTAAGGACATAAGGACTAATATTTTGACAAATTTTTAGCGTGAAAAAAAAACAACTTTTTCGTTGAGGAAAAAATACAGTTTAATAAGTGTTTTCCTAAGCGCAACAGCCTTTGAGCACACAAGCATGTAAAAAATGACACTTTTGTGGTAATTATTGAGTTTCTGAATTTTTATATTAAAAAAATATCTACAATTATTTCAGAATTTTTAATGTTTAACTGTGCGTTTAACTTAATATGTCTTTATTCAAGTACTCGAATCACGAAGTGTAAACCTAACTGTATATGTATAATGCAGTAAAAATTGTTAAATTATTTGTGGTAACCGAGGATTCCAACTTTGCACTTTGTAAATTAATATATTGTATAATTTTTTTCGTCTTTGTCAGTTTAAACTAATGGGATTATATATTATATACACATATTTTTAATTTCCAACTTGGTCCTTTTGAAAGTATAATACATAATTTCAAATCAAACATTATATCACATGTATTAGCTTCCTTCGCTTCGAAGGTACCTGTTAACAGTAGGGACTTAGGTAAAATGTTGTTCCTTCTACATTATTTTGTGTTATTTATTATATATTAGTTTACAAAATTATTAACCTCAAAACAGGTACGTCCTAGTGAGGATATAAAATTGAATAGTAAACCACCTATCTTGTAAAGGAACAAAAAATAAATAATTCCAATTATATTATGCGTACATGTCTATTAAAAACAAATGTTTTCATAATACTTTGATGTAAAATTTAAACACTAGGTACGTCGGAACGGGTAACTGCCGCGCGCCGCGCGCCCCGGTCGCGTATTTACAAAACCTATACCGATTCAGTCGCCGTAACGACAATTTACATTTTAAATATACCTCTATATTGGTTATTTTTTATCACATTGCAAAAACAAAAATTGTTCTAAAATCTAGATAAAATAATCTTTCTGATGTGTATATTAGAAATTAATAATTTTATTTCTAAATATTTAAATTTTAATATTATTCCCATATATTGTAAATACACCTCTATATTGATAATTTTTTATCACTTTGCAAAAACAAAAATTGTTCTAAAATCTAGATAAAATAATCTTTCCAATGTTTATATTAGAAATGAATAATTTTATTTCTAAATATTTAAATTTTGATATTAAAAATTTAAAGCGACTGAAACGCGGTAGGGATTGTAAATACGCGCCCCGGTCGGAAAGTTCCCAGTAAAGCTTTTGATATTCAATTTTTATACGGACTGAGTTCTCTCCGTAGACCAATTTTTGAAACGGTTACCCAACTATATAGTCCTACATAACACTTTCAGCAATTACATAATTAGATGTCGTTTTGACTACTCTTGGCCGTAAGGGGTGGCAGGGGTGCATTTCAAAGGCTCGCGGCGTTAGTTGGTGGTTTTAAGACACAACAAAAACACCAAGGACTGAGGATTTGCTGAATTTGAGATTTGAGTTTGCTAATTGAAGACAAATAACTGGGAGATAAATGTAAACTGCACTGTTGAAGGGTTTTGGTTTTGAGATTGAGAACAACGGACTAATTTTAAATGAAAAATGTGATTGCCAAAAAAATTGAAAGCCAAAGTTGAAACGTTATTCGCAAAATACGAGTAAAAGTAAAAAATTGTACAAATAACCTTTTAAAATCTGTGTATGTGGAACCCCGTTTGGGGAATTTTGTGAGTAGATATGGAGGGGGAGAGGATCATATCACTTATGAAAAAGATGAGGATATAATGCAACTGGCTTTTTAGATCTGGTAACTGAAGCCATTTTTAACATGTTTCGATATTTAATTAACATCTCTGGCAACACTGAGAGTATTTTTCCACTAAGAAAGCGAAAATATACTTATATAGCACCCTTGAGGTGATTTTTCACAAAAACAGTGCTCTATAAATTATGCAAATATTATTACGTAGGTATTATTTTATTTTTATTTTTATTTTATTTATTTTAGGGAAAGTTGACAGCAAATCAGAGATTACAAAATAATACAATAATAATATGATAATTATGCCAATTATGAACTTTCCACTGATAATAATTAATAATAGATAATAAAGTGTGACAGTGTAAGGGTATTTTCTTAGTTTTATTGTTTAGTTACAAAACATAAAAAAGGGGGGGGGGGGGGGGAGGAGGAACATAGGGATAGGATTAAGTGGTAAATGACGGGAATATATAGGGATTGAACTTTCTAGTTTGTGTCATGTTGCTTGGTGAGTTTTCGTTTTATGTCACGTAAAGTTGAGTTAAAAATGTCAATGTGGTAATAATTTAAGTTAAATGAGTGTGTGGATCTGTAGATAAATGAGTTCTGTTTAGAGTTGGTCTTGCAAAGAGGGAGATTAAAGGTAAGCGACTGTCTACTGTTGCGATTTGGAACATGGAAGGATATAATTTATAATATATATATATATATATATATATATATATATTATAAATTATATTATGAGTATATTTTGTTTGAGAAATACTCTCCGCGAAAAAAATATATTTAAATTGTCCCAGCTGGGATGTAAACCTGCAACCACAGGACCCATTTGAAATAGCTCACCGGTCTGTTACAAGAAGTGATTTAAATTTGTTTTGTATTTAATATACAAAAAATAACTTTTAAAATAAACTTTTTGATTTTTATGAAATCGTCTCTCGACTTATTTAAAAAAAATTAGCATTAATCTTTAGGTAACTATCGAGAGTGTTCGACGAGCGTAACTCCAATTGGTGGTCGAGGATAAAGCTCTCGACTAGCAATTCGGAGGTAGCGAGCTCAAATCCCGGCGTGCGAAAATAAATTTTATTTACGAGTATTTAAATTTGTGATCTTTCACAATCAATCATTTAACAATAATCTATAGTAGATATATTTGCGGCATGTTCCGAGTGGTAGATACTCTCAGTAACGACCTGGTGTAAGACCACCATTCAGAATTGAAATGTTGTTTGAAATGGCTGTAGCCGTATTTGGTGATCTGATCTGAATAGTCGGATATATCTCCACCTTCCTCTTCTCCACCTCCTTCCCTAACCACTTCCTTCCCTCCCCAGTACCTTCAGCCTCACAACATACATTGGGGATGCAATAGTCTCACTGGTTCAAGGTGGGAGCAGTTTGGACTTTTGTGCGGTATTTGTTAATCTGTTTATTAAGACACATACAGTACATTACAAAACAAGTATATTAAATTACATTATTACATGGTTATAGTAGCTATATACCTATTAGGGTGTTCCTTATTTTTCAAAGTTTTTATTTATCATAGATATAGTACCTACCATAAAATATCGGTATATAATTTCGTCTGAGAAGTGAACTGTTCTTAAAACTTAAGTAATGAATGTGTGAGTATAGTAATAACAAACTGCCTTCTTACGGACTTCCCGCATCCTTGTGTACGTGGATTGCTGACTTTCTGAGGGAGAGGTCGATTCAGACGGTAGCCGATGGTTTCACCTCTTCCTCACACTCGATAAATGCTGGCGTCCCACAGGGATTGGTTCTGTCTCCGACTTTGTTTTTGTTGTACATCAACGACCTTTTGTCATGTGCACCAATTCATCGTTACGCGGATGACAGTACAGTCCACGATAGCTTTTTGTTTGACAAGCCCTCAAAAGGCTCACAAACTCCAACGGCTCGGAGCGCTTTGAAGCAAAGAATGGACGGTTACCTCGAGAGTGTTTTCTCTTGGGGTAAAAATAATCTCGTTGAATTTAATGTTTCAAAGACCCAATCTTGTCTGATTACGTCTAAAAGGGATCGAAATGAAAATCTAGTCTCCATCAACGGAAGCAATCTTCCGAACAGGCCCTCCATTGATATGCTTGGTGTAACCTTAAGTGACCAGCTCAGATATGGGGGCTCCATCGAAGCCAGAGTAAAGTTAGCCTCTCAAGAACTGGGCGTACTGTACAGGGCCCGCAATAGTACACAACTGCTAACACTTTACAAATCACAAGTGCGTCCCACGGTTGAATTTGGCAGCTACCTCTGGTCTGGAGCTCCAAAATACCTGAAAAATACCCTCGACTCCGTGCAGAAACCGTTTGATAGATTCCGTTTGATAGATGTCCGTTTGATAGATTCTCCCATCTTAAGAGACGGATTGCAATCCTTAGAGCATAGGCGTCGGATGGTAATGCTCTCCTTGTTCTACCGGTATTACGATGGAAGATGCTTCGAGGAATTAGCGTCATTGATCCCTTCGGCACCGGTGCATTGTCGGGAAACACGCCAAACGCGTGCCCAACATTTGTACACGGTTGACATTTGTCACATGAAAACAGGTCGCTTCTTCGACTCGTTCTTGTGTTCAACAGCTCGGCTGTGGAATGTTTTGCCGGCCTCTGTGTTTCCTCCTTCCTACAACATGGATTTCTTCAAGACCAATGTTCATTCCTTCCTCTCCTCAAAAAGACCCTCACACAGTATCCCAGATATGGAAATTATTTTCCTCAAGGCCTCCTGTGTGGGGTTAATGTAAAAAAAAAAATAAAAAGGAAGAAAGTGTTTAGAGAAATTTGGAAATCAAGAATTATATGATAACGAATTGTAATTGATTGTTAATAAAAGTTGAATGAAAAATGAAGCGAAATTAGTTTAAAATAATTTATATTAAATGAAAAAACACACTTTTTAACACCACAAAGTGTTTGCTTCCTTCGATAAAATAAAATAATTTATATCGAAATTGAATAATTTTGTTTCGTATGTTAGCAAGGAATCATGAAAAATGTCCAAGTCCATATAGTAATTTTTCTTAGTTGGTATAAGTTGTGATTGCGCGAGTAATTGTTGAGTTATTTTTTATTTTTTTATTTATTTTATGTTATTCCCATAACAAAAAGTGCATTTAAAGTGTAATTTTCTATGAGTGTAATTTCGTCCATATATAAAACCGCCCGTGTTTAATTCTAGTACATAAAAATTCATAATTTCGTCCTGAAACGGTATTTTCAATAACTCAACAAAGAAAACTCGAAAGAATGATAAACACTGCACACATGTCTTGTTTACCGGGCTTTTCGCCCACGCCACGTTCCTTCAATAGATCGTTTATGATTCAAAATATACCTAGATTATACAATGATGTACGTTTTGGTATTTATATTCCTCTCTTTACCGCAATATTATTTATGTTCGCGTTGTCTTGGCAATCTTGGCATCGGATTTGGCTAGCTTCTCCTTCGATACGCTCGATGCTGGGCGCTCGTAATCCCGCAGGAATGTTGACGAGTTGATGTTAGCGTCCACGAAATTCGGGTGGATATTTTTAGGATATGACCTACACAACTCGCCAGATTTTGTAAATGTAGAGGCAAAGAATCTACGATCAAGGCGTGCATAACAAATTGGCTGTCAAAGAAAATGCATAATTTTTAATTTATGTGGTAGGTAAAGTCGCGTGTGAACCTGAAATACTAATAAAAAATTTCTCGTTTCCACTTACGTAATGCTCTAGATCTAGTTTAAGAATTTAGTAAGATTTTGTAAAGATTTCATGTGATTTACCAATGACCAACATGTAAAAGTGGACGGTTTCTAGTAAATAAACTATAGAATACAATAGGTGAAAACAGTTTAATACGATTTTTCTATTTTCCTAAGAACCTCATGATTTGCTTAAACTAAACGTAGTTTCGTATAAAGTACAGAAAACTAGTGTGATCGGAAGGACGGAAACTCTTATTGAAGTGAGACTTCTATAGCCCCGCTGTGATGAAACGGAAATGACGATTACTATACCTGCGACGCATCAACTGCGCCCATTGCCCGTTTTGATAATAATAAAATACTTTTAAAGGCTCCTATTGGTTGAGATATGAAACGGAAATTGCGATTACTGCGTTCGTTGGTCGCTTTGATTATGACCTCACATTTCAAGTATTGATTGAGATTGTTTTGGTAAAGTTTCGCTTCTACCGCGTGTAAAACTGCAATAGAATTTTTTGTTAGATATTTCCCAAAAAGCAATTTTTTTGCAATCAAAGTGATTACTCAGTTTTCTTAGACGTAACTACACGATTTTTCAAATTGCAAACCTTAAGAGGATATACGGTCGTCGAGAAATTTGTCTAATATGCATTTTACCACTGTACCTCAGGATAATAATACCTACCTAAATAAAATCGTCAAAATCGAGGTTTTGTATTCCCCATTTTTCTTCTCCGAAACTTTTCCGATTTTTAAGAATTTTTTTACTATCTATATTAGAAGAAAATAAAATATTTACTTTTTTCTTTTTTTAAAATACATTGTCTAGTTTATATACTGAAAGCATATTGATGGCGTTCAAACCAGCCAATTTTAACGATTTTTTAAAAGTCCTAACTTCTATAAGAAGTAGATTATGAAAGAATGCAAAACTCGCCGTCACGCTGCTGGTCGATATGTAGATACATTATATTAAAAAATATATTAAAATTAGTGCCAAATCCAGAAAGGAAATTGGGGAATATGTTTGTATGGACAACACGCTACCCAGTTTCCTCTAATGGTATGCAATTAAAAAAGGTGACTTTAAAATACCAACCTCTTGCTCACTGAAAGAATCTTGGATTATAACTGTCTCTTATGATTAATTCTTAACCTTCGCCAATAGAATTAAATGCTCCCTAAACCGTAGAACACACTTAAAGCGCAGATCTATGCGGGGCGGTGTAGCAGACTACTGAACTTGTAGTCGATGAATTTATTTCAAAATTGACCAGAAAATTAATTGAAACGTCTATAGTGCGATGTAACGAGGGAATCCTGGTTTCAATCTTTGACCCCCACCATACGATAGAAAAATAAGTGACAAAAAAAGGAATTGCAACAAATTCTCGGTAAATTTTTCTTCGTTGACCTACAGTGTTCCCCTGCTGAACTTGGCTCGGCGCTCAACCGAGAATGCATACACATGTTGTAGATCAATGGAAAACCGAAATGGTTATAATAAAAATATGATTCACTGGTCTATTTTAGAGAAAGGCCGTCTGCAAGCACCTTGCACTCCTCGAAGATTCGGCTACGCGATGCGACGCAAATCTAATAGAACAGATTGCATTATGTTCGTTTCTTGGACGGTGTCGGTGGAAAATTTTGTCCAACTAAAAAACAGTGAAGTTTATAAATGTTCGCGGAGGACCTGAGAGTGGAAGTCTTAAAAAAGAATTTCTGGCTGCATTTGCAAGATAATTACGACTGCATCGTTATATTGTGCGTACTTACCTAAATATTAATAAGCATTTTAAAATTATAACTCTTCTGTAAACATCTTTCATTCAGTCGCGACATTTTGACCAGAAGTGATATCGTTGTTTGTGGAGGCTCTGTAAGATGTGATGATTTTGGTATCATCTGTTGATCATTTTGTAAGATAATTTCGATTTAACCGTTATATTGTGCGTACATAACTCAATATAAAAGTATACATATATTTTTTGAACTTTATTGGTGTTTCAATGTGACTCTTAATTAATTGTAAAATGGACGTTTACAGTGGCTTCCTTCGATAGAATTACTTCGTTATTTTTGCAAGAGAGTGATATCGTTGTCTGTGGAGGCTCTGTAAGATGTGATGATTTTGGTATCATCTGTTGATCATTTTGTAAGATAATCTCGATTTAAGCGTTATATTGTGCGTACATAACTCAATATAAAAGTATATATATCTTTTTACTTTATTGGTGTTTCAATGTGACTCTTAATTAATTGTAAAATGCACGTTTATAGTGGCTTCCTTCGATAGAATTACTTCGTTATTTTTGCAAGAGCATATTATTAAATAATTTTTTTACCCCCCGATAAATTGAAAACAATTATGAATTGTAATTCTGTTTTTATATTTAGGTGTGAAAAATCATTGCTTTCGGTGGCTTTCTACGGTACACTTCTTTCGAATTGATTGAAAACAATTCTAACACTAAAATCAATTATTGATTTTTTATAAATATTATTTCTTTCAATTCCAGTCAAGGGGCTCCGCCTCCACCCTCAATGGCAGGACTTCACTCTGGAAGAATTCCGAGCTTCAAAAATAACCATGGCGATGTAAGGATTTTCTATTATTTTCATATGTTTATATTATTTTTAATTCAACTATATTCCTTGTTCTACTACGTTCATAATTTATTTTCATGCGAGAAAGATTTTATTTTCAAATTCGAACTTCCATTCACAGATATATATTTTTTTTCCAAATAACGATTTTATTTCATGAATATAAATATATCTAGATATACTTAAAAGTTTTTTTTTCAAATTTGACCTTCCATTTACAGATATTTTTTCATTAAGAGGTTTTTTAAAGACTATTTTTAATCCCAAATAAATTTTGTTGACTCTAAAACAGTTTTATTTTTAATATTGATCAATCGTTTTCCAGAATTGTCAATCGCGTGGAGTTGAGCCACCGGCATGCGTGCAAAATGCGATGATGACCAAAGACAAAAAACCATTCACGTATACTCCAGGCGGTCTGGATTTGTCACAGATTAGGACCCCCAGTATGGCCAGAAGGCTGAACCAGGCGCGGCAGCAGCAGGAGGATCAGGAGAATCCCGCTTACTTCAGGCAGCCAAGTGTCAATGGAGGGCCATCCATTCCTGCTCCCCCACCACCCCCACCACCCGGCCCTCCCCCACCGCCACCCCTAGTCATCAGCGTCACCAAACCAACCAAAGTTGTCAGCGAAGGGGAAAGGCCAGAGATCGTTATTCCCGAAAACCCAATCGGCATGCTCCGTAAAACCAACAGCCCTTATCATTGGAAATCGGAGGAATCTGGATTGCAACAACAGGGTCCTATTCCCAAATTTGTTGACAAGTCAGCAACACCAAGCCCAGTTGCACCACAATTGAGAAGACCTCCACCCCAGCAGTTTTCTCAACAACCTCCGCAGGCGTCACCTCAATATTCCCAGCAACCCCCTCAGTATGTTCAGCAACCACCCCAGCAATATTCTCAACAACCACCACAGCAATATTCTCAGCAATCTCCTCAACAACAATACTCGCCGCAATCGCCTCAAAACTATGCTCAGGCGTCTCCTCAACTATCTTCCAGATACGAAAATAACTTGCAACAACAAAACAACAAATCAGCATCTACTAGTCCTGTGTGGAAACCGGAGCCAAAATATCCCAATTCCGTTGGAAATAGTCCAACTGTTCAACAAAATCCAACTCCCACTAAAGATTCTTTACAAAGGCAAGACTCTCAATTTAATCTAAGTCCGTCTCCTTGGGGAAAGACTGAATCACCTTTCTCAAATGCGTCTTCTACAACAACAAGTAGTAGTAATCAAACTATGTCCCCAAGTTGTGATACCCGAAGCAGCAATCAATCTCAAACCCCAATCTCCAGCAGTCCAGCAAGCCCATGGAAGCAAGACACAAGAGGCTCTCCCATGCAAAACAACACGAGATCTCCGGCACAATCACCGTACAGTGATGAATATAGGGTGATGCCAATCCAAATAGAAGCCAGAGAAACAAATACATCACAACCAAAATCACCAGCCCAGGCTCAGCCAAGTCCTCAAAATATTCCCCCGTGGAGGCAACAACCGGGAACTCCTAATAGTCAACCGATGTCACCGGTAAATAATAGTCATCAAATGAATAATACCCAATCCAGGAGCCCTGCTTATGTTCAATCACCGGGTCCTGCCTATACAGTTAAATCTCCAAGTCCTCCTAAACAAAATCAACAATATTCCAACATGTCTCCTGACGCAGAAGAAGTTCGATACAAGTCACACATGACGATTCCTGTCACCCCTAGAAAGGTGAAAAATCAAAATGACGAAGAAGATTGCACCGATTCCAATATAGTGCCAAGCAAATTAAATGAAAATTCAGACAATTTGCCATGGGTGCGAGGACAGAGTGCAGTCAACAAATCGACCCCTGCACCACCTTGGTGTCAAAAGGCAGAAGGTAGAAAAAGTCTTCCCAGGGAGACGGCTCCTCTACAAACTCCACAAAGCTCTGAGCCACAACCACCATGGGTCACAGATGAAAATAGAAGGTGTGAAACGCTGCCTCGTCAAACCAATAAAATTCAATCGATGCCATCCAATCAAAACCAAATTATCCAAAACGTCAGAACTTGCGATAGTCCAGGAAGGGTGATTCCCATACAAATGGAAGTATCAAAACAAGAAATCTCTCAAAATAATAATCACATTTATGGTGTTGCTGTACCTGTAAAACAAGGGCAAGGACAGCAAGGAAGAAATCAACAACAGCCCCAGCTTCGTATCATTATTGATATGAACCAACAAGGAGCAGGAGGTCAGCCACAGGTCATACAGCAAAAAGGACAAGTGCCAGCTGGAATTCAACAACGAGGTCAGCCCCAGCTATTGATGCAGGGCTCACCACACATTGTAATGCAACAGCAACAACAACCAAACCAGCAAGCTAGGCCCAACCCAGCTATGCAGCAACCCCAGCAACACATATCCAGGGTGCTGACTCCGCAGATGATGAGGATGGACGGAGCTGTCCCAGGAACTCCACTGCGGCAAGAACCTCCTTCACTTTCTCAGCAGCCAAAGACGAGAATTATTCCCATTCAAATGGAACCTTCCAGCCCTGGTGTAAATGGACCTAGGTAAATATTTCAAAATTTGATCACACTATTTAATCATTAAGGCTACGTCCGCACAGGCAGGCGGCTGGCTTAGCGCCTAGAGCCTAGTGGCAAAAAACCAACACGTTGGTTTACCTGGATACACGCTAAGCGGCTATCTACTACCTATCTAGGCTCTAGGCGCTAAGCAAGCCGCCTGCCTATGCGGACGTAGCCCGAATCATAATCATTAATCATATATATACATAAATGGTGAGAATGTAAATCCAGTGAGACAAAACACATGTTACATTAATAATGAGAGTGACAGTATTTATCCCAATCAATTATTTGTCATAGAAGGAAAGAGGTAAAATCATCCCAAAATGTTGTGTGTGTTTGTCTACCAATTCCTCCAGTGTTACCTGCACTTCCCTATTGTCAACAAATTTGTATGATTATGTTACAAATTTGTCTAAATTTCTAGAATATTTAATGTGTTGAGCGTCAGTGTTTTTGGTGAAATGTTGTTTTGCTGTTCCTCCTGTGAATGTTCATTTTCCCTAATCGATGATGTGTTTACCTTTCAGCAGACGGAATTGAGGGCTGACTTAAGCCGAGCTCCAAACCAAACTATAAGAGGTGTCTTACTTGTTTCTATTGGTTTAAAGCTTTTATGTAGTTGGAAATTTCTAGCGCACCTGCTTTATTAATGCACAGAAATATTACGCATTTTGGCTTAATTTTTTTCTGGCAAAAGCAGTTCTTTGGTTTTCATTTTGTGTATGTGGTTATTTCAACATTGAAGTTTACAACTTTTACTGGATGAAAGTTGCTCTACCGGGTATCAGTTATTTATTTTTCCAACCACACTTTTTCACATACCTACTATGAAATACTATGTGTACACATTTTAAAATCGATGATGTGACTACACCGTGAGAGAGTTCTGATAGAATAATACTTTTTTTCTATACTCGTAAGCGATAAAAAAAACATTTATAAAACGTATAAACTTTAATTAAACGTTTAATTAATTTATAAATATGTAGTTCTTCACTTGAATGACATAATTTCCGTGTAAATATTATTGTATCAGCAAATTTTCGGTAAAATTAATTTCTTACATACATCTCTTCGCAGAGAATTTTTTTAAATTTGTTAAGCTGAAAAAATGTAATATAAGTGTGTGTCCATGTCTATACTAAAACTTACATGTTGCTTTAAATGTCCCCAAAACCAAAACATATTGGAAAAATTGCTAACACAGCAATTCATTTTGACAAACTAACAATCATTGTTTTACGTAGGTAAGCTGTCGTTGAAGTGACGATGGAAAAATCTGAATAAAATCGATACAAATCACGAAGAAAATTCAAATTTCAGTCGCAATAATATATTGTATACCAATGACTTTACATACTATATTAGACGAGGGGTAGAAATCTCAAAGTGGGAAGACAAAAGCAAGACAATTGCACCGGTCTCGATATCTAGTACTTTAGTACTAAACTGCTACGCGTCGAGTAAGGTTGCGTCTTACCATTACTTACTAGTAAGTAAATTGCATTTTAAAAAGTGCCAAAATGCCCTCCTCTGTGATGAGAAAATGTTTCAATCACACGGCAAATAATAGTTAAGGCGAATGAATAACATTTCATTTGTAAGTTCACGCAAATTACTTAATATTATCGATTATTATAAATATTACAATTAATTTTCATGTTTCCCGCCCGCGGTTTTACACGTCATTAGAGAAAATTCAAGTCCTACTAAAGTAAAGGATCTGGACGCGCAATAGCCAAATTTCTGTTGCTAAGTAAACTTCACTGTTTTAAAGTAGACTAATCTGCCTAAACACTATGTTTATTTGTTTGCTTGCGGTAAAACAACACATAAATCAGTAGTTCTAACAAGTATTGATGACAATCGCCACCATTTGAAAACTGTCGTTGCCCTATTGTATTTATTGTATAGCTCGACATATCAAACTCCGACAGGCAGCCGGACCTTTTATTCTAGTGGGCCTCAAGAAAAGGAGACAGCGAAGTTCCATCAAAAAGTGAAAAGCAATACGCCGCCCGCTCATGTATCGATGTCATGCATACACACATTATTTTATTGTCTATCTTTATCACACAGGAATAAACTTTTGAATTAAGAAATTATACTGAAAATCGCTGAAAACAAAAGAGTGTTCCTTACTTTCCACATTATATTGCGAGTATATGAGACTATGGCGAGTCTATTTATTTATATAACGTCATTGTTGTATACATGTTAAGCTAGATTAAAAAAAAAATCCGGGAGTTATTTTATAAAAAAAACATCGCGTATTTTGGAAGTATTAGATTATGTACATAGTGCTTATTTTTACACATGTTTTATCTTTTTGTTTCAAAACACCTGAAGTGAAAACGCTGATTTTATAAAACTAATGAACCCGGCTTCACAAAATAATGCTTGTCCTTGTGCTTGTTTGGTTTGTACAGTCGTCTAAAACGAAAACTGAATGCATTTACATAAAAAACTAAAAATATGCTTTCCTTTTCAGAGTTATCTACCACAAAGTCAACGTAGAACCTCCACGGCAATCAAGAGCCTTCAGAGTCCTTCAAACTATCACAGGCACCCAGGAACCGGATTCCATTGGAGATATAGAACAATCCTGTGGCTATACTGATTTATAAACCTGAGCTATTCATAGTTAATTTAGCCTAATTAAATTAATGTTTGAGTGAAATATATGATTATTATACTTTTTTATTCCGTTAACTTTTTCACGTAGGTATTTTCTAAATATTGGCGCAGTTATGCTTGACGATTATTTTTTTTTCGTTTAATAAGTTGATGGATTCGATGTTTGTTGAATGCAGTATTTGACTTTTCTTAAATGCAGACGAATTACTCAGAAATGTGGAACAGTTGTTCTGATATAATTTAAGAATTTTGTGGCCAAAAGCATTATCATCGTTTATTTTTGGTGTATTATGCCGTGTTGCGCTTCCTTCTTCATTAGCCAAAATTTCAGACAGCGTTACAGCGTTGATTATCACTTGTGTAAATGGTAGTGAAGTGCGTGTTTATGTTTGTAGAAGTGATACAGTGTCGTGCGGGTTAATTAATCTCTTAGTGCCGGCATTTCGTATGATAATGCGTATGATAATGAGTTAAATTAATGTGGTTTTCGGCGCTTAGTTTTGGTGTAACCGTCGAGTACCAGAAACTAGAAAACATGAAATGCTGTAAATGACAATAAATGAGTTAAATTTGCAGTTTTTTTTCTCTTTCGTTCTGCGTCTTTGAAATATTTATAAGAAAATTAGTGGGTCTTTACGACGCGCCTTTTCATAGGATTTTTGAAGTGAAACTTCTTTAGCCCCGTTAGAGTGATTTGAATTTCGGATGAAACGGAAATGACGAACTGCGTCTTCGCTCAAGCTCTGTTGGTTGAGATATAAAACGGAAACGACGATAGGTCGGCGCGCATTGACCGCTTTGTTTTTTTATGGGTCGTCGTAATGTAACGAGTAAATTCGCACCTCGCCGAGCGCGTCCCGTAGCGCAGCGGTATAGTGAGTCGCAAATCTCAGCGGCACATTTTTCTTTTTGTAAATCAATATCCAATCTTCAAACCACTTTAAAATAAACAGGCAAAAGAAAGCGACATCTAGCGGCTTTCTAGTTTCACTTCTATCGCGTGTGAATTACACACTTTTTTTTCTTTCTGAAAATGAAATATTGATATTAAAGAAATTTTCTATTAAGTATACTGAATGATCTATTAAAAAATTCATAATTATAGGTCTACAAAAACAGGAGACATGATTTTTTGAAAATATCTTTTCGCTCTCCTGAACAATTAACATTTGGTCCTTTACAGCAATTGAAATTTCCGAGAATAATATTGACGGGTTATCCGAAATGATGGCTACAAAAGGAGGAAGTACAATATGGAATAATATTTCAAAATAAATCAACAAAATACTTCTTGAATTGAAACGATGGATTAATTTAGGAACGTTATAAAAATTTAAAATAAATTTATACATCATTGTAATACACAAGCAGCATCTAATTAGAACATACACAGTATGTACGCTTGAGGTCATAGTAACATCTACGATGCTTTGTTTGTTATAATTCATTATCCCCCATGGCAAAATTTATTTTAAGTATATTAATAAATAATGATATTATTACTTCTGGCGTTTTTGTAACTAATGATTTAGTTTGGTGGAGATGTTAACCTAGTGTATCCATATATTTTTAAATAATAATAATATATATATTGTTTTCAATATTATGTAGGCTTCTTAATTAAGTACCTGTGTAACTATTATTCATAATGTGTTTGCGTGTTGTGATAACTGTCAAATTATGTTTGTTAATTTTAATTTTCAAAGGATGTGAGCATCTAGTCAATCTTATTAGTATAATTAAGTTGCTTTTGTATTGAAATATCTAAAGTTAATTATTTTGAGAATGAAAATTAATCCTTACATTGGCTGTAAATTTATCGATGATTGAACAAAAATTACCCAATTGAAAAAAAATCATTGCAATAAAATTTACTAGTCTATTTGGGAGGCGGCTATGGGTACAGCCGCCCCGGGAACCATTTATTGGATAACCAACTGTGGTGACTTAAGAGGGATTCCCGGTGTCATGGGCAGGATCGGGAAAAGACTAGCTGAGGCAGACCTTTTGGTCTCTCCAGCCGGACTCTTGACCCGTCGCCTTGCACTGCAGTACGAGGTGTGAATTCATACATTCTACGCTCCTGGAAACATTGATTTCTTGAAATGTGTGGAGACAACTTAAAAAAACAGTCGCATATTGTAATAGACTTACCTCAATTAATAAAGAAATCACAAAAGCGATGCAAAATCACCTCCATAATAAAAGTTGACATGTTTTGTGCTAGTGGATAAGTTGTGAAAATATACAGACATGGTGGAGAACCAATTAATTCTGTTTTACATTTTCGTTAATTTGTTAATAAAAATTTATCTGATGTATGACACATTATATAATACGAGATTAGCGTGACCGTCATATATTTATTATTTCAATTATTTCCAATGTAGATAATCTTTTTTTGATGAAATGCAGTATTTATTTATTTCCTTATCATTATTATTTCTTTAAGTATATTTACATTAATAACTATTAAAAATATTTATTTATAATAAATGTATTATTATGTATTTATATCTTATTACATCTTTATAATATTATCATATGTTCTCACGTAATTTATAAAATAACTTTGTTTATAGAAATGTATCTACTTATTTATAAAAAAATGTATTATTATGTATTTATAAGAATCTTATTATATCTTTATAATATTATTATATATTCTCACGTAATTTATGAAATAACTTTTATTTGCTTATTTTTAATTTTATTTATTTATATTATATCCAACAATTTTTATTTATTTATCTTATTATATGTAAGTGTACATAATTAATTTCTATGATCGTATTTGCCACCGCAAAATAAAGAAAATGTATAAATCAGAACACTGTGTGATATGAATTAGTATACAACTAAATGCTTCTGCTTCTTCCTAGTTTAAGAATAATTGAAAAAGATATAGGTTATAAAAGAAATATTTTTATCTTAACAACTATGTATATTATTAATTTATTTTTAATATATACCTAGGTTGAAAAAATATTTACAGAACAAGAAAAATAATATTTAAAATAAAATAGATTATTACGTGTTTTATTTGTCGTCAATGTTTCAAGATTTTGGAGTTGTAAAAAATAAAAAATAAACCGAAAGTCTAAAAATGAAATACCTGTTTTTATTTTAGCTGTTATCAATCTACAATCAACAATACTTATCAGCGGCTTTTAAACGCTTTCGGGAGAATTTCTGACAGAAATGGATTTTCATCTGTTATAACGAACAAACAGAGTTAATAGCCATAAAAATACATCGTGTCTGGAAAACAATCAGTGTCCCACTGGTGTAAGACCACGATTCAGAATTGAAACGTAGCTTGAAATGTGGTCGGCCGTGTTTGCTGAACTAAGATCTTCACCAAAAAAGCTTACGAGTATATATCGATCATGGAAATTTGAAATACAAAATGTTATTTCTTCAGGAGAGTGAAAAGAAAGATTTCTGTTTTATCAAAAAATCATATCTTCTGTTTTTGTAGAAGTAAAATTATATATGAGTGTATATATATATGAATAAACATGTATGTGTGGGTATGCATAAATACATTTTTATGTAAGTATATATATATGTATGTATGTGTGCATGCATGTATGTATGTGTATTTATGTACATTGTACATGCAAACAGATAACCTACTTATTTGTGTTTATTTTCAAGGCAATTTTGGCAATTTATTTATTTATTTATTTATTTATTAACGCCCTTTTTCGGGGCTTTTACATATGAATAGTAAGAAATACAAAGTATTTATTGTACATAACTGAACTGCCTTCGTAACAATATTTTATATTTGTTTAAAGATAAATTGAAGATGTCCACTGACTTGGTATAATTGTTTCCCTCCATTAGTATTCTGGGCAAAGAGGAATACATATGATAGTTAGTTCCAGAATTACTGCACTGAAATAAATCCTGACTTCTAGTATTACGTATTGGAATCCGGAAGCTTATCAATTCGAGCAATATCGGACTGTCAACTAAATCATTTAGAATTTTATACAGAAATACCAAGTCAGTGAAAGTTCTTCTGTCTGACAATTTCAACATATTCATATCATTCAAAATAGTATTGTAGTTCAACATAACTGCTGGAATACCCATTTTAAAATTAAGAAAACGTAAGAATTTGTTTTGTATTCTTTCAACAGTTTGTACATGTATATTGTAATATGGGTTCCAGACGGGAGAATTGTATTCAAGTTGACTTCTAACATATGCAAAATATAACAGTTTTATACACTTAATATTGTTAAAATTTCTAGTTAGCCTAGTTATAAATCCCAACATTTTTAAGGCCTTATTAGAGATTTCTGTTATGTGGTTAACAAATGAAAGATTAGATTGAAAAGTGATGCCCAAGTCTTTAATTTGTGTTAATGTCTCCAGAGTATTGTTATCAATGTTGTAATTGAAGATCACTGGATTTTTTATTCGAGAAAATCTAACTATATGACATTTTGAGATATTTAAGTAAAGTCTATTTTCATTACACCAAATTAACAATTTGTTGATATTATCTTGAAGAATGTTGCAATGATAAATATTTTGAATTATTCTAAAAATTTTGAGGTCATCAGCAAAAAGTAAGATAAATACATCATGAAATATTTTTGTAAGATCATTTATAAACAAGATAAATAATATTGGGCCAAGGTGTGAACCCTGTGGAACTCCACTTGTTGCATAAATTTTTTCCGACAATGAGGATTTTATTCTAACAATTTGTTGTCTTCCAGTAAGATAGCTTTCAAACCAGGCTAATATACTGCCACGTATACCAAGCTTTTCTAATTTCCAAATGAGAATTTTATGGGAAACTGAATCAAAGGCTTTACTAAAATCAGTATAGACAGAGTCTACTTGTTTTTTTTCTTTAAAAGCATTGGTTATAAAATTTTCATAAATAATCAAGTTAGAAAGTGTACTTCTACCTGGCATAAATCCAAACTGGTAAGGTGATATTACAGGTTTTATTTGGGCAAAAAGTTTGTCAAGCATTAGGCTTTCAAATAGTTTCGGTATGGTGGATTGAATGCATATTGGTCTATAATTACAAACATCACTTTTATCGCCCTTTTTGAAAATTGGAGTCAAATAACTATGTTTCCACATATCGGGAAAAATTCCACTGGATAAAGATAAATTAAAAAGTTTGGTTAATGGAAGAGCAATTACTTTGATACATTCTTTGATAAATATTGTGGGGATATTATCCGGTCCTGCAGATTTGTTGATATCTAATGATTTAATTTTAGTAACTACATCAGAGAGACTTATGGTACACTGTGAAATATCAAGAGTTTCATCTAGAGTTGTTGATGGAAGAGGAGCATTATTTGCGTCTGTTGAATAAACACTTTTAAAAAATTTTGCAAACAAGTTAACAATACCATCAGTATTATTGCTATGGCTGCCATTTAGGTGCATAATGCTGGGGAATTCAGAATCATCTTCTTTAAGAGATTTCGAATATTTCCAAAAATAATTAACATTGTTTATTATGGAATTTTGAATATCATTTATATGGTTACGGTAGCAAGTCATAGACATTTTTTTACACAAAGTTCTTAAATATTTAAATTCACTGTAATCAGAATTTTTTTTATATAATTTATATTCTTTATGTTTAAGTTTTTTGGTGATAAGTAGATTTACAAGTTCTTTGGTGTACCATTTTGGATAGGTGTTTGGCTTACATATTACGGTTGGATCATAGATGCTAATAGCCTTTCCCAAAACAGAATAAAATTTATTTGTAGCTGTGTTAATATCATCATATTGCACAGATGACCAATCAAAAGAGAGGAGATAATTACATATTTTCTCGTAATCAGTTTTGAAAAAATTTTGGTAACTGAAAGACAGTTTACAGGTATTATCATGTACATTAGAAATAATAACTTCCAGTGGAGGATGATAACCATCAATGGGCACCAACGGCTCACTACATTCTTCAATTACTAGTGACTCTAAGTTAGAAAAACATAAGTCTAGAGTACGATTATTTACATTTTGATAAAGTATTTGCCTGATTCAGGCCTAGAAATAACGCCATGTCTAGAATAATGCGTTCAGACTCACTCACACTGATATTATTGTCCCTGTTCACCCAATTCACATTTGGAAGATTATAATCACCAGCAAGCAAAAATGTTGCATTAGCATGCTTTTTTAATATAACTTCCACTTCCTCACTATGGCACCTGTATACTTCATTGCTTGAATTTGGTGGGATATAAATACAACCAACAATAATCTTTTTATTCCTGGCAACATTCACTTGCACGAAGATTTGTTCAAGAAGTTTGTGTTTAGTTTTAATTAAGTTTGATTTGTATTTCTTGCTGATAGCGATTAAAACCCCGCCACCTCTGCTTTTAGCACTTGTCAATGTATTTCTGTCTAATCTATACACATTATGATTTATAAAACCTAATTCACTAGAATGAATATTAGGTTCTAACCATGTTTCAGAAAGTAGAATAAACTCGTGCCCAAACATTGGTAGTGTAGATTGAAGTAGACTTAATTTTGTTTTAAGGCCTCTGACATTTTGGTAGTACAGCTGGCAATTTTTTGTTTGGTGTTTTTTAGAGGAGTTTTTTAATGGCATAAAAAATCAATTTTCTTCTTTTCAGCTTCAATTTTCCTCAAATGTACCGAGCATTCATTACTCCAAGCATAATGGTCAGTTGGCAATTGTAATTTTAATTTCTCATTCATTTTTTTGCAGTTAATGCACTGAATGTCGTTTTGACAGTTTACATTTTCATGTGCTTCGGAACATCGAGTGCAAGCTTTTTCACTTCTGCAGTCTTGTGCTTTGTGCATATAGCCATTGCACTTGTAACATTTTAGAAGTGAGATGTTGTCAAAAACCCGACATCTATCCCATCCAATATTTACTTTACCTTCTTGTAACATTATGTCGTAAGTTTTTCCATCGACTTCAATGAAAATGGTGAAGTTGACGTCACCTCGTTTAGTTTTTATTTCTTTTATATATTTTATGTCAATTTTCGCTTCAACTGTTTGCAGGTAATCATTTTGCATCTTAATTTTTGAAATAATTTCTTCTGGAGTGAATTTATCCGATAGACCAATAATTTTCAGTTATGAGTTATTGGAAACATTTCTACAAATTTTCTATTTTTTTTAAATAATTTTACTTAAATATGTTTACACTTACTAGACTTCATTTCAAAATAACTATCCTCCATTGGTCAACATAACACAGGCAGCTGCCTAGTATGGTGACCTAATGTACCTTTTCAAGTAAATGTATTAATCATGTAACAAATACTTATAAATAAATAAATAAAAAAATATTTTTGATTATAACATAACATCGAAAAGATCTTTCAGAACACATCTTTTAAATTTTCTTTAATAACAGTATTTAAATTATTTTTAATATTCAAGAAAAAAAATCTTCTTAAAGTGCACGTCTCAGCATTTCAAATTTCCGCTTGCGATACGCACTATTGACTTCGGGAAGAGGTTAAAAATGCAAATGCATAAAAACTGAGGTGCAATCATTTCAAATATTTATATACCTACAATAATTCATATTGCATCATTAACAGGATTCATTTGTTAAAATCTTTCTTATGTTTAGATATAAATCCATAATGCTTATTTATTATTTTAAAATGTCTCTACGATACAAGTGTTTTTGATAGTATAATACCTAACATTAATCGTTAAAAAATATAGAAGGGATGTATAGATATAATTTAGTTTCAGTAAAATTGCTTTTATAGCAGCGGCGAGGGCTTTAACTCAGGAAGTAGGGGTAATTAGCAGAAATGGTTATTAAAGCTAGTGCTTACTTTTACAGCCACTATCGGTACTTGTAAAGGGTCAGCATATTTTCTTCAAGGGGAACCAAGAGAGCTTCATTAATTAAAACATAATTAAAACATTATGCAGATTACAGGGTTGATACGATTTCACAGGTATGTCCCATTCAAACATTTATAGATACCGTTTTTGGAGGGCAAGATTCTGCTAGTATCGCCATGTTACAATGGCATAAAAGTTTGGAAGAAAAAAACCCTTTCCAAGCTTTTTCTTAATTTTTATTTTTAATATTATTTTTTATTGTTCTTCAAAGTACAACCGTTCAGCCGCAATTAAGCAATTTGTCAACAGTCATTATTCAATTAGAGTGCTAAGAATCACAATGATTATTCAATTACAAACATAATATTATTATGTGTAAAACATACACACATAATATTATTATTAATCTTATATATAAATATCTCGTGTCACGGTGTTTGTGGTAGCACTCCTCCGAAACGGCTTGACCGATTTTTATGTTTTTTTTAATGTATATTTGGTAGGTATGAGAATAGGTTTTAAATTATATTTCATACCGCTAAGTGATTAGGATGTCCCTGTCCAAAAAAAATGTCTAGTTTTTTGACATTTTTTTTTTTGTTTTTTTTTTTTATTTGGCATCAAAAAATACCCTCCTAATCCCACCAAAATTTTAACCCTCCTAATCCCACCCTTCCATTTTTTTATCGCGATTTTCGTATTTTTGTATGAAATTTGTATGAAAATTATTTATGTTGTTGAATGACAGATGGCGCTACGCCCGCCTCATCGAACTTTCATCCACACATGCGCAAGACATTCACGAGAAGCGTCACTTCATTTTGATATTTCGAACCATTGAGCTTATTTGTGTTGGCTAAAGAAGGACTGACAAAAATATCGTACATTCAATTGCTCTTCGAAATTCATATTGATATTCTTTATTTCATTTTCCTACTTTAGTTGGTGTTTTATTGTTTTTATCGGCGGTCATCGTCTACAGCGCTCCATTCCTCTTTCTGTCATAGATCGCATCCCTACACACCTATAATACATTCGTTATTTTTTATTTAACAATCAAAATATTTACTAAAAATTATTTATATGACAGAACAACGTTTGTCTGGTCAGCTAGTTATACTATAAATATCAGATTACCACAATTAAAACAGATGATTCAGTTCAAAGCATCTCTATTTAATCATTTTTTAAGTTATATATGAGTTCATAGACTTGAATGACTTCAATATTTGATTTGTCCTGTTCCCTGACTTGACTTGTCAAAATTATAACTACGAGTGTCTTTCTTAAATCTATCGGCACAAATCACTCTTTTTAGAGTGAATTGCCTATTTAAAAAAAAAAAAAAACATTTATTTATTTTCAGCACATACATATCTAAATCTATTTGGTGAACGGCATTAATATCTCCGAACTATCTCCAAAAGGATATCCGAACATTTTCGAGCGTGTAAACTTGACCACCCTGACAAATCGGCAATCGCCGAGCATTTAATTGAAACCGGCCATTACTTTGGATTTGTTCCTGAAGTCCTGGGAAGATCCAAAACTCATAGAGCACGCCTGATTACGGAGGCAATTGAAATTCACAAAAATCCTAAAAATATTAATAGAGACGACGGATCTAAACTCAATAGTTCTTGGTATCCGGTAATTAACGGTTACATCAAGGCTAACGCAAAAAATAACATATTGTAGCGCCAGCTCGTAGAGGAGTGGAGCTGGCGACACGGTATCGCTCCTAAGTAGATAAGTAAAAACATCACCCCTAACTATCACACGGCATAATACCCCAAAAACCAATAACTAAAACGCATTAATATTAATTATAAGCGCATTAATTGGAAAGGCGGGTATGGGTACCGCCGCCCCATTTATTGAAAAACCAACACCTCTATCGTAGGTCACCCCAAGTGATTCGCTACGTTTGGTGACTTAGCAGGGGTGCCCGGGTTCATGGAGTGAGGTTTGTCCAGGTATTGTCGGCGTATGCATCTGCCCACCTGCTGCGTGGCGGGCCGGATTGAAAGAGGCCTTTGACCTTTCCAGCCGGACTCCCTCGACCCATCGCTTTGCAGTCACTCCTGGATACGCTGACCCCTCGATTCCCACCCACCCTTCATATCTTTTTCCTTCCCAGAATTCCTATCCTTCCCTTCCTTTAAAAGATCCTTCACACATCATCCCCTAAGATGACATAGGCCCTGAGGGAAATTATTTTCCTCAGGGCCTCTTGTGTGGAGCTAATGCAAAAAAGGGTAATGCTTACACAATTACGATAAGTAGTTTTGTGTATCGGTTCATAAATGATAAAATCAAATAGAGCCTTAGCAATCATAATCAATTGTACAGCGCCATTGAAGTGATTTTTCAGAAAAAAACAGTGCTCTACAAATTTTACACTATAATAATAATTATTATTTATTAATAAGTTGTAGATACCCACAGCACCGCCCAGGTAGAAGACCAAATGTTTAACACTTTTGAAATGGCTTTAGCTGTGTTTATTAACCAGAAACGAATAACTGGGGTTTTCATCCATTTTTTTCAGCCTCACAACATACCCCGAAGTGGGAAATTCGTGGTTTCAGTGACTCTTGTGTGCTTTTCAAATTAAATTTCGAATTAATATTTTTTTATTGTTAAGGTGAAGTTGTAAGTTAACCATTATTTAAGTTGTAAGTTAACCATTATTTTATTTATTTATTAAGTTGTAAGTTAATGCACGGTGTCCGGAAATGCGTAGTATAAACGGGAAACTGGTTAATCTACATCATATTCGGAGTGGACTTTGCGGTACAACATTTTTTAAATTTGTGCTTTTTTTATCGAGTTAATCGAGTCAGAAGATGGATTATTTGGTCAAATTTGAAAAAAAAAATGTTGCTAGAGGGTTAAAATGAGCTGCGTCGAAGTAACACGACTCAAGAGTTTTAAAATTGCCATAAAAAAATGAAGAAACAAAATCGAAATGCTCAGAGAGAAAAAAAAGCGTTTAATTTGGGTTTTCCGTGATGCAGGTCCACCAGTTTGTCGCTTAGAACACGAATTTCCGGACACTGTGTGTGTAGATTTATTTCTATGTAACGTGATTCTTCCACAAGCATATATGTCACCACTGTAGAATTTTTTTATATGCCTCTATGCTCCGCATATAATAAATAATACAATGAGAAGGTTTTAAATGAGCCCATTGTATTAATAAAAAGATCGAAACAAATAAAATATCACAATAACAAAAGTGTATTTTCAGCTGAGCCCTGAGGTAGCGATCTACTTTATCTATAAACAAGGAAGATTAGAATCAAACCTTATAGCTAAGTTTTATACCATATATATTTTTTATCATAAAAGTAAAGCATTGGCTTGACACTAACCTCACACTTAACATCGACAAAACACAATATGTGACATTTTCAATACGCAAACCTAATATACCCAACAACTGCCATAAACCAATCATTCACTCATGTCCACTCAATTTAGATACTCCAGAAACCACACCTAATATTAATTGTACGTGTTCGACCCTCAAATCATCGAAAGTAGTTAAATATTTGGAAATAATCATAGACAACCAACTACGCTTGGAAGCTCATATCAGTGACACAGTAAAAAACTCCGTAAACTCTGTCATATATTCTGCTCCATTTGGCCCATCTTATATTTACGGACTCTAAGAAGCGTATACTTTGCCCTTTTCCAATCCATAGCAACCAACATACGGTATAGTGGGATGGGGTGGCTGTGCTGAATAAACAATAATAATAATAAATTTGGACAACTTATATAGCGCTGTTTTTGCGAAAAATCGCCTCAAGAGCGCTGTACAAATTAGCTTGGATTTTACATTAGAATTTACTTAACTTAGGAGGCTAGATAACAACTCGTCTTGCAGCTATCAAGCGCATGGATTGTTGGAATTCAAGCCCCCCAATAAATTAAATAAAATAAAATATCTTTTTATATGTACATATTTTAATTTACTTAACCATGTAGGGGGCTAGATAACCACTCGTCTTGCAGCTATCAAGCGCATGGATTGTTGGAATTCTAGCCCCCCAATAAATTAAATAAAATAAAATATCTTTTTATTGTACGTATTTTAATTTACTTAACTATGTAGGGGGCTAGATAACCACTCGTCTTGCAGCTATCAAGCGCATGGATTGTTGGAATTCTAGCCCCCCAATAAATCAAATAAAATAAAATATCTTTTTATATGTACGTATTTTAATTTACTTAACTATGTAGGAGGCTAGATAACAACTCGTCTTGCAGCTATCAAGCGCATGGATTATTGGAATTCTTGCCCCCCAATAATACATTTACCTTATGTATTTAGTAACCTACGTAACATCCTTAGTCTAAATTAATCTAACTTAATCTAACTTAATCTACTTAATCTAACTTAACCTAACTTTATCTTATTCACACATACTCAAAACCTATATTTAATTGAATCCATTATTAGACCAATTATTATAGTTCAAGAACTAATTCTGAGAATTATATTTAAATGTCAACCTACCCATCCTTAAAATTAACTCTTTGCCAAAATCAGAGTATTAGATATTCGACAGCTATTTACTAAATCAAGCATTTGTTATAAACGAAAAAATAACACGCCCGCTTTTCATCAAACCTGGGTTGCGTGGTTCCAAAAACTAATACCTCATTCGCTCAACGACAATTCTGGTTACTCCTAAAATATATAATGCTCTGAGTACTGACATAAAGTCAAGTAATTCTAAATCACTTTATATAACACGTGTACAACATTGGATTTTCGAAAGGGGACGAGCGTACTTCAAAGAATACATGAGTTCTTAACACTACATTTTAATTATTAATTTTTGTATTTCAAAATTTTTATTTCCATTTTTATTTCTATTTTTGCTTAAAATATTACTATGATTTTTTTCTCTTAGTTTTTCACTTAATGTTTTAATTTATGTACCTACATGTTTTAATTTTTAATATATTTGTTTTTAATATGTACATTAGTTCATAACACTTAATCTTTATTTTTAGTTATGTATATCAAAATTTGAATTTGAATTTTTATTTCTATTTTTCTTCAAAATATGATATTTTTTCTTTGTTTTCCACTTACTTTAATGTATTTCTTAATTTTAATTTAGTATGTTTAATTACGTGTTTTAATAAGACAGTATTTTTTAATTCATATTTAAAATATTAAATACATGACTACCACATCACGGGCATTTGCCTAGGTGGTGTGGTAAAAATCTGTAACCAATAAAATTTTAAATAATAAAAAAATAATAATAATAGAGGGCAGCTGAAGTTACAATATGCAAACAACAATAGAATAGGCCACTTGCATGGACTTCTTAACGACTTGGAAAAAATCGTGTGGATAGATTTTTTTACTAAGATTACGAAAATGTTAGTAAAAATATTAAGAAATGTACAGTTTTTTAATTTATTTTTAAATAAATAAATCCATTATTTCGGCTCGTGACGTCACTACATGAAAATGTCCCGTCTCCGAAAAGTTTCCTATTAATTTTATAAAATTCCACACTGATTTATTTTTTTTATATGCCATCATTTTGATTTCAGGCGAATTTTTGAATTTGACATTTAACGTTCACTGGATTTATTGTTTGTTCTCTGCGAACGTATCATTTGGTTTGATTTTTTGACAGATGCAATGAAGAGAACCCCGTACATTTTACGTTGTACGTACCTATTTTAGAGGTATTATGATAATGGTGCGGATTTTAACAAAATCAAATTTTATAATATTCTTATTATTACTATAATTTACAAATACAAGTATATTACATTTAATTTAGTAATATAGACGTTGAACATTAAAATGATGAATCTAGGAAAAAAATATTTATGAGATTTAATATTTTTGGTACGCCTATTCTCCTGTGCCATTCGTGTGGAAAACGTTATTTTTTTAAAATGATTTTCGGCTATGTAATTATCGTTTTTTCGCACCAATAAAATTATGTCCCGTCTTTCCGGTTTATAAAAAATGGTCTGATTTTTCGGATTAAATTTTTCAAAAAATCGCCAGGGTTTCAAAAATACGATAAAAAAATACAGAATGTTTTAGAATATTTGCCTAAACTGAAAAATAAAAATTAAAAAATTTGATGCAAGTGGCCTATTGCTTTTAGAATACTTTTTAAAAATAATAATTAAAACTATAATAAACGGCTTTGACATTTTTGTAAAGTCCATCATATTTAGCAGTAAATATCTCTACCCCACACAAAAATTAAATAAATTTAATGAAAAAACTACGTCGCAAAATCTTATTACTGTTATAAAATAACACAATCATTCCCTTTTATCTGAAAAATGGAAAAGAAAGTCACGTCACGCCACCCTCACTTTTCTGCCAACTAAGGTCGGGTTATTTTAGACTTGATGAAATCAGACATGATTTGAGGTTTTGACGGCCAAAAGTATTATCGTGATTTATTTTTGGGGTATAATGCCGTCTTACGCTACCTCCTTCTTTAGCCAACGTTTCGAATAGCATTACAGTGTTCATCGTAAGGGCAGATTTGACATGCACACACAGTTGCCCTGATGATGGACACTGTATTGCTGCCCGAATTGTTGGATAAATAATAACGGCGTAATACCCCAAAAATAAATAATAATAAAATTGACGAAATCATATTTGATGAACATCAAATCGAATTTCAGTGGCAATTTAAATTTTTCAAAAATTTTTAATGTAACCCCACGTAGAACGCCCACGAGGAAAATAATTTCCCTTTGGGGATGTTATGTGGAGGATCTTTTTAAGGAAAGGAAAGATAGGAAGTTATAGAAAGGAAAAAGCATGAAGGGTGGGTAGGAAACTGTGGGTCAGTGTTAACAACAGTGTACAAATTACTAAAATAAAATTAATAAATAAATAAATGAAAGAGACCATCTGGAGAGGTCACAGGGCTCCCCAAACCGGTCCCTCCTGATTCGCCGCCAAGACCTGAACGCACCTCACGAAAACCTAAGTCACCAAACGTAACGAAACATTCGGGGTGACCTATGACAGAGGTGTTGGTTATCTAATAATTGGTTTACCAATATTGGTATTCATATCTACCCCTAAATTGAAAATACATGTACACATTGAACGCTCTCTGTAGTAATCTGAATCTCGGTTCGTCTGAGCTTTTCAATAAATTGAGATCAGCTGTCAAGCCTAACGGTCATACTTTTATGCTTATTGGTTGATTACAAAAGATTAAAAGCTGAAACGGGTCGAGAATCAGCTTTTAACGGGAACCTTTTTATAATGTAAAAATGTTTGAAACACCTAAGTCAAGTGCGCTTGTTTGCATATGCACAAATCATCCAAGACTCAAACCTTTAATATATTCGTTGTTCGCATTTCGCCCGACGGGTTTGTCGTCAAATAAATCCAAGGTTCACGCGAGGTTCTGAACTTTGGTTAAATTATTAATGTCACCGTATCACGCCAGCCACGGCTAATAGTAAACCGCCTCACTTCACTTGTAAGGCAATAAATATCATTTTTCAGACACATAAATTGTAATTAAAGCCACGTTAGGAACGAAACGAGCAATTTAAGCACAAAGGTGGGACAAAAAATATAATAGTAATTGATTATGTTAATTTTCTTAATTGTTATTTGGAGGTTGAGCTCAATTTATACGAGCATTTAATTTGAGTGCTAACTGGAAATATGGGATCGGTTACGGTTGATTTTGATAAGGAGGTTATGCTCCCCCTAAAACAGATTATTTATTTTAATTTTTCAATAACTTGATGAGTTAAACCTCAAATTGTATTATTTAATCATTGAAGACAATATAAATGCAATTAAGATACATTTTTTCATGAAAACATCTAATTATAATATTGAATCACTTCACTTAAAATAATTTACATGTCACTGCCAGAATCTATTATAAGATATGCATTAAACTTCCTCTCACTACCAGCACCGATACGATCTTCAATACTTTCAACGTTATGGACATTAAACAGCTCTACGCAAAATCCATCTTAGTTTATTTACATAAAAACAAAAAAATCCTATACAAACCAATACAAATGATAGACAATACCCGAGCCAAAAATAAAGAACTTCTCCAAACTCCCTTTTCTAAAACCACCTTTGGACAAAAACACTTTAAATACATAGCTTGCAAACTACACAATACACTATTAGCTACGATTAGACAAACTGAATCAATGACCAAATTCAAACAAGATATAAAGAAATGGATTATAAGTATTGGACGTTACACTACTGCTAACATCTGTAAAATAGAGACAGAATTACCATCTCACGTATGTCTTTACCCTTATTAAAGAAATTAAAATAATAAAATCCTATATGTTTAATATAACTCCCTATATATATTCGACAGGATTTACTACTTTATTCATCTCTTCCTTCACCTATATAATGCTCTCTTTATGGTATTAACCCTCAATTTAAATCATCTTTCTGTTTGAATTGTATAAATCAGTATGTATCTTACCTTAAATATTCTTATGTTATAATTAAATATTCTTATGTATGATACTCATTTATGTACCTCTACGCCTGTCTCAACACAGGTATACCCTAGTGAGACAGGCATCGAATAATGTAATGTAAATATACCTTATATAGATAAATAAATAAATAAATAACCAATCTGAAACAAGTCCAAGTTGTACAAAACGCAATTGTAAAATTATTTGTCGTCCCTAATATTTTCAAACAGAGACATAATACACCGTTGCTGTTTCAGAGTGCCAAAATTTTACATGTTAAGGCAATACTATGGCACAAAATTATAATTCAGCATATCTTTACCCCGCAGCATAAAGAAAAATTAGAACATAAATACAACACTAGATTCACGCGCAGCGACGGGTTAATCGTTCCTAAATGTCGTAATAAGTACGGACAGAGGACGTTTGAATACAACATACCGAAGATATTTAATTTATTACCTGACACTATAAAGCAATGTAATTCTATGAATAAGGTTAAATTTATGGTGAAAAATTGGCTATCGGAAAAAAAAATTATAATGATATGTAAGTATGAAAAAATGTTGAATCTGTAGATACAATATGTAAATTATAACTTTTAAAATGTATAATATGTAACTAAAATATAAGCACCTGTTGACAAGCCAATTCAATTGGCTTGTCAGGACTTGTTTGTTGATATTTATGTATTAACTATACTTTCAATAAATTAAAAAAAAAAAAAAAATCATTGACAATATAAGCGAGTCCCAAAAGAAAATTTCAACAGAAAGATCAGAAAAAGATTCGGTCGCATCTTGTAATTGAATGCTCCTGGCCTTAGCCGTGCCGGGGTTCTGTTCTAATCACTGAGCTAATTCGAACCCATCCCTTTCATTATAATTTGAAGTTTTCCTCACTGGATTTAGTTCGTTAAGAATCTTACAATCATACATAAAGACAGCTTCCAATAAAAATAAACATGTGCTATGCATAAAAATCTTGTCTTAAACGTTAGTTTATCAATTAAAAAAAAATAATAATAATTAATATTTGACAAGTTAAAGTATTTCACCAAAAAATGTAGACATAATTTGTCTCGACGCCACCTAGCGAGAGATTTAGTACAAACAATGCCTCTCTCACAAAAATAAAGTTTTCAGATGGAAAAATGTAATAAACAATAATTGTTGAATGAAACACTAGTATATGTTGAATTATTTGGCGGGTATTAGATAAGCCGCCATAGCTCAGTGGTGAGAGAACCTGACCGGCAATCAGAAGGATACGGGTTCAAGTCCCGTCGGCGGCAAGTATCTTTTCTTGGAAGATTTTTTCAATGCAGATGAGTGTTTTAGGCTAATAATTATTGCTTATAATAATTGTTAAACATTAAGAAAATGAAGATAATGTTGGTAAACATGACCGAAGGGAATGACGTTGATATAGCTTAGTGGGTATATCGAGGCCCGACAAGCTAAGGTTTTGGGTTGAATTCCTAGATGCGATCGAATTTTTTAATGATTTTTCCGTTAAAAATTTTCGTTTGGGAGTAGCTAATATTGTTTTCAATGATTTCATATTATTTTATTTGGCTATTCAAGGGGTTGATTTTTAATCTATATTTGGTTAGTAATTGTTATAATATTAACGCAACAATGAGAATTATTAAAAATGATTTTGTTTTATAAAAAATAGATATTTTCATTTTCTAATACAGCACAAGAGTCCCAAATACTGGGAGAACGTTGGAATATGGCGTCACCAATTGGATTATGTTGTGTAGCTGGATTAGGATTAGGTAGGGAAAGGAAGGAGATTAGAAAGACGAAGGTTAGAAAATATTATTGTCGAAAATAATATTAACTTTTATTGTTGTTGTTTTACAGACTTGAAAGGCTCCGTTGTGACAGTAAACTTTCATTCAACTTAATAGACAAGTACATTGTGTATCATTTTGATCAAATTGTTATAAGGTGTATTAAACTTATCACAGTGTGTTCAAAACCTGTAATGCGTGGAGAATCGGCGTTTAACGGACACCATTCGAATAAAAAAAAAGTCATGATCAACGATTGGTTATATTCCTCAGAGTCTTCGGAGTTTTTCCCCCCTTCGTCAATTAGAATTATTCTTTAAGAAAACTTTCGTTAAACTGGTTTTAAGGAGTAAACGTTTGATTTGTTTGCAACCAGCTCAATTATAACGCATATTCACGATGGGAATGTTTTGCCATAGTGAGTTGAACTGTCCTAGCTATTTTGTTATTATTTTTAAAAATTCAAATAAATTTCATCAAAAACTTTCAACTTTCTTTTGTTTGGATCTGGTAATAACACGGAGAAATTACTGTACTGTTTATTTGTCATTAAACGTGTATATATTACAGCGCCCTTGTGGTGATTTTTCACAAAAACGGCGCTCTACAAATTATCAAATTATTATTATTATTATACTACCAAACGCTGAATGGATCTAAAGTCATTTATAATAATTAAATGTAGCTTCGTTTAATAAAAAAAATAGAACATTAACGTATACGAAAAAGGAGGTTAGTTAGGTCAGTTTCCTTAAACCGTCGCCGTTGGGAAAGGGGTTTTATCCCTCCAATGTTCAAAGATTTGGTGTTCCTCTAATGCAGTGGTTTCCAAAGTCATCCGTACGGACCCCCAAGGGTCCCCAGGATCATCCAGGGGTCCGTGGAAAATAAAATTTGATTTGGGGGTCCTTTTATTGACTCATTTGGACGTCAGAAGGTCCGTGGGATGATTTTGACACATTTTTATTTATAAGGAAGTTTCGGGTTCCACCCCATATCCCATTTTACCCCCTCCGTTGTGCTATCAGCCCCGGGGTCCGTGGGCCAAAACAGTTTGGGAAAGGTGTCCGTAGGCCAAAAGAGTTTGGGAACCACTGCTCTAATGAAAGGGTTTTAAACACCGCAACCCAAGCCTTAATCGGTAAACATACTTAACAGTCAATTTCATTAAAATCGTTAACAAGATATGAAAAATCAATTCTCGTTTCCCGGGACAGGATATAAATCACGATAAATCAAAGTCACGATAGGACATAAATCCGACCTAATAAAGCAATCATTTCAAAATACTTATAATGTTTCTGCATTGTGGATGATTTTTTTTTTTTTTTACAGTGAATAACCGCACAAGAATCTCAACTGCTCCCGTCTGGAGCCAGTGAGACTATGGCATCCCCAATTGGGGTATGTTGTGAGGCTGAAGGTAGTGGGGAGGGGAAGGAGGTGGGGAAGAGGAAGGTTGGAAAGTACCTGGCTATTCAGATCTGGTCACCAAACATGGCTAAAGCCATTTTCAAGCAACGTTTCAATTCTGAATGGTGGTCTTACACCAGGGCGATACTGATAGTATCTTCCACTCTGGAACATGCCGCAAATATACTATATATTATTTTAATTAAATAAATTGTGAAATAACACAAATAAATCAAATAAAATTTATTTGCGCATGTCGGGTTTGAACCCGCGACCTCCGGACTGTGAGTCAAGAGTCTTACCCACTGGACTACGGAGGTGTCGAGGTGTAACATCGCATTCTTGTTATAATTCATAAACCTACTGAACAGATCGCGTGTTTTGTTCTGGATTCAACACAGTGGGGTGCCGTAACTTTTCTAGATTCCTCAGATCTGACTTGACCTTTTACCTCTATCTAAAAACTGATGGCATTATGATTTTCTGTTTTGCTACCTGAGAACAGGTGATACTCACTAAGAAATTTGCGTAATTGAGGGATAGAAAGGTAAAAAACCGGTTTTGAAAACATAAAACTTATTAAAATCACCATTGAGGCGTTCGTATATGTTTTAAGCTGAAAATTTCGCAATTCGTAGGAAAACCGTACGCATATTATGAGAGTAATACTAATTAAAGCTGATAACTCACAAACAGATTCTCCCTTAATTAAAACCAGAATTGTGTTCAGAATATATTAACGAATGAATTTCATTTGTGTATTCATCTGCTGATACATTTCGAAAGAGAACATTATTTTTTTCGAAGTGTAGTTATAAAATTCTAGTTGCAGTCTATGTATGTGCTGCCAGAATCAAAGAGAAACCATTTTCATATTCTGAGTGTAGTTTTAATTCGCCAAATACAGATTTAATTTAACCCGTATAATCATGGGAGACGCAAATTGTCCCAAACATTTAATTTTAAAATAAAATTGTGAAATTACGTCCCACACAGTTTATTAAAAATAAATTTGTGATTGTGATAAAAAGTTAAGGTACAGTTTTATTACATTTTTTTTAAGAAAAGGAATCTATATTTAAAATTTCAAGTTTATTCTATTTTAGGTACTATAATTCGAATATTCGCAGACGTGTATTTTTGAGCCAATCCACATTTCCAATATCAAAATTTTAACAATAATGTTCTAATAAGCACGTCGGAAAAATAACTATATCTAGATTTTAGAACAATTTTGTTTTTTGCAAAAGGATAAAAAAATAAATAAAAAGGAACATTTAAAATGCATGGGAAGAACCGGAAATTTTGTGCGCAAACATTGACAGGCTAAAGTGTATAGATTTATTTTCTTATTATTCGAAGGGTTAAATCAGTTTTCATAATGTAAAATTCCATTTGAGGATTCATCTGCCGACACAATTCAAAGGAAAACATTATCTTATTTGAAGTTCAGTTTTTAAATTTCTGGTTGCTGTATAATCAGTTGACTCTGTATCCTGTATGTGCTGCAGGATCAAAGAAAAACCATTATAATAAACAAATTAATAAATAAATAAATTATCATGTTCTGAGTGTACTTTTAATTCACCGCAAACAGACTTAATTCTAATCAATTTTGTGTTGAGAATGTAAATTTCCAGTTGTGGATTCATCTGTTGACATATTTCAAAGGAAAACATCCTCTTATTTGAGGTTCAGTTATAAAATTCTATTTGCAGACTATGTATGTGGTGCCAGAATCAAAGAAAAACCATTTTCATGTTCTGAGTGTAGTTTTAATTCACCAGATTTACTTTAAACCAGTACAGAATGTAAAATTCCAGTTCATAATCTGCTGACACATTTTGAAGGAAAACATTTTGTTATTCGATGTGCAGTTATAAAATTCTAGCTGCAGACTATTTATTTAATGCCAGAATCAAAGAAAAACCATTTTCATGTTCTGAGTGTAGTTTTAATTCAGCGCATACGAACTGGTTTTGTGTTCAGAATTCTACGATAAATTAAATAACGATTTGCAGATTCATCGCGCATCGGGTGAAGTTTTACATTTGAGTTACATAATGCTGTAAATCTCTGGGAAATTGATTGTTGCGTGTGTCACTATTATTTGGGGACTCTAACGCAGGCAATCAATCAACTTTGGAGTAGAATTTATAAACATGATTTTCGTTGAAAAAATACTCATAAAATGTAATTATTAAAAAATCCGACTCGTATATAAATAGGTCGTAATAAAAAAAATAGGATTTCCGAATACGATCCCCCCTCCCCCGCCGCTTGAAGTACCCAAATAAGGGGGCGGCGAAATTTTCCTCCGCCCCGATGTTCTGAGTGTAGTTTTAATTCACCACCTACAGATTTAATTAAAACCAGTCTCGTATTCAGAATGTAAGTCCGGCAGAATAAAAAAAAACCCTTTTCATGTTCTGAGTGTAGTTTCAATTCACCGCGTACAGATTTAATTAAAACCAGTTTTGTGTTCAGAATGTAAGTGCCTCTAGAATCAAAGAAAACCATTTTTTTTCTTTTGAGTGTAGTTTTGATACACCGCATATTTAGTTTAATTTAAACCAGTTTTGTGTTATCAATATTACAATAAATTGCCGATTCATCGTGTACCGAGTGAAGCTTTGCATTTGGGTTGCATTCCGTATGTATGCGTGATGAAGATGCGAAATTCTATTTCAGGCGTACCATTCTCGATTTCTGAGAGCAGTTATGTATAAATTTGTAGTAGAATTTATAAGCATAATTTTATTGGAAGAGTACTCGGCAAATGGGATTATAAAAATCGGCATAAAAAAATAGGATATCTACCCCCCACCCGGTCCCGTTGAAAATCCGCGGAGGAAGTACCTGTAGAAGTTATGGAGGAGGAGGGGGGTGGGGGGGGGGCAAACTTTCCCCCGCCCCGGGCGGCCGAAACCCATGCTACGCCACTGCCTAAGGAAAATAATTTCTGGGAGTCAATGTGTCCAGGAGTGACGGACGTACGAATCCATTCCTCCCACTGTGGTGCAAGGCGGTGGGATTCCTACCCACCCTTTATACCTCTTTCCTTTCTAGAACTCCTTATTAATTTGTTATTATTATTTTTTGAATAACCTACATACATAATATAATAGATTTAAAAATATAGATAGTTCAAGGCTAATTATAGTTTAAGGCTAATTGTTTTAAACAAAATTGCCCAAATATCCCCCCTTTCCTTAAAAACACACCCAAAGATGACATAGGCCCTGAGGGAAATTGTTTTCCCCAGGGCCCCCTATCTGCAGCCAACGTGAAAATATATTTATTTATTTATTTATTTATTGATTAACGCCCTTTTTCGGGGCTTTTACATTACATATGAATAATAAGAAAATACAAAGCATTCAATGTACATAACTGAACTGTCTCAGTAACAATATTTTATATTTGTTTAAACATACATTGAAGATGTCCACTGACTTGGTATAATTGTTTCCCTCCATTAGTATTCTGGGCAAAGAAGAATACATATGGTAGTTAGTTCCAGAATTTCTACACTGAAATAAATCTTGACTTCTAGTATTACGTTGTGGAATCCGGAAGCTTATCAATTCTAGCAATACCGGACTATCAACTAAATCATTTAGAATTTTATATAGAAATACCAAGTCAGAGAAAATTCTTCTGTCGGACAATTTGAGCATATTCAAATCATTTAAAATAGTGTTGTAGTTCAACATATTAGCTGGAATACCCATTTTAAAATTTAGAAAACGTAAGAATTTGTTTTGAATTCTTTCAATAGCTTGAACATGTATACTATAATGTGGATTCCAGACGGGAGAATTGTACTCAAGTTGACTTCTAACATAGGCAAAATATAACAGTTTAATACACTTTATATTGTTAAAATTTCTAGTAAGCCTATGTGGGTAATATAATGTAAATCTACATATATGTAACGACGCCATAATACTCGTATACGAAATAATAGATGCCACATAGAGCCGTAATAGATGCCGTAATAGACGCCACATAGAGCCATACAGACGCAATAATAATAGCCATATAGAGCCATACAGACGCAATAATAGACGCCATATAGAGCCACACAGACGCAATAATAGACGCCATATAGAGCCATACAGACGCAATAATAGACGCCAAACAGACGCAATAATAAAGGGGGGGGGGGGTTAAAAATTGCAAAAAGTTGGTCACGTAGTATGGGTACGTTCCCTATCCTGTATCCTGTCGGCGCCTGCCAGTTGTTCATAAATAGTATTGCAAAGCGCACGTCTTTCTGTAGGTGACGAGTGTTTTCGTATTCACCGACCGGCGTTTAATGTAGGTAAGTACCTAAATTTTAATGTTTTTGATTTAGTTTTGTTCTGTTTTATTTTAAAAGCAGATTGTGCCGTAAATAGCAATATAATGTAATATCAACACAGGAACTCCGAGTGAGACAGGTACAGCACAATTACCTATGTAACATAAAAAAATTAAGAATATAATTTTAAAAAAATGTCGTAATATAGCGTGAAACAGTATGACTTAAAGTGGTTTTTGTTAATAAAGTTTTTTGGATATGGTTGTCGAAGATAGTAATCAATTTGAATGGTGTGAAAATGAAATAAATGAAACTAAATCTATAGCAATATAATGTCGTAATGTCGCGTGAAACATTATAAATTAAAGTGGTTTTTGTTAATAAAGTTTTTTTGATATGGTTATCGATGATAGTAATCAATTTTAATGGTGTAAAAACGAAGTAAATGAATATAAATCTATAGCAATATAATGTCGTTCGTGTGAAACATTATTATGACTTAAAGTGGTTTTTGTTAATAAAGTTTTTTGGATATGGTTATCGATGATCGTAATCAATTTTAATAGTGTAAAAACTAAATAAATGAAGATAAATCTATAGCAATATAACATTATTTCAAAGATGCGGATCCCGCGGGATCCGCGCGGGATTGAGCAATCCCGCATATCAATCCCGCGGGATTGAATTAGCTGCGGGATTGCAATCCCTAACCATAATAGACGCCACATAGAGCCATAATAAACGCAATAATAACGCCACATAGAGCTTTAATAGACGCAACAATGGACGCCACATCGACATTCCACAAACCCCAAATATTCTCCAGGTAAATTCATAACATAACAAGTTCTGTAAGTATTTGGGCCGCAATCCACTCTTCTACAGAGAAGAATTCTAGATGGTAGATGATATTCAATCTCCAACGTTAAAGGGCATCAGAACAAAAACACATTTATAACATAAGAGTTATTAAGATTCCACGTGCAGTAAAAATAGACTAAATAAATGCATAAGTTTTTGCATAAAAGCTCCGCCGTTCCGTACAATAAAATATTTTCCGTTGTCTAGTTAAGCTGCGCCGGGCTACTGGGGAATGGAAATGGGGAATAAGCTACCTGAACTCATATTGTGCGGTGAGGAAATTTATACGGTGTATGATGCCTTTAGCGCATGCAGCGATAATATGCACACTTTATTGCAGCGCCGTTACTGCATCTAAGATTGCTACTGCAACTGTGTAGTGTGTATCCACCCGGAGTTACTTGTGCTCCCAGAAACATGGAGCGAATGAAAATGGCAGCAAATGTTTCAACGGACTTTACAGCTTGCTCGTACAATGTTCGCTCGCAGTTGCAAAGAATAATTATTTAAAGGGAATCAGTAGGTCTCACTTTTGTAAGACAGTGATCGAATAGAATTTTTAAATAATTTAAAAAAAAATTACTTTATTTGAGAGAACAACACTTTACATTACAATTTTTTTCCCAATATATCGAACGTGTTATTTCATATCATGCATTTTTATCGAAGAGGAAATATTCTTCATTTGAATGGTGCGTCCCCGAAATATTGATTTCTCAACACTTTAATATGAGGTGATTCATGCTCCCAAAAATATAAATTATTTTGTTGCACAACAACCTGAGATGACTCACGCGGAAATAGAAATTATTGCATGAATTTAAAATATTGTGAAACCGACAGACCTGCCACTATAAAAGGTCTGCGAAGAAAGCAGTTGGCATTCAGTCTTCACCATCAGCGATCGGAATAACATCTCTACACAGTTACTACCACAAGATCCTCGACATCGAAACGCTGCTCAATTCGTCAGTCTCGCCGACACCGGTTGGAACCTCAAGACGTCAGTATCGCCATCACCTTCCGAGGCTCCAGGACGCAACTCTTTCACCTCCAGCACCTGATGGGATAATACCTACAAAACGCTGACGCCTGAGCCCTGACCATCTTGCTCCGGGCTGCTAGCCCGGGGCCCCCTTGCATCTCTTTGCCCTGAAGACAACGCCGAAGCCCCGGCCATCCTTGGACTCCTTTGAACTTGCTGATTCTTACCAAGCCCTTGAAGTCGCTGCGCTACCCTTGACGATCTGGCTCCGGGCTGCTAGCCCGGGGCCTCCTTGCATCGAGCCTTGCATCTCTCTGCCCTGAAGACAACGCCGAAGCCCCGGCTAACCTTGGACTCCTTTGAACTTGCTGATTCTTACCAAGCCCTTGAAGTCGCTGCGCTACCCTTGACCATCTGGCTCCGGGCTGCTAGCCCGGGGCCCCCTTGCATCTTTCTGCCCTGATGATAACGCCTAAGCCCCACGGCCATCCTTGGGCTCCTTTAAACGCAGACCTACCTGATCATGACCCCACGTGCAGCACGCCCAATAGAATGCAGACCGATACCCTGGAGCTAATCAAGATGTGAGTGGCTGCGACCGCCCTAGCCTAGGATGCTAACGACCCACCGCAATGCAATGAGAAGTCGGCTCACTTAAGAGTTGCTGTGACCGCCCCCGCCTAGGATTCTGTTCCCTTGGATACATAACAAACTCGAGAATATACATCATCTGGAGCGCAGCCCATCTCACATAATACACAACCAGCGTCCAGCGCAGCCTACATACTCCGATGCAAGAGCATTCCATCTCACGATGCGTGGCGGAAGATACCCAGCATGGATGCTTCGTTAACCAGATACTCTACTGCGGAACTTCAACAGCTGTCAAAAGCGAGAATACATCTCTATCAAGACATTGGAATTGTCAGGCGTCTCTGTGTACCGGCGCTTATTGTTTACAGTTTTTGTGCAGGCCTACAGGTCTTGTACACCCAATTTTAGCGACTATATAAAATATTGTACATACAAAATATAATACTGAATCTAAGCATGGAAATGGTGTTTTTTAATTCTTCTCCCTAGGGGCGATCCATAAATTACGTCACACAAATTTCATGATTTTTTGACCCCTCCTCCGTCCCTGTCACACATCGTCACATTTGTACTCACAAATGTGACTACCTCCCCCTTAGCGTAACGTCACATATTTTGCAATTTGAAGTGTAAAAATAATATTTGGTAATATTTTTAAGTTTTTCGTCGACATTTAATATCGTCATGGTCTCATTAATCACAATGGAGGGGGAGTAACGGGATACCACGACGGAAGGGGCGTAATGGGATAGGGAAAATATTTTTGTGGCAGTCGCATTAGTCGAAGTCGTTTTGTTCATGTGACGTCACAAAGCTGATAATCCCCCATACCCCTTGTCACACTTCTCTACTCCCCCCCCCCCTTAAGGTGTGACCTAATTTATGGATGGCCCCCTAGTGGGTCCCGAGTTATTTATATCGTTTCTATAGTTTATTTCGTTTATGTCGTTTTTAGAGAATTTTTAGGGATTTTTTTCCGAATTGTATGTATGCATATTTATAATTTTACACAATTTCGGTGACGTTCTAATTTCTTGAGTTAGAAAAGCCGTCTTGCAGGGCCTATTCGATCAATAATCACCTTAAAACACCACGCCGATAGAAACAAAATATTTAGACAAATAAACATCAATTTAAAAATAATTTTACTTAATACAGGTTTATAGTCCACTTATTATATTATACAATGACAAACAATAGATTTATAATAATTATAAGCCATGTATAGCCCAAAAGCCTCTTCTGAAGCGCTCTCAGTATTTGTCGGAGACATAGTTCCAATTAGATTGATGCCAGCGGTGAATCTCCTGGGGAGGCTACTAGACCCTGGGAGAAATCATTTCGTGCCCCTAACTAGACGATGGATCCGTCCGCAGTTCATGATACAACCCCGGGGATGGATTATTCATTCAGCTCATAACCAATAACCGATAACCAATGCAGGCAAACATGCTTCGATCCTTCGGGCATTTACAGATTTTGTTCATGATTTTCATGATGAAGAGAGATTCATGATTTTTTAGAAACATCATCGGTTTTTTTTGTTATTTATTTTTGGGGTGTTATGCCATGTTGCGCTACCTCCTCCTTTAGCCAAAGTTTCGGATCTGCCCTGATGATGGACACTGTAACGCTGTCCGAAACGTTGCCTAAAGGAGGAGGTAGCTTAACACGGCATAGCACCCCAAAAATATATAACAAAAATACTTTTGGCCGTGAAAATCCGAAATCATCCTCAGTTTTTTATTTTTTTTTATTATTGTTTAAAAATTGCATACAATTGGAATTTATTACCCGCTAAGCTACTGCAAGTAGCTTCTCAGCAGGAGATTAGTTCCGCAGATTAGTTACAACAACAGATTAAATAATCATAAACACATTAGCGTAGCAACAACATACACACAATATAACAACATATAACATACCTACCAACACTGTGATATGAACATATTGAAAATAATTCAGTGTTTGCATTTTTGTGGTGAAAAACAGTGGAATAGGAAAATACATATTTTTTAAATATCATGAAACAGTTAAGCAACATAATAACAGTAATATATTAGTAGTTAATCACATACCTGCAATTTAATGCATGGTAAGAAAGAGCAAAATATAATCTTAATACATAAGGTTACTCCCTAATAGCCATGATTTTAACATCAGTAAGAATTTTGTTAAGACACTACAGTAATCTTTTTAAAAAATGCGAAAATAACAGTAAAAAAACTTGGAAGTTAATGAATAACATTCTTAAAAATCAGTCTAATACTTCGAATAATTTTTGTACTAAATTAATAATTAATGATGAAATAATCACTAACAATGTAGAGATATGCGACCACTTTAACAATTTCTTTTGCAACATTGGCTTCTCCTTAGCTAATAATATACGTAACAATGTCGTACACAAACCGGCCAATGAAATAACATTAGTATACGATAGAATAGAATCTTTATATCTTCAACCAACAACAGAATTAGAAATAAGCAAAATATTAAAATCATTGAAATCAAATGCGAGTGCCGGTTACGATCAACTCAAATACAAAACAGTGCTAAGTCTCTCAACGGAATTGGTTCCTATATTATCAAAATTGATTAACCAATGTTTTAAAGAGGGAACTTTTCCAGACTGCTGTAAAATTGCCAAGGTGATACCAATTCACAAAGGTGGGTCCAAATCAAATACCTCAAACTACAGGCCCATCTCAATCTTACCAATCTTATCAAAAATTTTTGAACGTGTAATGTACGAAATATTTAACAATTTCCTATTAAAAAAATCATTCTTTTATAAAAAACAGTATGGCTTTAGGAAAAAATCTAACACACTTGCGGCAATAAATGACTTAATCAGTAAACTTACGAGTGGTATTGATGGTAGAAATTATATCTTATCTATACTAGTTGACCTTCAAAAAGCCTTTGATACGGTAAGGGAACGTACCCATACTACGTGACACGTTTAGGGGGGGGGGTCTTCAAAATGTCACGCTCCATACAAACGAGCGGCGGTTTGCTTAGAATTTTGGTCACCGGGGGGGGGGGGGGGGGAGGGTTAAAAATTGCAAAAAGTTGGTCACGTAGTATGGGTACGTTCCCTAAGCCATGATATACTTCTCAAGAAACTCGAGAAACTTGGTGTAGTTGGTCTTGCTCTTAATCTATTCAAATCATATCTTAGCAATAGAAAGCAATTCGTAAGCATTAACACTCAAAATAGTAAGCACCTTCCAATAAACTATGGAGTTCCGCAAGGATCCATACTAGGGCCACTACTGTTCCAAATTTATATCAATGATATTTCGCAATTAGAATTAAACGGTGAAATTTTCTTATATGCAGATGATACTGCAATATTCTACTGGGGTAAAGATCTAAACATACTACTAGAAAATGCACAAAGTGACCTAGAAAGAATTTGCGGTTGGCTCCAATCAAATATCCTAACAATGAATATAAAAAAAACAGGATACATGACTTTAAGTTCAAACCGTAAAATAATTCCTCCACATGTACCATTAAAAATTGAAAATAACGATTTGAAAATCCTGAAACAGGAAACATATCTTGGGCTGTGCATCGATAAGCATTTAACTTTTAAACAACTCATTCAAAATGTAAAAGATAAAATCACACCCTTAATTAGCGTTTTTAGCCGGTTATCATATCTATTACCAATTAGATTAAAAAAAAGTTTATACTATAGTCTCGTACACTCACACCTAAATTACCTTGTAGCTACCTGCGCTGTGAGAAGTACTTACTTAAGAATTCAAATTCAAGCAATTCAAATTCCAATTCTTTTGAACAGCAAGCTGAAACAAATTGTACTGTTTATTATTTTTTTAACTGTCACACTCCATATGTTGATAACCTTGTGAAAATTATAATGGCACATAAAAAAACTATCAACCGATGATTCTAGAGCTTTCTTTTAACTGTGTTTACGTAGCACGTTAAATTGCTACATTGGTGACACCGACGTTCACATTAGTGACCACGAAGTTTACATTTGTGAATCCGACAGTGAACACGACGCGTGCAAGTACGTCTACCGCGAGCACGTCGCGCACGAAATAAACTCTTCGGTGATAAATTTCGCGCACCAATCATCATCATCATGTCCCTCACGAGCGGTACATCCGAGGAAATGGGTAAACCCATCAATCAGCCACTACTAACACGGATGGAGCGGTTGATGCAGCCTCTCCAACAAGAGCTCGCTACTTTGAGGCGCGAAGTTTCGACACTACGCTCTGGCCAGCATAGGAGGAGCGCCACCCCGCATCGTTGGAGCAATCGTTCCCGCAGTCGGTCCAGAGGTCGTCAGCCCGAGGGAACATGCTGGTACCACTGGAAGTATGGGACGAAGGCAAGCAAGTGCACCAAACCCTGCAACTTCCAGCAGGAAAACGCGCGGGGCCCAAACTGATGGCGACCAGCACCAGCCCCAACCAAGTCAGTCGCCTTTTTGTTACCGACAGGGTAACCCGTACCCAATTTCTTATAGACACCGGCGCAGATCTCTGCGTTTTCCCACGACGCCTTGTCCAGGGATGCCCCACTAAAGCGACATACGAACTGGCAGCAGCAAATGGCAGCACAATCGCTACTTATGGCAGCCTAACGCTCAACCTGGATCTGGGATTGCGACGCGACTTTACATGGAGCTTCGTCATTGCAGACGTCTCCAGGCCAATCATCGGGGCAGACTTTCTCGCCAAGTACGAGCTACTGGTGGATGTCCGAAATAAACGGCTGCTGGACCAAGTGACGAATTTGACCATCACGGGAAAACGAAGCGACAACAAGATCGCTTCCATTAAGACGGTCACAGGAACGTCCCCGTATCATAAGCTTCTTCAACAGTTTCCTGACATCACTCGCCCTGACGGCGCCAGGAGGGAAGTTCGTCACGCAACACTGCACCATATTAACACCACGCCAGGACCTCCAACAGTCGAACGCCCACGACGCCTTGCTCCTGACAAGTTAAAACGCGCCAAGAAGGAGTTCGAGGCCATGGTCCGTCTCGGAATCGCTCGACCTTCCGAGAGCTCTTGGGCATCTCCCTTGCACATGGTACCCAAGAAGGACGACCAGTGGAGACCATGTGGCGATTATAGAAGATTGAACGCCAGAACTATTCCGGACAGATACCCCGTACGCCACATCCAAGATTTTGCACAGGCACTGAGCGGCACCAAGATCTTCTCAACGATTGATCTGGTGCGGGCATATAATCAAATCCCTGTGGTTCCCGAGGACATTCCGAAAACAGCAATCACTACGCCATTCGGACTCTTCGAATTTCCGGTGATGTCTTTCGGCCTCCGCAACGCAGCCCAGACCTTCCAACGCTTCATGGACGAGGTTACCAGAGGCTTAGATTTCTGTTACGCCTACATAGACGACATCCTTATTGCCTCAACGTCAGAGGAAGAGCACCTAGCCCACCTCAAGATATTATTCCAGCGCCTGCAGGAATATGGTGTTGTCATCAACACCGCCAAATGCCATTTCGGCCTGACTAAGGTCAAATTCCTAGGATACTCGGTGTCCGACGCTGGCACTTCACCCCTCCCAGATAAAGTGGAGGCCATCAACAACTACAGCCAACCAGCTTCCATCAAGGATCTCCGCCGTTTCCTGGGAGCAATAAATTTTTACAGAAGATTCATTCCCAACGCCGCGAGGACACAAGCTCCACTCAATGACCTCCTAAAAGGGAACCAAAAAGGCAAACAACTCGTGTCTTGGACTGCCGAAACAGTAGAAGCTTTCAGCAAGTGCAAGGAAGCTCTGGCCCAGGCAACCCTGCTCGTTCACCCGAAGTGCGACGCCCCACTCTCTATCGTCAGCGACGCGTCTGATACTACAGCCGGTGCCGCACTCCACCAATTCGTCGCAGGTCACTGGGAGCCTCTAGCATTCTTTTCGAAGAAGTTTTCGGCAGCTGAAAAGAAATATGGCGCATACGACAGAGAACTACTAGCCATCTATCTCGCTGTGAAATACTTTCGCCACATGGTGGAAGGCAGGTCGTTCACCATATTTACAGACCATAAGCCTATCACGTTCGCCTTCCAACAAAAAGCAGACAAATGCTCACCAAGGCAATTCCGCCATCTGGACTATATCAGCCAGTTCACAACTGACATCCGACACGTCTCCGGAAAAGACAACATCGTCGCGGATGCTCTCTCCAGGGTCGAGACGATAGATACTCCTCTGGACTACGCAGCGCTGGCAGCTGATCAGATGTGCGACCCTGAACTGGAACAACACTTGCAAGGAAGTTCTAGCCTACAACTTAAAAAGATTAATATTCCGGGTACTGACGCGCATCTCTACTGTGACGTCTCAACTACCATAGCCAGACCCTTCGTCACGAAGAAGTTCAGACCTGCGGCATTCAATGCGGTCCATCAGCTGGCTCACCCTGGAATTAAGGCCACCGTTAAGCTCATAACTCAACGTTATGTCTGGCCGGCCATTAAAGCTGAGACTATTAAGCTCGCACGCAATTGCCTTCAATGCCAACGAAGCAAGATTACACGGCACGTGTCAGCACCCCTGGGAGCCTTTCCCAGACCCTCCGCTAGATTCGAGCACGTCCACATCGACATAATCGTCATGCCTTCTTCAGAAGGATGCCGATACTGTCTCACGTGCGTAGACAGATTCACGAGATGGCCAGAGGCATTCCCGATCCCAGACCAAGAGGCTGAAACAGTGGCGCGTGCTTTCTACAAGGGCTGGATAACAAGATTCGGCACTCCACTCCGCATTACTACGGACCAAGGGAGACAATTTGAGTCGAGGCTGTTCAGGCAGTTGAATTTCCTGGCAGGCACGACGCAAATCCATACAACTGCATACCACCCCGCAGCAAATGGCATGGTGGAACGATTTCATCGTCAACTGAAAGCAGCGATCAAGTGCCATCAGAATAACCGTTGGACGGAAACACTTCCCACCGTACTCATGGGAATCAGAGCAGCTTGGAGAGATGACCTCGCGACAACCTCAGCCGAGCTAGTATACGGCGAGCCGCTCCGCTTACCCGGCGAATTTCTATGTACAGCACGACCTAATGTTAACGACGACACCGGAAGCTTCCTCAAGGAACTACGGAAACATTTCAATGAGCTGAGACCAGTTGAAGGTACCCGCCATGGTTATGGACATCGTTTCGTCTTCAAAAATCTTCCCACAGCTTCTCACGTCTTTCTGAGGGACGACACAGTCAAGAGTCCGCTTCAACAACCCTACAGTGGCCCTCATAAAGTCGTTCGTCGGCACGAACGAACATATACCATACTGGTAAAAGGGAAGGAAATCACCGTGAGCATCGACCGCCTCAAACCAGCATACGTTGCTCAAGATCTTGAGAGTTTCACACCACACTCGCAAACCGCATCAGAGTCACCAGCCGCCACATCACAACCAACCCTTCCGTTGTTTGATGGCAGTAAGGATCGGACACACACAACCACTCGTTCTGGAAGGCGGGTTCGATTTCCCGATCACCTCGGTATCTGACTATTCCTCTTTCCACCGCAGCCATGTCTGCGTTGTCTGGGGAGGGAGTACTGTAGCTACCTGCGCTGTGAGAAGTACTTACTTAAGAATTCAAATTCAAGCAATTCAAATTCCAATTCTTTTGAACAGCAAGCTGAAACAAATTGTACTGTTTATTATTTTTTTAACTGTCACACTCCATATGTTGATAACCTTGTGAAAATTATAATGGCACATAAAAAAACTATCAACCGATGATTCTAGAGCTTTCTTTTAACTGTGTTTACGTAGCACGTTAAATTGCTACAACCTGATTGAAATCTGGGGAAATGCGTACGAAACATACATCAATGAATTACAGATAATTCAAAATAAGATAATCAAAAAACTATTTCACTACGAATCCAAAACATCCACAAAAAAATATATATTTAGAAACAAAACTGCTAACATTAAGAAAACTATACGAGTACAATATATGTGTCCTTATATACAAAATAAATAATAAACTCATACATACAAACACAGAATTCATTAAAACGTCCCAAGTACACAAACATTTTACACGACAACACGATAACATACGTTTAAACACCATTCATACTAACTACGGTAAGCAATCAATTAGTTACGAGGGGGGCAATTTATATAATTGCCTTCCAGATGATATCAAAAACGAAAAAAGTGTGTGCAAATTCAAAAAAAAATTGTTCATGTTTATTCACAAAAAACAAAGTAGTGATAGTGAATAATATCGTATGGTAATATAATATCATGTAAATGTTAGTATTGCAATCTAATGTAATCTAAGGTTATGAAATGTAAAAACCATGTGATGTAAAAACTATGTAATACAATGTAAAAAGTACATAATTCAATATTCTAGTTAAGTGAAAATGTTATTTTCTTTTTTACTGGAATAAAAACTTATGAAAAAAAAAAAAAATAGAGCAATTTTCTTTAAATTCGTATGGCAATTTGTTAAATATAAATGGTATACCTAATATATTCGAGGGTTCTTTGACCATATTTGTTTTGAAACACAGATAGGTACTTTCATTCCTTTATTTTGATTGAGACGCGTATTGTGTGCATGATCCACCATTGTTTTATATGGACTGCCGGATATATGCTGCAATATAATTTTTTGCCAGATAATAGCACGCACAGGTAATATACATTGATTGATTTATATAAGGTTGATACTCAATTTAAAATGGAATCGCTGCTTTTGACCGTATTCCAAAATTAATTAGGTACTACTTTTGAAAGCAGACGAAATATTCTTTCAGATCATAACATTGCACACGCCATGAAGAATATTATAATGTTGATTTATGTTGCTTACTGATTATTTATTTCATGTAAAATATAAAAAATATCACTTTACACGAAACTAAAAAAAAAAAACTAATCCAATTACCGAAATGTATTTTAAAGGTTTTTGTCACTTCAATTTTCAAAATAACAAACTTTGACAAATTTTTCGCAGAAACAAAATTTGACGGTCGATTACTTTTTTGGAATATCAATTGTTTGAAAGTGTCCATGGTAAACTTTTTAATGCAAATACAAAATATTTTTTTGTTGTTCATATGAAGCAGATACTTTGTGATGGGACATTATAATTTAAAATAAAACAATAACTTTGTAAACACCACTTTTATTTTATATACTTTATGCCGACCGGGTTTCGCTACAACCATAGCTTCTTCAGGGTAGTATAATACTCTACTAAAATTAAGTTACATGTATGTTATAGATAATATATGATTTAACAAAATGGGTTGGACTCCTCAAGTGAAGGAGGAAGAAGGCGTAAGTGTAGACGGAGAATTGGGAAGGGAACGGGAGTGTTCTTCGTCAATAGGGAACAATGTACTAACATTGTTAATATTAATATTAAATCGTTAATATCGAGGGGTGCTTAGCTCGCTTGTTGCTTGTGCAATATTGAAGGAATTGGTATGAACCTGACGCTTTATAACCTGACTAGTATTTACGTATGCGAGAGGCTGTAAAAATGAGATTATTGGAAGATATGGCGAGATTAAAACCTCATTTATTTATTTATGTGCCCAAAAAGGCTTTTACGTAAAGGTGATGCATTCGATCAGAAGTGAATAGTATGTGTAAGTACGTATTAAGAGGGTATTACCGGAGAAAACCAGAAATATGTCACTTTTAAATCACATTTTAGACGTATTGACTCCTTTCCACAAAAAATTATAAACGGATTTCGAAAGATTGTTCTTGTATCTAGCATTCGCATGTTTTAAATTTGGAGAAAAAATGTTTATTTTTAGTATAATAAGGTTATACCATAGGTCGTTGGCAGATTTCTTAAATTAAAAAAAAAATTGTATTATACCACACCCATTTCAAATCATATAATCATGCAGTAAAATAAATCAATAAATTTTCTGGGTATCGCATGTTTTAGGATTTTAATTTTAGTTTGTATAAAAAATATATACGTACATGTGTTTCTTGACGAAAACTGTTCCCTTTGTGTATTTATTTGCGCACTTACAAACTAATGTATTTCAGATTTTTTTAACATTCTTAAATAGGTACTTATAATCTAAAAATAATTACAAAAAGTACATTATTTTAATAGTTTTATCATCACGCCTTTCAGCATTTTTGGATGAAGGTATAAATTAAAGCAAATTTGGAAAGATATAAAATCGATGTTGAGTTATAATTTTAAAAAGCTGGTACGGAGAATAATTAATCTTTCTCATTGTAACCGCCCTGCACGATCGTAAGAACAATTTTCGACGAAATGTGGATTTTCGGCCGCTGGCTGGTTAAACGCTCTTAAATTGGTATATGAATATAAAAATAAAGCTGAAGGGTTACAGCAGCATTTACAAGTACAATTGGAAAGAGTGATATCAAATAATGAATATATAGATATACGTTACGGGGATAGTTCTGCTGAAGTTAAAACTGGTGAAAAGTAAAATTTCCGTGATGATAGTTGACCTCTCATAAGAGAAGACTCTAGAAGAAGGAGACGTTTTAAAAAGCAAATGCGCTTTATGACAAGTGTGTTTGACCGTTCTACATTTTAGCAGCCAACGTGTGCTAGTTTTGATTTTTTATTGTTTTTTAATTAAGAAAATAATTTCAGTATCCTCTTCGTAATATCGTATTTTCTATAATTATTTGTGTACCGTAGACAACTTGTATACAGCAGCTATAATGGAGCACATGTCTAGTGGATGCAGCTGCTGGCAATTTATTCCCGGCAGTCGCGTCGCTTTTAATATAATATGAATCTTAAATTAGCGAGGCAGTTCGTCTTCTCCTGGTCTCGGCGTCAATCGGTGCACACTACTGCGAGATGTTTGCCACTAATTAATAATTACAACATTATCATAATATGATTAGGTAATATTTGTGGCTCTGCTCTTGGACTGCTCATGAAATTGTAATTAACTAATTTGGTAAAAATGTGAGCAATTAAGGACTAAAGAGTACTAAATTCTCCAGTTTTTCAAAATAAATATTATTTGGCAACCAATCTTACCATAAATGTAATATCAACAGTAATGTTGTAAAGGGGGGCAGCAAATGTAAAATCATGCAATACTCAGTTTTTTAAATATAGCGTCTTCCGCCTGCAATGTCGCATTTTCTGCAAGCATATTCTTTCTAATAAATGCGTGTTTATCGGAAGTGACTTGCCAGGTAAGTATGTTTTCTGTCTCCGTTTGTAAATAATAAAATTAGATAGAGCATAAGAAATCAGAATACAATGTACAGCGCCTTTGAGGTGATTTTTCATAAAAAAGTCGCTATTATTATTATTATTATTATTGCATAGGGTCCCAGGGTCTGATCTCCGGACAGTCTACCGTCAGGTATAAAGTGAGCAGCTTCGTTGACTTCTTTCATTTCAAAACCCAGGAAACGTACAGTGAGAGAGGTTATGTTTGTGAATAAGTAAAAACCTTGTTTAAGGACACTTTATTTTGTACTTGGAATATTGTTGTAAAACTTTAGTTTATTCAGAAGTATACACAGAGTTTCGATTCTATTCTGAGCACTGGAGTTTCAAATTGTAAAAAAAAAGACGTAGAAAGAATGACATCGCAATAAGAAACAAGCTTATTTATAGACTAAAAGAGAAAGTTCACGATTGACCACAGACAAGAGTGCTAGGAGACAAAAAATGCATTAAAATGTTTCGTAAAGGGTGACATAGACGCAAAAGTTATGAGTAAAGGACTCTACACATTGAGATTAAGCAAAATGATAAAATGAGAAGTGCTCAGTGCAAAATGAATTTAAATATTTAAAATAGGACAATCACAAGACACAACAATTATTATTAAAAATAATGAATTTTGGTGGGGGTTGTCACGAACTGAAGTTCTGTGAACAGTGTAAAACTCACATTCTAAAAATATTTTTCAAATTTTCTCTTATTTAAGAAATCAAAATATTTGTAAGCAGATACCTACCTACGTGAATTATAATCCATATATTTTAGGTAACTCTTTTTTATATCAAATAAACAAAGAAGAGAGTGTGTATAAACACCACCATTTCACTTTTGAAAAAATAATCTTTACTGAACCATCAACACGGCCACCGTATTGAAACTGAAACGTAACGTACAAAAAAATTGCAAACAAATGAAATGCAAAATGGCTGAGTTAAACCAGGACTAAGTAGACCCTCGATCTACCAATGAAATTGATTTTCGGTTCCAGAACGAATGTCGATATTTGAAATTTTTTGATAATTTTCCGCAGAAGTGAGGAGAAACGAGCTCATTTTGGACATACTGACACGCCCACAAACAATTTTACCTTTTCAGTGGTAAAACCTCCATGGCGTGGAAATCAGCTAAAGCAGGTCAACCAGATTAAGCTCCTTGAGGTAGAACTTTGACAAAGTGAGTTGCTCCTCTAATCGAGAAGTTCTCGGGATTAAGCCCTCGCGATTAGGGTTGCCATCTGTCCGGCTTTAGCCGGACATGTTTGGCTTTTTTAGGTCGTGTCCGGCTAAACATTTATATGTCCGGCCTGTCCGGCTTTTGTTAGGCTTTTTTGGTTCGCACGGGTTTTGTCTTCCGAACTTCTGACATTGGTGGAATATTACTTTCAAAGAGTTTTCTCTTTAAAAAACACCCAGTGGATCAAGGAATGCAATAAATTGCAAATAATTGCTAAGATGGGGTACACATTGTATAATTTAAAAATGACATGTCAAGGATTTTATTAAATGATTTCCAAAGAAAACGACGTTTTGGATAAAGTAGATGAAAACGCCAAATATACAATATGGTAGCTTTTTGTAATTTTTGAATAATTTGGAGAAGTCGAGATTTCATTTTAATTTATGTTTTTCGTCTTTTGTCACAAAGATAAATATGTTTCATTCTATATCTATTTAACGAAAAATTTTAGTCAACTGTTTAACCAGAAAAAAAGTTATGTTTTGTTTGTTTGTTTTATAAGTTTCAATCCAGAAGACTCAATATTTTATTTATTTTGTTATTGACATTATATTATATACAAATGTCAACTGACGACAAGGATAAGACAGATTAATGATTGTTGTAATTAAATTAGTCAATGCGTGATTAATAAACAACTGTAAGTTGTAACAGATTTTTTTATTATTATGTATAAAAGTTATGTCCAAAATTATGTACGTGCGTCCGGCTTTTAGGGCAAAATGTCCGGCCTTCCAGAGCGCAGAGTCAGGCTTTTTTATTTTAGAAGATGGCAACCCTACTCGCGATCTATCTATTTTACAGTAAAATCTAGAGGAGGTAGTTTCAGCACGGTTGGATGGTCAGCGATGTTCTAAAATATCGAAAAGTTAGCAGAACCATTACTAAAGATAAAATTCTCTGGTGTTTCACAGATATTCTTTTAGACCCATTTAACAAATATGGAAAAACTGTGAGGAGTCGGGCCCCCAACGAAACTGAGGCTATTGAAGATATGGGCTGCCGAAGGTGTCTTATCAAAGAAATCGGCACCCAACGCTAGGGATAAGGAATGATAATTAAGGAATCAAGAAATCTAACAAAAACCAAATCTAAATCGCTAATGGCTAATGAGAAAAGATCACAATGAAATTGAAGACCTCGTGAAACAAAACTCGTTATTATTTATGCATTGCTAATAGTATAACTAAAAAATTGTACAAGGCTGGTAGATTCTTCAATAGTAACTAGATGCTAACTCTACACAAATTCAAGTACACATAACAATTAAATATGGGAGCCACCTCTGGGCTGGAGCCCCACGTTACTTGATAAACCTACTTAATTCTGTGCGAAGGAGGGCGGTCCATCTGATTGACAATCCGTTGTTAACAGACCGGGCGAAATGTGGACATCTGATGGTATTAATACCATATCGTCTGTACGGACACTGTAACGCTGTCCGAAACGTTGGCTAAAGGAGGAGGTAGCGCAACACGACATAACACCCCAAAAATAAACAACAAAAAAATATTTTTTCATTATTATTTGTGCATCTTGGGAACATTAGTCATTAGTTAACGTATAAAATAATGTTATTAACTTGTAAATGGTCCCAATAAAATAAAATAAACAAAACTTTGTAATTTTCTGAAAGATTTTGAATACCGTAAATCTCTCAAAAAAATCTACTCAATAGTGCCTCCGTATGTGAAAAGCACACGAAAAGTGTTTTTAAGCTTTTCAAATATAATATTATTTATTGATGTGAGAAGTATTATTTTTTTAGTCAAGCGAATAATTTTATCGAATCCTATTCATAACGCAAGGTCGATTGACTGTTATTTTTAAAGAAGATTATATCTAATATTTGGCATAAGATACAAACCTCGACCTCGAAGTTATATAAAGTTGGTAGAGATCTTAGATAATCAAGAAAGAAACTTCCCATATGGACACTCCGGTAATATTTCAAAAATGGCCTAGTGTATTTGACCTGAATCATGAAATTGAAGCGGATGTTTTGCTCCAGTAACACAGTCTGGATTGTTTAGCTTAGGTTAGGTTAGGTTAGGGATCACTTGAGAGTCGGTACGGTGGCCCACCTGTTTGTCTGACCTGTGTAATGATGTTACATTTATTTAAATCTCGATTTGATATTACAGCCAGTAAAAAGTCTTTAGCACTGGTGTGGTTTGAAACTCGATGAAACGGAAACGAACGACACTAAAAAGAGACAAACACATTCATCTAAAATCTAAAGGATAGAATTAGATAGTAATAAAATATTTATATTATTTACGGGTACTTTTTGTCCCCTTTAGTGTAGTGGTATAAAGCGCCTGATGAACCTTTGCAGACATTCAGCCGACCAGGGATCGAATTTTACGAGATCAAATAAAAAAATATTAATTGTATTTTTGTAAAATCAACATACAATCTTCAAACCACTAAGGCAAAAGAAAATACTAAAGAAAGCGACATCTAGCGACTCCGAAGACGACAAAAATATGGAAAAATTATCCTACACATTGATTAAAAAAGTGCTTCGTAGTCTCCCTACTCTTGTATACTTTAGTTTTCTGAAGATTTCATTTTTACCGCGTGTGAATTGCACACTGTGATTTCTTTTTGATTTCACATTTTTGATATCACACTTCTGATTTCACATTTTTCACATTTCATAGATTTTCATTGATTTTTCTATTAAGAGGGAATAACCGGAAATATGTTATATTTAAATCAAATTTTAGACGTATTGACTCTTTTCCACAAAAAAATTATAAATTGATTTCGAAAGATTGTGTTATACCGTAGGTCGTTGGCAGATTTGTTAAATTTTCAAACAATCTTTTTTTATTATACAACACACATTTCAAATCATTTAATCATACAGTAAAATTAATCAATAAATTAATAATCGGGAAAGCTATGTTTCTGAATTTTAATTTTAGTTTAAATAAAATCATTAAAAAAAGATCCGCGCAACTGTTTTGTGACGAAAATATTTCAGTTTGTCTGATTATTTACTGTCTTACAAACTAATATATTTAAGTTTTTTTTCACATTCTTATTTTGCATAGACATTATTGAAAAATTATAAATACTTATGATCAAAAAATAATTACAAAAAGTACATATTTTTAATAGTTTTATCATCACGCCTTTCAGCATTTTTGGTATAAATTAAAGCAAATTTTGCATGAAATAAAATCGATATTGAGTTGTAATTTAAAAAAGCCGGTAGGGAGAATAATTAATCTCTCTCTTTGAAACCGCCCTGTATGATCGTAAGAACATATTTCGACGAAATTTGGCTCGATGGCTGGTTAAAGGCCCTTAAAAATCTCTAAGCATCACGCATACGGATTGAAGATTTTACCACGGACATACGAATATATCTGGTCCTGCCCTAAGTGATAAAAACGTATTATTTCCCCCTCCACATGGCGCCGGCTGGAGCTCCTCCTTGGAACCGGCTCGCTCCATGGGGTGGGGATAGAGCCTCGCTTGAATCTAAAATGTGTGACGTCATCATTCTTGCTGTGAACAGCGAGAAGCTAACATCCATACATTTAACGAAATATCACGCCAAAACGGTAGCTTGTGCTATACAATATATATACATATCAATGTGCACATAGCGAATGTGGGCGGTTCTTCAGTGTGCTCGTCGCTGGTTACAGGGGTAAGTAAATTATGAAACATTTGTAAAAGTGTTTTAACTAAACACGGCAACAAAATATTGCTATGTTTATTGGGGCGAGCATTTGGCCTTAGCAAATATGTTATTAACGTGGCAAGCAATTCGCGCTCCCATGTAAAAAGGTCTATTCATTCAAAGCAGATTTTGCTTTTAAGAACTAAATGGTGATATTGTAATGCGAGATGCCTATATACTGTCAGATTGATTGTATAACGAATCACAGTCATCTTTCCCCTCTTCGCCCCCCATTGTTTGGTTTTACTCCTCATCTGTAACTTCTTGTCTATCCATTTGGATGTCTATGGATTTTACGGAAATAAAATTCTGAGATATAAGATTTTACTAAAGCAATGAGTTCATATCAAATCTTTTTATAATGATTGTTAAGCTTTTCTGCAATGCGTTGCACATAAATATTATCGTATAATTAAAAGTAATTAATTTTATGAACTAACTTACAACCCAACATTAACGGATAGAAAAACAGTTTAGTGAACGTATCTGAATACTCAGGTACCTACTTTCCAACAATTCTCTTCGCCTCTCATATTCCATTCCACATATTTTAATCTCACAACATCCAAAGGATAATCTGGACGTAATCAATATAATATATATTATAAAAGAAAGCGTATGAAAGTGTGCGGGTCGCAAAAACTTAGAAACGAGTCCCGGTACGGTCAAGGGAGTTAGTTATATGGTGTGGTAGATTTCTTTCCCTCCTCCAGGATGACGGTTCCCGTTTTTACCTAAAGGGCGTGCTTTTGAAGATACAATTGCTGGAAGTTTCGCCCTCTTGAAATTTCTAGAATAGTCTCCCGGAAAGTTCTAAGGGGTTCCATAGAGCTCTAGAAAGTTCTGGAAGGAGTGGCGGAGTATATCGTGGAATATTTGAGAATAGGGAATCGGGAACATTAATGTGGAACATTCCAGAACACTCTCGAATGTTGTCCTGAGCGAAGCCGGGTGACCCAGCGGCAGCTAGTAAAGTTATAAAACAACGGACCAAACATTCCGTTATAAAGAAGCACAATTTTTTATACTAATATAACTAACCATCACGCCGTTTCCACGCAGGGGTAGGCAGAGAGGACGGACCGCCAAACAACTCGGTCTTGGCACACACTCTTTGCCTCACTCACATTCATACATCGTCTCATACATACTCTTCTATTATTCTGACTTTTGACATGGCCCGTCTCAAGTATCTGATTCACTTGATCGTGCCATGTCTTCCTCGGGCGTCCCCGACTTCTTCTACCATTCACATTTGCATGATATATTCTTTTTACACTACTTTCTTCGCTCATTCGCTCTACGTGCCCAAACCATCTGAGGGTCCCTTTCTTAATTTTGCTCATTATACTTACAACAGCCTTACATTCTTTGCGGATATCCACATTTCTAACACGATCATACATGGTTTTACCACACATACGTCTCAGGGATCTCATTTCAACAGCATTCAGTTTACTTTCATCCTTCCTCTGCCAGTTCCATGCCTCACTGCCATACATCAGGGTAGGTACCAGGACTCCATTGTGGACTGCTAGCTTCGCTTTTTTTGACAGTTTTTTATTAGCGCCAACGGCATTCAGTCCTCCATTAATGGAGTTACCAGCATTTACCCTTCTTTCAATATCTCTATCAGCCTTCCCATCTCTCGTAAACATACTACCCAGATAAACAAACTCATCCACCTGCTCCAAGTATTCATCATTCACAACTATATCGCACACTGTATACTAATATTTCCCCAGAAAAACTATTTTAGGTATTTATCTGTCACCCAACCTTCATCTTGCCGTTTTTTTTCAACCGATAAACCCTTGGTTTTTAATTAAAAAAAATTGAAAAATTCCAGTTTCAGTGAGCCGAAAACAACAACCCTGTACAAAAGCGCTTAACTAACAATTATGCACCGCATTTTCCTGAAATTTTTGGGTGGATTATTTCACGAAGTGATGCAGCAAAAACCTTCCACCACTCTCGGGACCATCGGTTAAAGTTTGTCGACCCGCAGTGGCCGCTAAATTCGCCCGCTAGAGATACTCAAATTCGTTATTTTCTCGCAAAACGTTGCGGTTCTCTGCGGCCCCTGGCCTGGTCGTACCATTTAATCTAAATATCAAATGTCAGTAGTTTGAAAACAGCCATATTAGCTTTCAACGTGTGGAGTAATTTTGAGTGCAGTTTCGGCGGTCCTATTCTAAAACCGAGTCATTATGTTATTAGGGGTGATTTTGACACATGCTTCGAATGCAATCGGATTCTTGAAATAGGTTGCTGGTGCATTCTAGGAAACAAATACAGGTTTTGTTATTTGAACCGCGTTATTATCGGTTGGAAACGTGATTCACAATTTATAATTGAAATTACTCGTTTAGGTAATGGCGTTGTTTAGACCGGATTAAAGGGTTTACTTGACACGTAAAGCAATAATTAGGTACTGTTGAAGTGGACTGTATAGGAGTAACTGCAGTAGAATAAGTAATAATTGGACGTTTTTAAAATACTTAATAAGTACACAATCATTGAAGAAAATAAGAATATCAGATATGATTTTAGATTTTCACGACCAAAAGTATTTTTGTTGTTTGTTTTTGGGGTGTTATGCCGTGTTACGATACCTCCTCCTTTAGCCAACGTTTCGGACAGCATTACAGTGTCCATCATCATCACATCTGCCCTGATGATGGACACTGTAACGCTGTCCGAAACGTTGGCTCAAGGAGGAGGTAGTGTAACACGGCATAACACCCCAAAAACAAACAATAACAAAAAAAAAGAATATAGTTATAAACGGTTTGCAGGTAAGGGAACGTACCCATACTACGTGACTCTTTTAGGGGGGGGGGGGGGGTGATCTTCAAAATACCACGCTTGGTCACAATGGGGGGGAGGGGGGGCTTAGGTTTTTATCACGTAGTCAATCTAGACATCTTTTTATATTTTTTCCACTAACTTTTTAATATTTTTCCACTTGTAATTATAGGTACGCATGCATTCTTGCCGTCATGCAGCAAGCACCGTATTAATAACGACAAATATAAGCCAAATATATTTTTTTAAACTTGTTGTTAGCAAGAAATGATTCAAAACCATATTTATGATTTACTACGTGAAAACTGTAGGGGGAGGGGGGTCTTGGAATATACTACACGTGGTTACCGGGAGGAGGGGGGGGGGGGGGGGTTTAAAAATTGCAAAAAGTGGGTCACATAGTATGGGTACGTTCCCTAACAGAGTTATTTTAGCACAAATTATTATTGTGTAAGTCGTTCTTAAAAATAAAATAAAAACCTGATGATTTTAACAAAAACAGGTAAACAAATATAGTTATTTTTCATATTATTTATGGAATAAATTAACTAAAAGGGAAAACTATTTACCCTGTGTTATTAATTTTTTTTCTTTTATTCCACCGAGGAAAAAATTACGAATATCGGACCACACATTACGTGAAAAACTAGAAATAATATTCTCGCTAAATAATAATAAATCAAAAATTTTAAAAATTGATTTAGTTATTATTATAAAATAAATATAACATTTGCGAGGCGGGTATGGCTGGTATTGCCATTTAATGGATAACCAACACCTCTAGTCACCCCAAATGGATCGCTACGTTTGGTGACTTAGCAGGGGTGCTCGGGTTCATGGGGATGAGATTTGTCCGGGTCTTAGCGGCGGATGTGTCTGCCCACCAGCTGCGACGCAGGCGATGATCGGGAGAGATTGGTTGAGGGAGACCTTGTGACCTCTCAGGCAGAACTCTTTTGGAACATCGCCTTACATCGCAGTGGGAGGGATGGATTAATACGTCCGTCATTCCTGGACCCCACTGAACCCCAGATTCCTACCTACCCCTCATACCTTATCCTTCCCAGAATCTCCTCTACTTCCTTTCATATGAAATTGGTCCCGAGGGAAAATATTTTTCAGGGCCCTTTGTGTGGAGCTATTTAAAAAAATGACATATTAACAAAATATTACAGAGTTCCTCTAATTATAATAAAAAGGTCAATTGTAACGCCTTTGGTTGCGTAATGATATACGTAAACGCAATCGCATTCAATGTAATATATCTTTAAAGAAGAAAAATAAAAGATCCCAATGGCCGAGTTGATTAAGGCACTTGTGATAAGAGAGATCACTAGATCCTGGGTTCAATAGTTGCGACCGCTATATTTTATTTTAATTTTTCTGTGTCTTGTTATTTTTCATATTTTCGTTTAGATTTATTGGTTAACTTCTTTTTCAATAATATATTACATTGATGGGTTTAACATTAAAAAAGTTATAATAACAAGGGTTATTACAATAAAAATTGAATATTCGTTTAGACTTTTAGAAAAGGTCAATAGGTGGCCCATATAAATAAAATCGGATACGTTTATCCGATACACTATCTAGGTTACAAACCATATTTTTAGAACTTTGTTATCATTCAAAATATTGGAAAAAATAGTGGAAGATAATATTCCAAAGAGATCCAAAAAAAGTACGTTAAAATAATAGAACAAAATGGCCGAGTTCGTTAAGGCGTTTTTCTCGGTAAGAGATCCTGGGTTCGGGTCCTATTTCCAACTACCTTTTTATTTTCTATGTCTTGTTCTTTTTCATATTTACGTATCGATTTATTAGTATTATCTTCTTCTTCAACGACATGTCACATTGATGGGAATAACCCTCAAGATTGCTTTTCAAGTTATTATAACAAAAGTTATTTAAATAAATAAAAAACGAGTGTGCTTTAGACCACACGACTGAAGTAAAAATTCACTAACTTATATCTCCCTCTCAACTTCCGTTCGCCTCGCCCACCGTTCGCCTCGCTCGATAACACTTTTTATAACGCTCTCGTCACGCATTCACCAGCTTACTCCCCAAATCAAGCGTGCGTAAAGGTCCGACCGTTCGCCTAGCCCGATCACACTTTTCGTAACACCCTCGTCACGCATTCACCAGCTTACTCCCCAAGTCAAGCGTGCGTAAAGAAGTTTTACTTCAAAAATTAAAAATTTATTTTGATTTGCCGCAGAATACGTTCGTGTCACGCCGGCCAAAGTTGGTAGGATCCTGTTACAGTTTATCAGCCAGTAGATTTAATAGCCAAATTCAAACCGTTCAGGAATTTTCAGTTATAGATTGTTTTTACAATGAATATCACGTTTTATTTCGAAGCAGAATTTTAAATCTTCCACACATTTTCAACGGTATCACAAGCTTATGAAAATACCTCATTGATCCACAACATAATGCATATCGGCAGCATTGTGAAAACATATCGACATGAATTATTTTACGTAATTTTATTGCACTACCATTAGTAGAACGCATAACTTAAGGAATTAAGAAAGAAAAAAAAACATTAATATTATTTCGAACCACGTTACAACAGTTAGAGTTAATCCCGAGACAGTGTAACGAAGTCGTTCTGGTGTGTGTTCAAATGTTCACGTCTGTCTGTTGACAATGATAGAAGATCTGAATTTGTTGACATTAATCTTTATGCAAGATGCGTCTCGCACGACCAGTTTACTAGAATGTTCATCTTATTTCTAAACACCCATCCGACATACATTTGAAACGTCTGCTTCCGTGGTTCTGAAAAATAAAATGATGTGAAAAAAACAGCGGTAATAAATAATTTCTTTGCAATTTTTTGTTATAGAATATGTATTTATAAAAAAATACAATTTAAGAAAAAATAAGATGGAAAATGTAGCTTAATATATATTTCGGTTTTTACTTGATCCAGTTCGATTTTTAATTACTTTTAAACGGTGACCCGACCATTCGTCCTGCGACAATTCATCCGGCGACAGTTCATCCTGCGACAGTTCATCCGGCCGACAGTTCATCCTGCCGACAGTTCATCCTGCCGACAGTTCATCCCGCCGACAATTCATCCGGCGACAATTCATCCTGCCTGATCATTTAGAAGATTTTTATTAAGTAAGTATGCAAAGAGGATATACGGCCGTACAACCAAAATCGATATACTTATGTCTGAAGGCATCTTGAGTGGAAATCCGCTGTAAAAATATTTTTACTAACAATAATTTCGACTCTCCGAAGAAGCATGCGAGAATAACAAAATACGACATACTTATATGTGCAGTCAGCTTAGCAAAGAACGGTAAAGATTCATACTTGCATCTAATATAACTTTTTTTATCTGAAATTAACACCATCTTTTTAGGGTGAATTGACTGATTTAAAAAAAAACACAAGAGTCCCAACCGTCTCGAGCCAGTGAGTGCCAATGGCATCCCCAATTTTGGTATGGTGTGATGCTGAAGGTAGTGGCGAGGGGAAGGAGATGTGGAAAACGTATCTTCCTGGCTATTCAGATCTAGTCACCAAACACGGCTAGGTTAGGTTAGGTTAGGTTAGGTTGTACGGCCGTATATCCTCTTTGCATACTTACTTGAAGAAAAAATCTTCTAAATGAGCAGGCAGGATGAATTGTCGCCGGATGAATTGTCGGCGGGATGAACTGTCGGCAGGATGAACTGTCGGCACGATGAACTGTCGGCCGGATGAACTGTCGCAGGATGAACTGTCACCGGATGAATTGTCGCAGGATGAACTGTCATGGAACCCTTTTAAACTTATAATTGAGAGTGTTTTTCAATGTCATCTTAGAATACATAGTGTACCTACCTACTTAAAAACCTAGGTCTAATCTAATTCTAATATATTTACGTGAATCTGTTGATTATTTATAACTACTACTAAATGTTAGAAACTGTGCAAATTATATCAACATTTGGAGGCAATCACACGCATTTTTCTTTAATTGAAAGAATTTAAAGCAATTGCGAAATAACTGTCGCTTTTAACCACTCAGGCTAATTTGTTTTCCTTAATATCATGCTTAGAAATATGTTCTAAACGGCGTTAAAAAGAAAAAAAACATCACGCCTTATATTCACATCTAAAAGTTAACCACAAAATAATTAAAATATTTACCTTTATGAAACCAAAGTCTCGAAACGCAATTTGAAACCAAATTATGAAACTTTGGAAATTTTGATTTGTGAAATCTGAGGGGTTGAAAATCGGAATTTGACAAAGTTGATAGTGCATTTGATTCCCGTTACTGGAAAAGAAGGTTCAAACCTTAGTCAAACCCATTAAATTTTTTGTTTTTTAAACTTTTTAAAGAAAATTTCAAATTGATATAGGGTAAAAAAGCTTAGTTTTTTCAAGTTTGACTTTTTCACGCAAACCATCGTGTAATTATTTTCTGAAGGTGGTATCAATTATCATATGGATATTATTATGTAAAACACGTAAATTATTTCGTGTTGTTGTGTCATTTTTTGTAAAAAAAAACTGTGTGAAAAACGAAAGGAATTTAAAAAAAAAGATAAAAAGCTGTTACAAATAAAATGATGTTTGGACTTAACTGCCAGAATCCATTGAGACCGCTATTTGTGCAATGCTGCGTTTTTTTCAACAGAGTAATAAAAACCAAAACATGTCTACGTGTGGACACCCGTAATCTTTTTAATGCACCAGATGGCTGGTATAAAAATCACACATCCAATGAAAAGCCACATAAAACAGAATTATAAATGTAAAACATTTCCCGGGACGTTGACCATTTAAGCTTCCTAATTCAGCTTTGAGATTAACTTACAAGTCTGGGGAACGGCTCCGCGGCCTTTATCTTCCAAAACTTAAATTTAGATTTTTCAGGCCAAAATACTTAACCGAATCAAAAAAATGTTTTTTTAATCTAAAGGTGTAGCAAACATCTAGTATGGATATGTGCAACTATATTTATTTATCATTAAAATTATAAAATACTACCAGACGCAACACAACGCCACGCCATTACCCAACCTTTATAACCAACGTCATCTGTTAAATCAAATCCACACCGCCCGTTTGCCAGCCTGCTGCCATATATTATATATTTCAACCAATTTTCAAAATCTTGACAAATCATATACCTAAAAACCTTCCTCATTAATCACTCTATCTATTGGTGAAAACCGCATGAAAATCCGTTGCGTAGTTTAAAAGATCTAAGCGCACAGACAGCGGGAACGACTTCCTTTAATCCTACATACTCGTATGTAAATATAGGCCATTAAAAATGGTGTTTTCGTAATTTTAGAACAACTTTGGCAATTATTGTGAGTTAATTATAATTATTTAAAAAATATATTTTACCCTAAATTCTATGTAACCACTTACACATGACCGATTTACCTTGGAACGCAAATTTGATGAATATAAGTTAAAAATTTTGTCCCAAAAACGCCCTTTTTGAGATGTGTTAATATTTTATCTTATACTTTTTTTTACATATTCATAGGAGATAACGTAAGATTACTTTTTTAATAAATATCATTATCTCACAAAGAATTGTCAAAAATGCCTCCAATATCTTGAAAAAATAAATTCTTTGATGGAATATATAATTTAAAATACAAATAAATAAAGTACCACATATCCGTATTAGATATTTTCTATAACTTTTAATTAAAAAAAATATGTTTTCAATTCGGTTTTTTTTAACTCAAATTCAAATTTAAGTTTTTTGTGAAAAAGGCCGCGCAGCCGTTTCCCTTAACAGTCAAGGAAATAAAATATTTGACATGCTGCTAGATAGTTAACATGAAGAACTGATGAAAATCTAATAATGGATAAACTTAGTTCAAACAAACTCATGTTATGTTTTTCAACCAAACCATTGTGTAACGAAAAATCTTTCAATATGTACTAGGAGCCGCAAAGTTTTGTATTGAAACATATAGGAAAGGTATAATGTACAATACAACGAATAGGCCTTTTTGATTGATCTTTTATTTATTTCTCATTAGTTTTGATACGCTTTTCTGAGATGTTTGAAAATACGAAATTAACAGTAATCTTTTAATATAATACGCTTTTCTTTGTAAATAAATACAAAACAATATTAGATGTTTAACAGAGCTTTTATTTTTTTTTTCATGTTTTTTTTTTTTGTTATATTGTAAAGTAAGTTGTCATAACAGCTGTTGCTCACCTTAAAAATACAAGCTTCGTGGGTTTGGTGAGAGAATTTTGGCTCAAATAATGAAGTCATATATAAACTAGCAGTTTTTTTTTTTTCATAAGTTTTTATTCCAGTAAAAAAGAAAATAACATTTTCACTTACTTAACTAGAATATTGAATTATGTACTCTTTACATTGTATTACATAGTTTTTACATTACATGGTTTTTACATTTCATAACCTTAGATTACATTAGATTGCAATACTAACATTTACATGATATTATATTACCATACGATATTATTCACTATCACTACTTTGTTTTTGTGAATAAACGCGAACAATTTTTTTTTGAATTTGCACACACTTTTTTCGTTTTTGATATCATCTGGAAGGCAATTATATAAATTGCCCCCCTCGTAACTAATTGATTGCTTACCGTAGTTAGTATGAATGGTGTTTAAACGTATGTTATCGTGTTGCCGTGTAAAATGTTTGTGTACTTGGGACGTTTTAATGAATTATGTGTTTGTATGTATGAGTTTATTATTTATTTTGTATATAAGGACACATATATTGTACTCGTATAGTTTTCTTAATGTTAACAGTTTTATTTCCAAATATAAATTTTTTGTGGATGTTTTGGATTCGTAGTGAAATAGTTTTTTGATTATCTTATTTTGAATTACCTGTAATTCATTGATGTATGTTTCATACGCATTTCCCCAGATTTCAATCAGGTAATTTAGGTGTGAGTGTACGAGACTATAGTATAAACTTTTTTTTAAATCTAATTGGTAATAGATATGATAACCGGCTAAAAACGCTAATTAAGGGTGTGATTTTATCTTTTACATTTTGAATGTGTTGTTTAAAAGTTAAATGCTTATCGATGCACAGCCCAAGATATTTTTCCTGTTTCAGGATTTGCAAATCGTTATTTTCAATTTTTAATGGTACATGTGGAGGAAATATTTTACGGTTTGAACTTAAAATCATGTATCCCGTTTTTTTATATTCATTGTTAGGATATTTGATTGGAGCCAACCGCAAATTCTTTCTAGGTCACATTGTGCATTTTCTAATAGTATGTTTAGATCTTTACCCCAGTACAATATTGCAGTATCATCTGCATATAAGAAAATTTCACCGTTTAATTCTAATTGCGAAATATCATTGATATAAATTTGGAACAGTAGAGGCCCTAGTATGGATCCTTGCGGAACTCCATAGTTTATTGGAAGGTGCTTACTATTTTGATTATTAATGCTTACGAATTGCTTTCTATTGCTAAGATATGATTTGAATAGATTAAGAGCAGGACCAACTACACCAAGTTTCTCGAGTTTCTTGAGAAGTATATCATGGCTTACCGTATCAAAGGCTTTTTGAAGGTCAACTAGTATAGATAAGATATAATTTCCACCATCAATACCACTCCTAAGTTTACTGATTAAGTCGTGTATTACCGCAAGTGTGTTAGATTTTTTCCTAAAGCCATACTGTTTTTTATAAAAGAATGATTTTTTTAATAGGAAATTGTTTAATCTTTCGTAGATTACACGTTCAAAATTTTTTGATAAGATTGGTAAGATTGAGATGGGCCTGTAGTTTGAGGTATTTGTTTTGAACCCACCTTTGTGAATTGGTATCACCTTGGCAATTTTACAGCTGTCTGGAAAAGTTCCCTCTTTAAAACATTGGTTAATCAATTTTGATAATATAGGAACCAATTCCGTTGGGAGACTTAGCACTGTTTTGTATTTGAGTTTATCGTAACCGGCACTCGCATTTGATTTCAATGATTTTAATATTTTGCTTATTTCTAATTCTGTTGTTGGTTGAAGATATAAAGATTCTATACTATCGTATACTAATGTTATTTCATTGGCCGGTTTGTGTACGACATTGTTACGTATATTATTAGCTAAGGAGAAGCCAATGTTGCAAAAGAAATTGTTAAAGTGGTCGCATACCTCTACATTGTTAGTGATTATTTCATCATTAATTATTAATTTAGTACAAAAATTATTCGAAGTATTAGACTGATTTTTAAGAATGTCATTCATTAACTTCCAAGTTTTTTTACTGTTATTTTCGCATTTTTTAAAAAGATCACTGTAGTGTCTTTGTTTTAATTTTCGTTTTTCTGTAGTAATGATATTTCTTACTTTTAGGAAATCTGCTTTCAATAATGTGTTATTGGGTTGTCTTTTTAATTTCAGATGCAATTTATTTCTTTTGTTGATCAATTTTATAAGGTCTTTGGTTATTAAGTCTGGATTATTTATATTTTTTGTTTTAATTTTAGTGGTGCTGTTAGAATTAATTTTAATTGTGAGGTAGTTTACAAGATTATCATAATTTAATACCGAGTCATTATTCATATTAAGATTAAAAGGATTTTGGATGAAATCATTCTTTAATTTTAGTTAAAAACACGCTCAGCAGGTTTTTACTGCTAGGCCCTGCGGGCGGCTTTTGCTTCGGCTTCACCAAGTTAATGTTGGTGATCATTTTGTAAATCCAATAGGAACTGGTTTCAAAATTAGCCCGTTACTCGTATCACTGTTAACGTGTCAACAAGTGATGGCAGCGATGACAAGTCACCGCGAAAAAGTAACCGGGACGACGATGACATCGTATGCAATATACAGCCACTTGATACAATTGAGTATTACCGTCAATCTTTCGAAATCCGGGAGATACTCCAGATTCGCAAATTCGTAGAACTTATACCTACCTAAGAAGGGAATGTCCCTTTGCGTCTTGCCGACCAAAGTTGCGTCATCTTGTGACGAATTCTTGAATTAGAAATCGAATTACAATGGTAGCATTGTCTGAAAATCCACTTACACGGATGTTTATATGGTGCTACGGGTAAGGCGCGGCGGCAGACATGCGTTGGAAGTCGGATTCTTAAATTCAACCACGCAGACGCAAACCTATTAATACTGTTTGATGGAAAAATTCCCAGTGCTGAAAATTCAAAAATTATATTCAAAACAAATACTTACTTTCCTTTACAAGAACTTATCCACATTTAACACTTCACAAAATTCTTGCAATACTAGAACAAGACATGCTCACCAACTACAAATACCAAAAACAAACACATCCTTTGGACAAAAACACTACAGATACCAGGCTATAAAACTATATAATTCTCTTTCTACACAATATAAAACAACTAATATTATTGAATACAAAAAAAACATAAGAAACTGGCTACAATCTTTTTAACTTTTAATTTATAATTTTTGTCGAATTGAAGTCGATTTTATATTTTGATTTTTATTGTTTCCCTTTTGTATTAGCAATTAACACTCTTTTGTTTTACTATTCACAATTTATAATTCATAATTTACAACTGAAAAATGTCCTCTACAACACAGGTGAACTCCTAGTGTGGACAGTAGCGTAGCGAGGGGGGGACGGGGGGGGGCGGACCGCCCCGGGTGCCACCCGAGGAGGGGGTGACACTTGAACGTGGAGAAAAAACTTACTAAAGTGCAAAATTGCCTTAAAAAATATTTTACACGTTAACACTGACTGTTATTTTGCTCTATGGCTTGGTTGGTCGGGGATTCCCGAAAAATGTTTTTTTTTGGTCCTAGCTTATTCGGAGATTTCCCTGAAATATTCCTTGTGTCGTTCTAATTTCGTTCGTATATTGTGATTAACGTAGACTCGCGAAGTGAATTGTTATCTATGGAATGACGTGAATTAGTGAAGAAGTTATTATTGTGTTAGCGTGTTTATTAGTGCTGAAAGACCAGTTTGAAAAATAAGGTAGGTAGGTGTGAATTTTTAGATACCGTTTTGTAGCGCATGAATAGTTACAGTCGGGACAAGAAAAAGGTTTTTCATCACTGTGAGTTAGCAAGTGCCGTTTTAGTTATTTTTTCGAGAATAAGAATAGTTGCAGTCAGGACATGAAATAGGTTTTTCCACCGTCGGTAACCGTGTGATATTTAGATTTCTCTTCATAGTACATGATAGTTGCAGTTGAAACATGAAAAAGGTTTTTCTCCACACTGAGTCAGCAACTGACTTCAAATGTATCCCTTTTGAGAACACGAATAGTTACAATTAGGAGATTAAAAAGGTTTTTCTCTTTGTGAAACGTACTGCGGATTTTTAAATATTTCCTTTGAAAACTTGTTATACTGCATTCGGGACATGAAAAAGGTTTTTGTCCAGTATGTGTAAGCATGTGAATTTTTAGATACCGTTTTGTAGCGCATGAATAGTTACAGTCGGGACAAGAAAAAGGTTTTACATCACTGTGAGTTAGCAAGTGCCGTTTTAGTTATTTTTTTCGAGAATAAGAATAGTTGCAGTCAGGACATGAAATAGGTTTTTTTCCACTGTCGGTAAACGTGTGATTTTTAGATTTCTCTTCATAGTACATGAATAGTTGCAGTTGGAACATGAAAAAGGTTTTTCTCCATACTGAGTCAGCAACTGACTTCTTATGTATCCCTTTTGAGAACACGAATAGTTACAAGCAGGACATGAAAAAGGTTTTTCTCTTCTGTGAATCATACTGTGGACTTTTAAATCTTCGTTTTGAGGATTTGTATAACTGCATTCAGATCATGAAAAAGGTTTTACTCCACTCTGAGTAAGCTTATGAATCATAGTGGAGTAAAGTGTTGCTCCATATGGAAACCTTTGTAAAATTACTTTCTTCAGGGCCTCCTCAGTGTAGCTAATGTAAAACGAAATATGTGTTGTAAAACCATGTAGGTGTATTAAAGGTAAGACAGTATTAAATTGTGGAGATCCGGAAGGAATGAAAAATAATAATATTTTCCCAATTTGTTTATGAATTACAATTTAAACAATAAAATAAACAATATACGCATGGACCTATTGCGAGTTTGAAATCTCTTGTTTTATTTTTACCGCAAACGCGATTAAAACAAGAAAAAGCTATTTAAGCGACTTTCCAGTACTTTGCGCAATTTAATTGAGACTTTTAGGTAAGAATAGTCATTTGGGTGTAACGTAACGTTTAGGGGGAGGGAGGTGCAGAAAAATGTTACGGCGCGTTGCATGGGGGGAGAGAGGGTCAAAAATTTTCAAAAATTGCATTACGTTATACTTGAACGCCCCCTTTACTATTTCACGATTGAAATTTTATCGTTACACTCTGAACACAAAACTGGTTTTAACCCAAGTATTGGTTATTATGTTTTCATGACAGCAAATGATTTTCTTCAGATTTTTGCAGCATATTAGAATTGAAGACTGCACACGGAACTCTGTTATTTGTAGCTATTAGGCTCGGTCGGTCAGCATTCCCCAAAAATTCTGTTATTTTATTTTCGTTCCTAGCTCTTACTATTGATTTATTGGGGATTCCCGTGAAACATTCCTCGCTTTTCCCCTGTGTCATTCTCATTTCTTTCGTACATTGTGATTGACGGGAACTCGCGAAGGAAATTATCACCTATCGATTGTTGAAAAAGCTGTTATTCTGTTAGTGTTTTTAAAAGTGTTTCAATTTGGGAGGCGGGAATGGGTACCGCCGCCCCGGGTACCTTTATTGGATAACCAACACCTCTGCCATAGGTCACGCCAAGTGGTTCGCTACGTTTGGTGATTTAGCAGGGGTGCCGGGGCTCATGGGGTGAGGTTTGTCTAAGTCTTGGAGGCTGATGACCAGGACATACTGAACCCCAGATTCCTACCCACCCCTTAAACCCTCTTACTTCCCAGAACTCTCCCCTCCTTCCTTTCCTTAAAAAAACCCTACACACAGCATCCCCAAAGGACACAGGCCCTGAGGGAAATTATTATTATGGAGCTCAGGTAAAAGAAAAAAATTTTTTTGAGGATAACAATTTTTTTTTAACATATATATTTTAGGAAGTCAAAATTTGTGTTTTGAATTTCTCAAAAAAATTAATGGGGGGGGGGGGGTGACACCGCGTTTTCCGCCCCGGGTGCCACTCATGCTAGCTACGCCACTGAGTGTGGAGGACAATATATTATACCTTTGTAATGTAAATGTACTAAAAATAAATAAATAAATTATAAAATAATTTTATAATAATAAAGACGAAAGATTTATGGAAAACAGAAAAGGGAGAAATAAAAAAAATAAAGCATTGTGATTTGAGGCAATTTCTCAATTTAAACTGAAATTCATAAATATTTTCAATAATTTTTAGATTCAAAGAAAGTCATTCATAGATTGTGGTTCGTAGATTGGAGGTATTTTGTATATGTTTTAGTATTTAATTTCAGGATCTTAATGTTTTTATAATGTCATGCTAATACATTAAGTTGTAAGTTTTTTAACGTTTGTATTTAAATATACTAAAGGCATTTCACAATTTTATTAATTCAAAATAATATATAGCTTATTTGCGGCACGTTCCAGGGTGTAAGATACTCTCAACATCACCCTGGTTTGTATTGAAATATACTAAAGGCATTTCACAATTTTATTAATTTAAAATAATATATACCGTGTTTGCGGCAAGTTCCAGGGTGTATAAGATACTCTTAACATCGCCCTGGTGTAATACTACCATTCGTACATATTTGCAGTAGGTACGTTAGAGGGTGTAAGATACTCTCAGCATCGCCCTGGTGTTATACCACCATTCAGAATTTATTTATTTATTTTATTTCTGTTCTTGAACTTACGAGTCATAGACATCCAAATGGATAGACAAGAAGTTACAGATGAGGGGTAAAACCAAACTATGGAGGGCGAAGAGGGGAAAGATGACTGTGATTCGTTTAACAATCAATCTGACAGTATATAGGCATCTCGCATTCCAATATCACCATTTAGTTCTTAAAAGCAAAATCTGCTTTGAATGAATAGACCTTTTTACATGGGAGCGTGAATTGCTTGCCACGTTAATAATATATTTGCTAAGGCCAAATGCTCGCCATATTCGCAAATATTCATATGTCCGTGTTACGAGTACATTTAACAGATTATCACAGTGGTTTACATAGATAATAAGTTCCAGAACTTAAAAATAAAAATGTTAAAGGCAGCAACTGTATGTAAATAGGTTAATAGTAGTGTTTTGTAGACATCTCACTAGGAAAAACTGTGCTGAGGTGTTTGCATGTTTAAAATTAAGTGATTTTTCTCTCGAAATAAGTAAAAACACTTGATATTGTCAAGAAGGGCACTATGAACCGATCCATGGCGGCAGTATCGTATCCATAAATTAAGATTAGTAGCAGTTAGTTAGTAATAATTAGGGTTAGATAGATAATTGTCGTGATAAATAGATAGGTGTATTTTTCTGAAAAGATACGTTTTTAGCCTTGTTTGGTGACCATATCTGAATAGCCAGGTTCTTCCTTACCTTCCTCTCCCTCATCTTCTTCCCCACTGCCTTCAGCCTCACAACATACCCCAATTAGGGATGCAGTATTCTCATAAGAAATTATCATATTAGGTCCCTTCCCAGCCGATAGTTCCATATTGAAATAATGATTAAATAATAATATTATAACATATTTTCTCTGATACACATGCACAAACATGCAGACCATTCCAATGTTCGAACGATAAAATAGTTAAAGGCAGTGATGACTGATGACGCCAGAACTCATTAATTCACGGTTTTAACTGCTTAACGCACACAAATTTCCTGCTTCAAAGCAAATATGTTAGATTGTTTGTGAAAATATTTGAAGATTTTTTTTCATTATTTATTTAATTTTTTTTCAACCCCGAGGAAAACAATTTCCCTCGACGTAGTCTGTGTATGTTGGGGATGTTGTGTGGAGGGTCTTCTTTAGGAAAAGGAAGGAGAGGAAATTCAGAAAAGGAAAAAAGTATGTGGGGTGGATAGGAATCTGGGGGTTAGTTTGTCCAGGAGTAACGGCCGTATAAATCCATTCCTCCCTGCGGTGCAAGGCTATGAGCCGAGAGAGTCCGACTGAAGAAGACAAAAGTTTCCCTCGACCTGTTTCTCCCGATCCGACCTGCCAAGCAGCAGGTGGGCAAACACATCCGCCGCCAACACCGAAATAAATAACACCCCATAATATCGGGCACCCCTGTTGAGTCATCAAATTAAGCGATCCTATGACCTATGGCAGGGGTGTTGGTTATCTAATAACTGGTTACGGGGTGGCGGTACCAATATTTACCGTCCGCCAAATTGTGAAGACAATTTTGCTGGGTAGAATTATATCACTTCGAAAGTTGAGTCGTGCAAAGTATTGCATAAAGAATGTTTCGGGCTTGTTATTCCACTTCAGAAATGGAAATTATGTATAGAAAAATATGATTGAAAAAGAGGGAAAATTTTTGGTTGTTTCATTTTCAATAAAAATAACACACCCTGATCATAAAACTTGTATAAACTTTACAGATACGTAGATATTCAAAAACAATCATGTACATTATTTTCTCTTTTCATTTATGCCAATCTATGCCAAAAACGTTCTAGTACATCACCACAAAAATGATTCAGAGACAGACACCTCACATGCTCATAAAACCAGAGCCAAACAAACAGACATACTTGCATAATATACCAAAGTGTAACTCTTCATTTGGACGAAGAAGTTCTGAATTTTTAACAGTAAAGTTATATAACACACTCCCGCTTAGTATCAAACAAACTAAAACAAAAAATAGCTACATTAAGGACATTAAACGTTGGCTGAAGGAACTATCGGAAAATGAACTTACTAGTATACTTAAAACATCGTCATAGAAGTTTCTGGAAAACCTTATTCAAACAATGAAGTTAAACCATAGAAGTCGCTGAAAACTTATCCAAAGCATAGTCCCCCTCAGCACATGATTGCCTAGTGAGGAGGACTACAAATATATTTTTTATTTTATATAACACCTAACATGTTTCATATAAAAATGTAAAAAATAATAAATATTTAGTAACTAAATATTTTTTTTTGTTTTATTCATGATATATAACAAAAAATCGGTTTTTCAGTGAATTTTCACAAGGAAATCGCCGTCGGAATGATATGATATGAGATATGACATGCACCAAAATCTTCATTCTTCCACGTTTTGCACGAAAAAGAAAATGGCAGAAGATATTATGACGATGAAACGTACGAACTCTCTCTAGGACCACAGAATTTATTCTATATATTAAATTTATAAGACAGCTATTAAATATAATTTTAACAGCTATTAAATATAATTTTAACAGCTGTTAAAATATACAATGTAATACATTATTTGAACAATAATAATGTTGGTTTAAGGGTTGACAACATTTTGTATGTGGCAACCCATTTTGGTTCTTTTGTTTTTTCTCTGTGCTCCAAGCGTTCTTCTCTTGTTTTCATGTAATACGTACATCTTAAAATAAAACCAGTTATTAAAGTGTTATATTTATTTTTATTAACTCAGTAGATTACAACAGGTTATGGGGCCCAGACACATACACCTTGATGTATAATATAAAACTTGCTGAGTTGTGGATAACTGCTGCAAATTGATTGACCGGCGAATTGTGGTTAAGTTGACACCACGCCGCGTGCATCACTTCATTTTTTGCAGGAGGAAGGCAAAAAGAAATAAAAAATAACATCTTGTTAAGTGTAGTGATCAAGATGGAAGGAAACCAAAACGTGTTAAAACTGGAAGGTTCGAGAAACTGGAATGTTTGGAAGTTCCAGACTACAGTGCTTTTGCGTGGACAAGGATGGCTCGATGTAGTTGAAGGCCAAAGTATAAAACCTGAACAACAGGTACAGAAAATTCTTTGGGAAAACAAGGATGCAAAGGCTCAGACTTTAATAGTCACAAGGATGACAGAAAATATTATGTTGCACATTATATCCTGTTATACTTCAGCAGAAATGTGGAAAAAGTTGCATAGTGTTTATGAACAAAAGACGGAGACTAGCATTCACATTGTTCAACAGCGATTTTTCCAGTACAAATACGAAAAAGGTACAGAAATGTCTGTATTTTTGTCAAAAATCCAAGAAATGCAGAACCATTTAAAGCAAATGGGGGAAGAGATTTCTGAGAAATTTGTTATAACTAAAGTACTTATGTCGCTGCCAGAAGAATATAAACATTTTGTTTCAGCTTGGGAATCTGCCCCCGATGATAAGCAAACCTTGGACAACTTAGTGGCCAGGTTATTGATGGAGGAAGATGTTATGTTAAGATCTCTATGATACAATATTGTCTATGGGAGATCCGGAAATGGGATCACCCACTTTGTACTCTCTGTTCAAGATGTCAACAAGTATTCCAAATAAATGTTATCTCAACTAATAAATCTTTTAATGTTAATACCTAACATTATAATATGGTGTCAGAAGTTAAAAAACATCAAAGTCTCAAGTGTAAAGTTTATTTAAAAATAATACGTTACGTGAAATTATAAAAGATTGAAAAGATTCTAAGTGATTAAAATTAAAATAAAAATGGCGAGTGTAAACGCCTGTCCGCCAATGAGTTTCGATGGTAATCTATCACACAACTGGTCGAAGTGGATCTTAAAATTTGAATTATTTTTGCAAGCATGCAATCAAGATACCGCTACAGATTCCAAAAAGGTTGCTCTACTTTTATTTTCAATGGGCGAGAATGCTATCGAAATTTTCAACACATGGACCGATATCGATAACAAGACAGCAAAATACACCGTGGTTATTAAGAAGTTTGAAGATTATTTTATGCCGAAAAAACATAAAACTATGGAAAGGTATAAATTTTTCACAAGAAAACAAAAAGATGATGAAAATTTTCAAGATTTTTTATTGTCACTTCGTAAATATATTGCGTCATGCGAATTTGGAAATATGAAAGACGATATTTTAAAAGATATTTTTATCATAAATATGCACAAAAAACACTTCAGAATTCGAGAAAATCTATTACAACAATCCGATATTGACACTGACAAAGCATTCAATATTGCTCAAAATATGTTGTTGTCAAATGAAGCTGTAACAGAACTTCAAGAAGAATTTCATTCTACTAGTGAAATACATAATATTCACAGTCGTCGGGATACATTGAGGAATACGTCAAGAAACCAAAGAAGTCCATCAAGGAATCGATTTGGAAGTCAGTCAAACCAGTACACAAGTCATAATCCAGTCGGAAAGGAAAGGTCATTTCAATTCTCACAGAGAAGGTATTCAAAAAATCAATCATGTAAACGATGCGGAGAGATTCATCGCAACAGATGTCCGGCAATGAGAGTTAAATGCTACAAATGTCATTCTTTTGGTCATTTTTCGAAAATGTGCTACAGTAAAAATATTAATTCTAAACATAATGTAGGAATGTTATTTTCTAATAATAATAGTGATTTAGATTTTAATATTGGTACAATCAATTTAGATTTAAACTCAGATAAATATTGTCAAAATAATTCAGTACATAAGAATGGTCAACTAATTTTAAATAAAAGTACTCGTACAAGTTATGATTGTTACATGTCTAATTTAAATATTCCAGTCAATGATTTTAAAATCAAGTCAGAGTCTAACAATGTGAATGAGGAATTATTTATAAGTCATATTAATATCCAAAATGTTAATAATTTGCATAGTACAAATTGGATAATTGAAATAACAATTAATAATTGTAAAATAAATGCCATAATCGACACAGGAGCGATGGCAAATATGATTTCGTTAGAAAATTTTAATAAATTAAAAATACCTAAGTCATTACTAAGAAACACAAATGCTAAAGTGACAGCATTTGGAGGATTCAATGTACCTATAATTGGAGAATGTAATTTAAAATGTTATTACAATGAAAACAGAAGTCAAATAATAACATTTATAGTATGTAAATTTAAATGTCAAACAATAATTGGTTTAAAGATGTGTGAAAAAATGAATTTAATTCAAAAAATTTATCAAAATTCTTTTGTGAACTGTAAAAATACTGAAAATTTATTAAGGCAATATAACGATGTGTTTCAGGGTCTTGGATGCATACCGTACACATGTCATCTGTCAGTGGATCCGAACGTAATTCCAACAATAGATGCTCAACGCAGAGTTCCTTTCAAACTAATGGACCGACTAAAAGAGGAACTAGATGGAATGGTAAAACAAAACGTTATAGAAAAAATTACAAAACCTACAAAATGGGTGAGTTCGTTAGTCATCGTAGAGAAGCGTGATGGTAAATTGAGGTTATGTTTAGATCCCAAAAATTTAAATAAGGCATTACAAAGGTCACATTATCCATTACCAACATTTGAGGAAATTAGATATAGAGTTCATGGAGCAAAAATTTTTTCTCATCTAGACGCAACATCAGGATATTGGTCAATTCCGTTAGATAAAGAAAGTGCAGAATTATGTACATTCAATAGCCCATTCGGGAGATATTGTTTCAAACGTTTACCTTTTGGTATTAAAAATTCTTCAGAAATATTTACTAGAGTAATGAAAGAATTATTTGAAAATATTGAAGGAGTAACAATATTTATTGATGATATTTTAGTTTTTGGAAAAGATCAAGAGAGTCACGATAAATCTTTAAAACAAGTGTTAGATAAGGCACGGGAAAATAATTTAAAATTTAACATGAGCAAATGTAAATTTAACGTCAAAGAAATTAAATTTCTAGGTCATATATTTTGTGATGAAGGAATAAAAGCTGATTATTCACAAATTAGTGCTATTAGGGAAATGAAGTCACCTAAAGATAAAAAAGAATTACAAAGATTTTTAGGAATGATTAACTATTTAAGTCCATTCATCAAAAATATGTCAGAAAAAACTAATGTATTAAGACAATTATTAAAGAAAAACGTAGAATTTTTGTGGGATGAAAATTACGAAAAGTCGTTCAATGAATTAAAAAATACAATTAGTTCAGAACCAATTTTGACACATTACGATAAAAATAAACCGATTACATTATCTGTTGACTCATCAAAATCAGCAGTAGGTATGGTCATTATGCAAGACAAAAGACCAATAGCATATTCTTCAAAAACACTCACACCAGCACAGACTAGATATGCACAAATAGAAAAAGAATTATACGCTATAGTTTGTGGTTGTTATAAATTTAATCAATATTTATATGGTCAAACCGTATATGTGCAAACTGATCATAAAACCTTAATTACTTTATTTCAAAAATCGTTATATGACATACCAGCCAGATTGCAAAGAATGATGCTAGATTTACAAAAATATGATCTCATTGTAGAATATATTCCGGGAAAAAATTTGTACATTGCAGATACATTATCAAGGTCGGCATTGCCAAACACAGAAACATTAACTTTTGAAAGCGATATTAATTTACATGTTAACACTATAGTTAATAACATGGCAGTAACACCACAAAAATTAGAAGAAATTAAAAAAGCAACTAGGGAGGACACAGCTTTACAAATTCTAATAAAGTACTACATTGAAGGTTGGCCGACATCCAAAAATAAAGTTAATTCTTTAGTTAAACAATATTGGAATATACAATCAGAAATAAATGTTTGTAACGATTTAGTTTTTAAAGGTCATTCTTTGATAATTCCTACAGTTATGATACCAGAAATATTAAAGAAAATGCATGAAGGGCATCAAGGGATTATAAAAACAAAGAAATTGGTTAGAGATTTTCTATATTGGTCAAATATGAATTCAGATATTAAAAATATGATTGAACAATGTCAAACATGTCTAAAATTTAAACCTTCTAATCAACCCGAGTCACTTATATCACACCCAATATCAAACTACCCTTGGGAACGTATTGGTGTAGATATTTTAACATTTAATAATACTTATTATTTAGTAGTAGTTGATTATTACTCAAAGTATATAGAAATTGCAAATATGAATAAGCATTACACAGCAGATGTAGTAGTAAAAAATTTAAAATCAATTTGCAGTCGACATGGAATACCATTAGAATTAGTCAGTGATGGAGGTCCACCATTCAATTCAGTCGCATTTAAATCATTTACGTATGAATGGGATATTTATCATATAACAATAAGTCCGTATCATTCTCAGTCAAACGGACAAGTTGAAAGTGCAGTCAAAATCGTAAAAAATATTTTAAGAAAATGTCAAGAAGATAAAACCGATCCATATTTGTCATTATTACATTATCGTACGACGCCAAAAGAGAATTTACCTTCTCCGTCACAATTATTAATGTCAAGACAACTTCGTTGTAACTTACCGTCTACTAAAAGTCAGTTAAAACCAAAAGTAGTCAAATTTAAAGAATATAAAAAAGAAACAGAAAATCGTCAAAATAAAATGAAAAAATATGCCGATAGAGGTAGTCAGAATTTAAAACCATTAAATATTGGGGATAAAGTAGTTTTTAAAAGAAAACCAGAAAGTCATTGGGAGCCAGCAATAGTAAAGGAGTTGTGGAATAAAAGTCCAAGGTCATACATAATTGAAACTTCAAATGGAAATAAATATAGAAGAAATAGAATTCATTTAAGATATGATAAGTCAAATGAAAATAATAATTATAATAGTCAAGAAAAAAGTCAACAAGACAGTCAATCATCAGAAGTAATAAATAAAAGTCAGAATACTAGTCAAATGTATTTTCCAAGTTTAGATTTTGCGGTTCCATCTACCTCAAGTCAAGTCATTACTAGATCAGGAAGAGTTGTGAAGATTCCTGACAGATACATGTAAAACTAATTAAAGATATTTACATAAAATACAAACATATTATATGTTTTAAATGTGTTTATATAAAAGCATAGTCTTAAGAAAAAATATGTTTTGTTTTGTTTATATAATTTATTGCAAATGTATATGCATTGTCTAATGAAGAAGACTGTTTTTAGTTTGTTAAAAAACATTAAATATGTATTTAAGTTTTCATTATAATTTTTGTTAAAAATGTCATAATTTAGTAGTAAGTAAAAATGTCGAAAAATATTTAGAGACATGAGATGAAAATGAAAATTTATTATGTTAATTAAAAAATAAAAAATATTTATTTTTTTTTAAAAAAAGGGAGATGTTATGTTAAGATCTCTATGATACAATATTGTCTATGGGAGATCCGGAAATGGGATCACCCACTTTGTACTCTCTGTTCAAGATGTCAACAAGTATTCCAAATAAATGTTATCTCAACTAATAAATCTTTTAATGTTAATACCTAACATTATAATAGAAGAAAGGCTTATGGATAAGAATAACGAACATCAGCAAACTTCATCATCATCAGCTTTTTTAATGAAAAATAAAAAGACTGGGAAGTGTTTCAAATGTGGGAAAATAGAACATTTCCAGAGCAAATGTAAGAATAATAAAAATAATAGTGAAAAGAACGTAATTAAAATTTTTTTTATTGCAATAAAGTTGGGCACAACAAGAGTGAGTGCTGGTATAAGAAAGGAAAAGAGAAAAATGCATTTGTAGTACAACAAATACCTAAAGAACTTTATCAACAGTCAAAATGGTTGGTGGACACAGGTGCTAGTCAACATATGTGTCAAGATAAAAATCTGTTTTCGACATTTTCACCAGAAGTGTCACAAAAGTCTGTGATAATAGGTGATAGTACTGAAATAAATGTTATTGGCTGCGGACAAGTGGAGCTAGAGGTATTCAATGGACACCAGTGGGTCGAGATAACCATAGATAATGTACTGTGTGTGCCAGACTTACAAATAAACTTGTTATCTGTGAATTGTACGACAGACAAAGGTTATGTCATGATGACAGATCAAAACATTTGCAAGTTTTTCAAGAATAATAAAGTATGTGCGGTAGCAAATCGTGTTGGAAATATGTATATTATGGATGTTCGTTATAAATATAAAAATTGCTTTTCAAATGTAACTACAGTTAAATCAAGCTTGAGTGGGTGGCATGAGAAACTTGTACACCAGAATATACAGAAGGTGAAAAACGTGTTAGAGAGCAATAATATTAAAGTCTCAAGTAATTCTCTTCAGAATTGTCAAGGCTGCTTACAGGGTAAATCACACCGGCTGCCCTTTATGAATACTGAGACAAAACCTGTCTTTGAGGAATGCGTTAGCTTAAACCTAGAGTCTGTAACAGAAACACTTAACAATGAAACTGACAATAACCAGCAAGAGTTAGTAGAAGATGTTGTGAGTGATCCAAACATTAAAAATCAGATGTCAGATGATGAGTAGCACAGCTTATATGAACCTGAAGAAGCAAGTGATGAAGACAGTGAACGCGATAGTGATAATACATTACAGCCAGCTTCTCCTCGTCGAACCAAACGTGTCAGAAAGGCACCACAATTCTATACTTGCCAAAATGTGTACACTGCAGAGACAGAACCAGGCACCTATAAGGAAGCTATGCAGAGAAGTGATGCCTGTCAGTGGGAAGAAGCTGTCAAACAAGAACTGGATACTCTCAAAGCAAATAATACTTGGACAGTGTGCGCTGTACCTCAAAAACAAAACATTATAAGTAATAAGTGGGTATTCAAAATAAAGAAAGTTGATAATATTATCCAACATAAAGCAAGATTGGTAGCCAGAGGTTTTGAACAGAACGATACATTAGATTTATATAAAATCTACACACCTGTTGCCAAATTGTCAACATTTAGATTATTTGTTTCAGTTGCTACAAAATTAAAACTATCAATACATCAGATGGATGTCACTGGGGCCTTTTTATATGGGGATATAAAGGAAATTGTGTTTATTAAATTACCGGAAGGGGCGTATGATGGTTGTGATAATATTGTAAAACTAAATAAATCATTGTATGGGCTAAAAAAATCCCCTAAATATTGGAATGAAAAATTTAACCATGTAATAAGTAAAGCAGGCTATGTAAAGTCAAAGAATGATCCTTGTTTGTTTACTAAGTGTAATGGAGAAAACCAAACTTATGTTTTATTGTATGTCGATGACCTCTTGATGTTTAGTAATAATGAACAGGAATTAAGTGATCTTAAATTAAAATTACACAATGCATTTAAGATGAAAGATTTGGGACCAATTTCAAATTTTCTTGGTATCAGTGTTAAACAGAATTTGAAAGACGGTGTAACTGAATTATGTCAAAAATCTTATTTAGAAAATGTATTAAAAAGATTTAACATGGAAAATTGCAAACCAATATCTACCCCTATTGATCAAAATTTTAATGTACAAATCTTAGAATCTAAAGAATGTAAGCCTGTCAAGGATGTTGAAAACACTTGTAGGAAAATTATTGGAAGTTTAATGTATGCTGTCTTAGGCACTAGGCCAGACCTTTGTGTAGCTGTATCTATATTAAGTAGGTACCAAAATAATGCAAGTGATGTATTGTTGACTCATTTAAAAAGAATTTTAAGATATGTAAAATATACTCTAGATTGTAAGCTGATTTTCAAATGTAATGATGATGGGTTTGTTGGGCATTGTGATGCAGATTGGGGTGGTGACACACGAGATAGAAAGTCTACCACTGGCTACTGTTTCAAGTTCTCCAATTGTCTTATATCGTGGTGTTCTAAGAAACAGTGTTCCGTAAGCTTATCATCAACCGAAGCAGAGTATGTTGCAGTCAGTATGGCGGCTAGTGAATCTTGTTGGCTGTCAAGTTTATTGAAAGACTTTAATAATATAAACGTTTGTCTTGTACCTATATACTGTGATAACTAGTCTGCCATAATAGTTGCAAATACTGATAATATTAAAATACTAAAACATATCGATATACGTTATCATTTTGTCAAAGATTTAATTAAGGAATGTAAGATATGTTTAATGTATGTTAAGACTGAGGATCAAATAGCTGATATGTTTACTAAGTCATTGAACAAAAATCTATTGTTTAAATTTATTACTCAATGTGGACTATACTAGATAACGTAAGAGTGTATTTCATTGAGCGGTGGTGTTAAAATATACAATGTAATACATTATTTGAACAATAATAATGTTGGTTTAAGGGTTGGCAACATTTTGTATGTGGCAACCCATTTTGGTTCTTTTGTTTTTTCTCTGTGCTCCAAGCGTTCTTCTCTTGTTTTCATGTAATACGTTCATCTTAAAATAAAACCAGTTATTAAAGTGTAATATTTCTTTTTATTAACTCAGTAGATTACAACATTTTTACACCGCAAATTGTGCATCCAATAGTGAGAATAAAACCATTATAAAACTTTCATCCAGTACCTAGTGACGATTTAGAGTTTGGGTCCGCTCGTATTGCTGCAGTCTGAAAATACCACGCGGACATGCAGAATATAGGTTAGACGGGATTTGGACCAAGATAGATGTTACTGGACACAGCATACTGTCTGTCAACCGGTAGCTCGAGAGGCGATTTGATCTACCGCGTGGGCACCAAGTGTTAGTGTCAGCCCAGGGGCACTGCACGGAATACGCTTCCTGTCAGTGGAAATCACCATTGAAGTTTTTATCGGCGCTATTTTGGAAAATATTTTCATGTAATAATTTAACGTAATTTTTTATTAATTTAACGTTATAGTGAATGTGTGTTTTAATATAATACATTTAACACTTCACACAATTCTCGGAATACTGGAACAAGACATGCTCACCAACTATAAATACCAAAAACAAACCCATCCTTTGGACAAAAACACTACAGATACTAGGCTATAAAACTATACAATTCTCTTCCTACAACTATAAAACAACTAATATCAATAATCCTTTTAACTATTAATTTATAATTTCGTCGAATTGAAGTCGATTTCATATTTTGATTTTTATTGTTTCTCTTTTTTTATATTAACTATGTACACTCTTTTGTTTTACTATTCACAATTTATAATTTATAATTTACAACTGAAAAATGTCCTCTACAACACAGGTGAACTTCTAATGTAGAGGACAATATATTATACCTTTGTAATGTAAATATACTAAGAATAAATAAATAAATAAAATAAATAAATATGTGGGAGGGATGGATTCGTACGTCTGTCACCACTCGACCCACTGACCAATAGATTCCTATGCATTCCTCACCTTTTTTCTTCTCAGAACCTCCTCTCCTTCATTTCCTTAAAACGCTCCACACATGGGGATTTTGGGGAACCTCCACACACCATCCCCAAAAATGAAATGTATGGAGCAAATGTTAAAAAAATTAAACACATCAAATTTATTTATTACTAGCTGTTGTTCCAGATGTTGCCTGGGATTAACCAACTTTTTTCCAAATTAGACAGTGACCTTACTCTTGTTTTGAAGGTCAAGTGTGCAAAATTTCATCAATCTGGGAATAAAACTGCATTGTTTTGTAACGCCGAATGTGATACCAATGGGTTTTTTCTGCATCATCAATATGGCAAGTATGGCAAGAATTCAGTTTTAGACATACCACATCGAGAGTAGGAATTTAGTTGCTAATCTAATCCCCTGCAAGATGGTGCCACAGCGCGCCTATATTATATGATTATTTGTATAAAAATCAAACAAATGCCGTTCGCCCGGCAGGTGTTCGCCCGCCCGCCACATTTTTAAAAATATTACACATTTACCGTTTTAAGCCATCAGCTTATTTTAACATTTAATAAATGGTAAACACAATTTTTTTAAACAATTATTATTTTCCTTGAAAAGCCTTAAATAATAAAAAGTCTAAACATGAAATTTTCCAAGGACGTGAAGTAAAATCATCACCTCTTGGAAAGTACCACTAATTTCTGAACACCGTTTGGTTAAAATAAAATAAAATGGGACTGTTGTGCTTTTTTAAATTTACGTATATATTAATTTTACCAAGTCGTTCGTCGATGTGTAAATAAATTGTGAAAAAATGATTCCATAACGTCAGATTTTTTCAGTTATTCTTGAGGAATTATTATTGTTTTTCATAATTTTTTTAATCGTACGAAAAAGACAAAAAGTGATGGTTTTGTTGCAAATTATTTATTACTGTGATTGTTATAAATGAAATCCTCCAGTTTATACAGTAATAATATTAACTCTTTATTCACGATTGGAAAGGTACACAAGAGAGTAATAGACAAGGGAGTACATTGCGTATTGACAACTTATCAATATTAACAGCTACGTTGTAGCCAACCTAAGATTCACGATTTACATTGCCATATTTCTAACACCCCTTCTCAATGTAAATACAGTTAAACTAATAATAATTAATACCTTTTTTTTTTTTTTTTTTAACATGTGACAAAAGTTGAGCTCATGACACCACACTTATTTAAATGTTTTACAATCAACTCTCTGCTTGCTTTTGTTAATATGTCTGCTGGTTGCATATTTGTGTTAATATATCTAACACAAATCTTATTTTCTCTAACTAATTCCTTAACAAAATGGTAGCGAATATCTACATGTTTTAATCGCTTTATAGCATCTGTATTTGCATTTATTAATGCCGACCGATTGTCACAAAATATATTTACAGGACAAACATTTTTAATATCCAGTTCAGTTAGCAGATTTATAATCCATGACACTTCACTAGCAGTCATGCTAATAGATACATATTCTGATTCTGTGGATGACAAAGAAACAGAAGCCTGCTTCTTTGAACTCCATACGACAAGACAATTATAAATCAAAATTATATATCCATAAGTTGATTTTCTGTCCTTGACATCACCACCCCAGTCAGCGTCGCAATACCCTTCCAAAATCATTTCATTACATTTATAAATTAACTTATAATTCAGACTGTACATTACATATCTTAACACTCTCTTTAATGCACTTAATAGCTCATTGTTAGCACAGGTTTGATACCTACTTAACATAGACACCGGAAAACATAAATCAGGCCAGGTACCTGATGCAGCATACATTAGACATCCTATCATTTGTCTGCACAAATTCTGAATACTTTTGTCTACATCAATACTGTCTTTTAAAAATATTTTAGTGTTAAAATTAGGGTCCATAGGGGTTGATATAGGCTTACAATTTTGCATGTTGAATCTTTTTAAAACATTTTCCAAATATTCTCTTTGATCTAGTTCTGTAATACCCGTTTTCAAAATTTTGTTTTACATTTATACCTAGGAAATTTGATATTAGCCCCAAGTCCTTCATTTTAAACTCTTTACATAATATACCCTTAAATTCAGAAATATCTTTCTCATTTGTACCAAAAATTAAAATATCATCGACATAAAGTAAAATAAACATTTTCTCATTTCCATAATACCTTAAATATAAACATGAGTCACAGTTAGACTTAACAAAACCCTCTCTATTTACTACAGAATTGAATTTTATGTTCCAACACTTTGGGGAACTCTTTAAACCGTAGAGTGATTTATTTAGTTTTACAATATTATTTCCCTCAGAATAGGCCCCTTCTGGTAATCTAATATAGACTTCTTTGTCTATATCCCCATACAAAAACGCACCTATTACGTCCATTTGATATATAGGCAAATTTAATTTAGTCGCTATTGCTACAAAAATTCTAAATGTTGATAATTTAATCACAGGAGCGTAAATGTCACTTAAATCAAAATAACCATTTTGCTCAAACCCCCTTGCAACTAGCCTAGCCTTATATTGCTTTTCATTACCATTTCCTTTAAGCTTAAAAACCCACTTGCTACTTACAACCTTTTCGTGTGCTGGTGCATTACACAAATCCCAAGTATTATTCTCTTCTAAAGTTTGTAATTCTCTAATTATTGCCTCTTTCCACCTATTCGCATCGCTTCTTTTCATAGCTTCTTTGTATGTCACTGGCCCATTTGCTTCACTTAAAACATTTTGACATTGATAGAATGTTGTCGGTTTCCTCACTCGCTTGCTTCTTTCATTTTGAGGTAACAATGTTTCATCTAAGTCTGATAGTTCATCACTGCATGGCTCGTATTCAGTTTGGCTTTCACTTTCGCATAAAGAACTGTTTTCACTGAGACTTGTACGACTGTCATTTTGGGTAACTTGAGTTTCCTCACATTCAGCAACCTTTTGTTCTTCCACTGTTTCTTCTGACCCCAACAAACTTTGAGTATTCAGGTCCGACACAACCTTATTTTCCTCTGATTCCTCTTGACTTAAGAAAATGACATCTCTCTTTACATTATCCGACACCACCTCATTTTCCTCCGTTTCCTCTTGACTTAAGAAAATGATATCTCTCTTTACATCTACGCTATTTTTCTTAGGGAAGTAAATTCTATAGCCTTTGACGTTTTCAGCATAACCTACCATCAAACCCTTCTCTCCCTTCTTATCCCATTTCCTTCTTTTCTCTTTTGGGATATGTGCATACACTGGTGAACCAAACGCCTTCAGATGATGAACATCAAAGCTCCTATTTGTCCATATTTCGTATGGAGATTTTCCTTCTTTTCCTTTCCGCGTTCTATTCAAGACAAAAGCAGCAGTATTTACCGCTTCTGCCCACAATTTCTTAGGTAAATTCTTCGCGTGTAGCATTGTTCGTGCCGCTTCGACTAGGGTTCTATTTTCCCTCTCAGCTTTCCCATTTTGTTCAGGAGTATAGGGCACAGTAGTCTGATGGGTTATCCCATGCTTAGAACATATTTCCTTTACTTCTCTATTTATGAATTCCAGCCCATTGTCACTCCGAAATATCTTGACTTTGTTTCCAGTAGTATTTTCGGCTTTATTTATAAAATCCTCCAAACAGCGCTTAATCTCGTGTTTTGCTTCAACGAAATACACACTTCTAAAGTTAGAAAAGTCATCCTTTAGAATGACAAAATATCTCGACCCGCCAATTGATTTTTCTTCCATGGGTCCGCACGTATCGCCATGAATTATTTCACATGTTTTTGTGCTGACATGCTCACTTCTCTTAAATGGTAGACGATGTATCTTTCCTTTCAGGCAACTCTCACATTGGGGTACGTCAGTTTGTTTTATCTCAATCTTATTTTTCTGCAATGCTTTCTTCACATAATCAAAGTTTTGATGTGCTAATTTCTCGTGCCACTCGTATAGGTCATTTTTCATAGTTTTAGCAACACTTGCGACCTCGCATTTGAAACGAAAATCCAAATAGTATGAACTGTCAACTCGACTGGCTATCGCACAAACAACGCCATTTTTATAGAATACACACGAACTGTCATTCGTCACAACAGTGTACCCGCGATCAGCTGCGCGGTTTACAGAGAATAAATTTGTCTTTAGATCCGGAACAAACAAAACATTGTTTATTGTTGTATTTATCCATTCACTGCCGTTATAGACTTGTACCTCCATCTGTCCGCAACCCAAAACACTAATGATTGCTCCATTGCCAACAATTAATGACTTTTGAGAAATACTTGAAAATGATGAAAATAATGTGCAGTCGAAACACATGTGCTCGCTCGCTCCAGAGTCAATTAAAAACTTCGATTGTTCATATTTTTTATACGCTGAATTTGACACTACAAACGCATTACTTGTCTTCTTATTAGTAGCGCTTTGATTATTTTCCTTTGACTTTTTAAAACGACACTGTGCCTTAAAATGTCCGAATTTTCCACAGTAAAAGCATTTTTGCTCGTTCAACTTTTTCTCATTGTCTCGATTACTTCTGCACTGAGTTTGAAAATGTCCGGCTTTTCCACATTTGTAACACTTCAGATTTCTTTTAGCTACAAACGCCGACGAGGATGAAGTTTCTTGTATTTCATATCTTCTCTCTTTCACTCTTTCTTCTTCAATTAATAATCTGGCTATTAAATTATCGAACGTTTGTTTGTCGTCAGGCGCCGATTCCCACGCCGATATAAAATGTTTATATTCATCCGGCAAGCTCATTAATACTTTGGTTATTATAAATTTATCCGATACATTCTCGCCCATTTGTTTCAACTGACTTTGCATCTCTTGAATTTTAGACAGAAATACTGACATTTCGATGTTTTTATCATATTTATACTGAAAAAATCTTTGTTGGATAATATGGATGCTGGTTTCTGACTTTTGTTCATATACACTTAGAAGCTTTCTCCACATTGCAGCCGACGTTGTGCATGATATGATATGTAGCATAACGTCTTCCGACATTCTCGTAACCAGTACCGTCTGAGCTTTAGCATCTTTTATCTCCCAAGTGGTTCGTGCGATAATCTCTTCAGGTTTCACAGTGCGCCCCTCTACAATGTCCAGGCATCCTTGTCCTCTCAATAAAACTGTCGTTTGAAACTTCCAAATATTCCAATTCCTTGCCCCTTCCAACTTCAATGCATTGGTAGTCATCACGTTTCCTTCCATTTTGCTTCCTGCCCTGCCTGATTAGATTTATCAGTGGTTTTTATCCTTCTCAACGAAAATTTTCTGCACGCGTTCCGGCAACTTAACCTCACTTTTCGCTGATATTCACTCCCGCTTGATTTCACTGCGTACTTAAACTTTATCAACAGATTAGCGAATCTGGGTCCATAACCTGTGATTGTTATAAATGAAATCCTCCAGTTTATACAGTAATAATATTAACTCTTTATTCACGATTGGAAAGGTACACAAGAGAGTAATAGACAAGGGAGTACATTGCGTATTGACAACTTATCAATATTAACAGCTACGTTGTAGCCAACCTAAGATTCACGATTTACATTGCCATATTTCTAACAATTACGACATCTTCAAAAATTAGTAGCATCTGACCCAAACAGGAATTTCCACCGAAAACGAAACCGAAACCGAATCTTCGGTGTGTGTCTCAGTTTCGGCCGAACCCGAAACTTTTTTAGATGTTAAAAATCGATTGTTTACTGTTATTTGGCTTATTTTTTACACAGCTATTCAGACAGAATCGTGTTAAATTAAAAAAACAATAATTGAAGTATGTGAAAAAATAATATTTTTTTGTATTACTTCTATAAAACTAACCAAATTTATAAAAAATAACAAAACATGTTAAATTCTTCTTGGAAAAAAAAATTGTCAATAATCAACACTTAAATTATAAAGGAAGGACCTCATTAATTCAGTATTTTAATTTTTATTGCGTTTACAATCACAAAATTCTTTTTATACAATAAATTTATGAAATAAAAAAACAATAATTGAAGTATATGAATTTTAATTTTTTTGATATTACTGCTATAAAACAAATCAAAATAAACAAACATGTTAACTATTTCTTGGAACAAACATTTGTCAATAATCAATACTTAAAGGTAGGACATCATTAATTGAGTATTTTGCTGATGATGGCGGGTGACAAACGAGCCACAAACTCACCCAAAATCAGCCGAACGAGAAGTTCCAAGAAGTAGTTAACATATTTTGTTATTTAAAAAAAATGTTTGTTTTATGGAAGCAATATAAAGAAAAAGATTTTTTCACATACTTACCTCAATTACTAATTTATTTATTTATTTAATTTAACACGTGTTAACTGTTCGAATAAGTGTCAAAAATAAGCCAAATATCAGTAAACAATCGATTTTTCACATGTCTAAAAAAAGTTTAAAAAAATTGGTTTTGGTTTCGGTTTCGGCTGATTTTCTGCCGAAACCGAAACTGATACCAAAACTAGATTTTTTTGCCGAAACTCGCCGAAACCGAAACCGAACCTTCAATCGGTCACTAAAAATAAGAAATATATTTATATTTACATTTCAAATACCTTGAGAAAATTCCGAATTCATTGGGAAATTATAAATAAAACATGTATCTACAACACATAAACTACCCTCTTTGGCTGTACAAACGATGTAAATGTCTTTACATTAATAACTTTTTGTCCGTTTTTAATTAGTAATTTTTTCATGTACACAGTTGTTAATCAATTGAATAAAATTTTCACTACGTTTTTTGTAAGCCTGTAGGGGTTAAGTATTTCTTAAATTTTACACAATCGATAAAAAACCATTAATGTATAGTAAATGGTTTTTTACGAATTGTGTAAATATTTATAACACATTCGTAAGAGGTAAATTTTTGCTATTATCGCTATACTTAACATTATATATATTCTTTGTAAATACATGTAATATTTTATAAAATCCAGTTGGAAGTACAAAAAACACCTGCAAAATAAGCCGTTAAAGCGCTGGATTGTCTAGAGAAAAAGTGTACTACTTTTTACATAAATTATTTAAAGTAGTGTTTATGACGCGGATATTTCTGATAAAGAGGTCAACCATAATATATGCTTCTATTGAAATTGAGGCCACAGGGGTATAAACACATTAGAAGTTAATAAACCTGTCGGAATGGAACGTTTCCTACAATATTGTTGAAAACTTGTGTCAGATCTTTGGCAGGTCCATTATTTAAACTGTAATTAGTATTTGAGTTGTGGGTTTCTTTCAGTTCTTGGAGATACTCGTATAACTATTGCACCCATACACAAAGGGTGATAAAAGTAATTTTTAAAATAAATTCAATGCCGATTTTAACATGTTTTTCAGTTTTAGTTGTTGATGTAATCGTTAAATAAACACATAAAGTGGTGGTATTGTGGATCTTAAAAACCTTGCTTATCCATCTTTAGGGTTATTTATCTATTGTATAAACTGTTTTTAATAATAATTTTTCATGGAATTTCGGAAATTTTCAAAGATACTTTAAATGTCCTAAATTTCATATTTTTAAAGATATCTAAAAACACAAATATGTTATAGAAACTAGTAAAAATCACCTTTTAGATGATTGTATTTGAAATATTCTGTAATACTTGTGTTTAAAAATTGCAATATTTTAAGTTTCAAACACGAAAAACGTGAAAAAAAGCTTAACACAAATTATTTTAATTAAAAAATTGAAAAATTTCAAAAACTTCAATAAAAAAAAACTTTTTATTTTTGGAATTTCAAAGACAACAGTCTCTTCACTATTACCTCGTTTGTATAAAAAAACAAAAATTTAAGTTTGCTTTTAATTCCCAAAAAATTACCATTAAAAACTGACACTTTGAACACATCGCTGGCATATCTTAGAACGTTTATTTCTTTGTTACATGTTTACCAAAATATACACTAAACATTCAAATATATAACAGTAAATTGGTCATGAAAATAGAAATAACGAACAAAAGCATGATCTGCATCAAACAACAATCACAAACAAACTCTGCCGGCAAAATCGAGCGCACGATACATGCGTCAGTATTGGCCAGTATCACCAGATGGCGGTGCCAATATACCAAAAAGCAATGTTGCCAGTTCTATTGCAGCAGGTTAAAGACATTTTTAGGTATAGTCTTTATTCAATCTCACCGTAACTTAAACACCATTGAATGGTTGGGAAGTGTTTTTTTTTATATGTGAACGATGATAGTGTTTCATTTTGGCCGAGGGGTTCAAATCGTTGGGTTAGAAACCCAGCATCGCCGTTAATAGATAATAATAATAAAAAAAACATTTATTCATCAATAGATTTTTAACAATATTACACAATTTTTTGTTTTATCATTAATTTCATTGATGAAAAGGTCACTGCTCAGCTACAACTCAGGATTTTTCCTGGAATGCAGCTGGTTTTCAGTTTTCAGCAGTGCCTTAAATAAACTTATTATAAGGGGGTATCTGTCTAAGTATCAGTAATGAAATAATTCGAGCAGTCGGTCATAATAATTATGGACAATATACTTAATTCTGGATTTGATGTGATGTGAAAAATCCGCAATACATTTTCAGTGGGTACCCACATATGATTAATTTATGCCGTCGTTCTTACAACAGTTGGTGGTGTAATGGTCAGCATAGTTGGTCGGGCTTCGATTCTTTCGTTTATTTCGAATTATAAAATTTGAGAGCGTATTTCATCACCTTTCCATAACGTTTTTAGTTTTGGGATACATTCAGAAATATTTACTCGTATTTGGATTTTTTTCAAAGATTCAAATATTTTGACATTCTGACGAAATATATCCGAGGCATGAGGGGTTATATTACGAAAGATCGTTTTAAATTGGAACACAATTTTGTCGCGTTTTAATTTTTTATAAATTTTTAATTCAAAAGACATTAGTTGAGGCAAGATTTTTTAAAAAATTTATATTAATTAGTAATATACTCACAGATTTTTTTATTTCTTATAGTAATAGATCTAGAGCCAGTGAAACTATGTCATCTCCAATTGGGGAATGTTGTGAGGCTGAAGGTAGTAGGGTGGGACGGAGATGGGGAAGAGGAAGGTGGAGAAGTACCTGGCTATTCAGATCTGGTCACCAAATACGGCTAACGCCATTTCAAGCAACGTTTCAATTCTGAATGGTGGTCTTACACCAGGGCAATACTGAGAGTATCTTCCACTCTGGAATGTGCCGCAAATATACTATTTATTATTTTAAATTAATAAATTGTGAAATAACACAAAATAATCAAATAAAATTTATTTGCCACGCAGGAATTCGATCCCGCGACCTTCGGAGTGTGAGTTAAGAGCCTTACCGTTGGACTACGCCGGCCATCTGAATGTAAAAGTTGTCAGTGAAGTCGTTAAAAATTGAATTATTAAATGGTCTATATATCATAATTGAAAAAAAAAACAATCCCCTATCCTGACTAGATATTTGCTAGAACTTTCGAAAAAAAGAAATTATTTGGTTCAGTTGGGTATTATGGCCTCAAATCCAAATTTAAGTTTTGTACGAAAGAGAAAAAAATTTTATCTCCTCATTTTACACGGGTCTGTGCTGGGATATATATGTTCATATTCTATTATAAATAACATGTTAAAAGGAACACAGATTTATATAAAACAAATATTGCCACAGCTATTAAATCAAAACGTAAGAGCCACTTTAATTTTTGTTAGTATAAACACTTATGTGTTGTTTTGGTTAAAGATAATTGAAAAGAATCCACTTCTTCTATCACCATCCTTTGTGGGGAAGTACCTACCTTTGTCTACGATATCTGTTTTAGTCAGCTTATTATTTCATTATTTTCAACTGAATTCCTTTGACTAGCGAATGCACAGCCACAAGGAGGAGGTGAATAATCTACGAGATAAAAATTCACAAACGCAAATTTGCGTTAAGATAATTGGAATACAGCCGAGATTCTTTTGTAATATTAAAATTCTTTAATACAGTACCAAAACCAGAACATAGTACAAAACCAGAAACACAGACATACTTATAAAAAAAAATCCAACAGTTAAACGGTTTTTTAGTTACACAGTGAATGAAGACTGTAAATTTTCTATTTCGAATAATTAATTAACTAATAAAAAATGCTTTAACTTCCTGCGATAGAACTGGCAACATTGCATTTTGGTAGATTGACGCAATTCGCGGATGCGCCGTACAAATCAGTTTCCTGGCAAAATGAGAATTTAAATTTTTGATATTTGGTGCGTGATTCAAATCTTGTTTTCTTCCTAATTTTTATTCTAATGATCAAAAACCAGAAGTAAATATAATAGTTGTTATGAGACCACATATGTAGGATATATGATGTAGGTATATTATATATTTAATAACTAAATCTTTTTACTTCCAGGACTTTCCAGTTTCCACTTACGTCGTGCTGCGAAAGGCTCAATACAAAATATTATATTTGGCAAGAAAAAAACACATATTATTCTTTAATGGCCCCGCCATATGTCACATCTTTGATAAAGTGGGTAGGTATTAAAAAATAATAATCTTTAATAGCCTTACAAATAAAAGCGGTGAAAATTTTATACAATTGATAAACAACCGTGTATGTGAAAACCTTACTAATAAAAACGTAACATAGAAACTGACATAAAATAGTCAAAGGAAAGGTATACATTGTTTATGTTTACCCAGTGAAAAAGAGTTGTACAAACGTGTCTGCTGTGCAAACATGAAATGTCTCATTACGGAATTAAAAAAATAATTTAAAAAACCAGATTAAATTATCTATCACATATTTATGTTATATTTCAAATGTAGTTATTTACAAATTTGAATATTTTAATTTCAAACGTGAAGAAAGGAAAAAAAAACATATTTTATAAAACTACATATTTTTTTGCACATTTATAACGTGTACAAAATTGAAGAAAATTCGAAATTTTTAAAACAGATTACATTTATTTAGGAATCCTGTAGGAAAACTGTCATTTCACTTTTTATCTCGTTTATGCAAAAATAAATTATTAAAAAATGTTATTTCCAATTCCCAAAGAATAAACAAAAAAAGTATTTTGAATTCATTGTTTGAGCAAGTTTTTTTTAAATTTTTTTTTTACATAAGCTCTACACAGGAGGCCCTGAGGAAAATAATTTCCCTCAGGGCCTATGTCATCTTTGGGGATGCTGTGTGGAGGGTTATTTTAAGGAAAGGAAGGAGAGGAGAGTTCTGGGAAGGAAAAGGGTTTAAGGGGTGGGTAGGAATCTGAGGTTCAGTGTGTCTTGGTCATCCGCCTTCAAGACCTAGACAAACGTCACCCCATGAACCCGGACACCCCTGCTAAATCACCAAACGTAGCGAACTACTTTGGGTGACCTATGGCAGAGGTGTTGGTTATCCAAAAAAGGTTCCCGGGGCGGCGGTACCCATTCCCGCCTCCCAAATTGAAAATAGTTATACCTACACATGCATTTATATTATAAAAAACATCACTTTCATACAATTCTTATTAATTTCACACGGTAACAGTAAATTAAAATAAAAGTCAGAAATAACGTCACTTTTCAAGACGGGAAGTTCACCTGTGTTTTATTTTCAATTTTCAGACTGTCAGTCCGCTGAAATGCGTTGCCAGCTCTTTCGAAGCACGGTTGAAGACATTATTTATTAATTCCAACTTGAATCAGAGCTTGTACAGTTATTATTCAATATATAACTAAAACACCGTTTAAACGAAGGTTGGGAAGTTTTTTTTTATTAGTAAGGCTGTAAAAGAGTAGCCGGTATTAGTTATAATCACTGATAACAATGTATTCACTAATGTTGGTTTCATAAGAACGAGTCGTTTCTTCGTATCGTTTTTTGTGTAAGTTTGATCGCATGTGGAACGAGCATCCAGCATTGTTTTTCTACTGTCATATAATCCGGGCCTCTTCAAGATCAGCATTAATAAATCCCTTCGTTCTAACCCTACCTTAACCCGTCCCTCAAAGCTGCCCATCCGGGTGGCGATAAAATTCTTTGCACTTGCAGACAGTGCGCTCTTGTGTGGTGTAACATAACATTTTTTATTAATCGTTATTCGATGGCATACTGAGAAGCAAGATGGAGTACGCGAGCGATGTTTGGGCACCGTACCACCAGAAGTACATTGATATGTTAGAGCAAATCCAGAAGAAATTCCTCAGGTATGTTTATATGCGGAAGCATGGAACCTATCCAAGGTTCATGCACCATGTTGACTTATTTGAGAAAACTGATTCTGTGAGTCTTGAAACTAGAAGGAAAACAAGTCTTGCTATTCTGTCTTTCAAAATTTGGAACAATTTCATCAATAGCCCATTTCTCTTGGGATGCTATGATTTATATGTACCAGACCACTACAGCCGAAGTCGACACCATGGCTTATTTAAAGTACGGCAGAACAGACGTCTTGGCAAAGCATAGCATGACGAGGGGAGTGGTGCTGTTAAATGAAATTGCAAACCATTTGCATGTAAGTGACTGTTCTTTATCTGCCTTAAAAACATTATTGAAGAGTCACTTGCCTAAATGCTGATAAGGTAATTAAATTGTACTGTAATTGGAATTATTCTGTTGTACAATAATAATAAAAATAAAATAAAATAAAATAAAAATAAACATTAAAAAAATTTACTCGTATAGATTTTATTTATTTATTTAAACGTCCATAGGGCTTTTACATAAAGTGCAGTACATGTTTTTGACATAATACAGGTAGGTATATAAAAGTTATTTATTTTAAACATCTCATGAGTAAATGGAAGGGCGGATACAAAGACGGCGATGTCATTATTATTATTTTCTTTTTAAAATGGCGGATCTGAATCTGTTTGACGTTTGATTTTGATAAGTTACTGGAAATCGTACAAACGATAGAATTACTTTCACAGAATTATTTTCATTTCCTGTATTTATTCCAGGAGCAGTACAGTGTAAAACATGTCTGGTTCCAACAGAATGTTTTATTGACTAAGTAACTGGTTGAGCATTTGGAATTTCAACTGTCTGTAAATTTGTTTGTTTCGTTCCGGTTCCGGTTCAACATGGTGGCCTTGTTGGATACTACCCTTTTATCTCACCAGAGTTCGAATAATCGTGGTTGCAACTACGAGCTGTCAACTCGGAATAATCAATATTATGGATACCTACCACCTGAAGAAAGTTTGAAAAAAGGATTGTCTTTGAGAAAGTAACATTTCTGTGAAAAAATTGTATATTTCCTTTTTTTTGAAAAAAAAAAAATGTTACGTAAAATATTGATGATTTATAAATAAGTAGGTAGGTATTTAAGTACTTACTTAGAAATATTAAAATTTCAGTAGAAATTTTAGTTTATTAAATATGAGAAAATTAAACTCATACTTTTTTGGATGCGAGGTCTACGGCTCACTAGCTATGTGTCAGTTTCTTCGACCAAGAATATCGATCGAAGGTCAGTTTAGATGGAATGGGCTCTTTAACTCGGGTTCTTAGCGGGAATCGATACTCCCAGAGAACCCGGTCCAGGGCTCGGACCCAAACCCGGAATTGTATCCAGTCCGCACCAAAGAACTCGGAACCGGGACCTGCTCCTAGAACTCGAGTACTTTTAAAAAGAAGCACGCCTCGGAGGCCTCCGCAAAATGGACAACAACTAAAGGTACTGACACACACATGCTCACAGAAACCGGCTTATGAGCATGCTCATTAATGAGTACGCTCCTGTCAAAAATAGTCAACTGTACACATTTGCTCAATAATGAGCAGGCTTGGTTTGAGCTTTCTCGTGAATGAGCGTGCTCAAAGCCAACATTTGAACACACATGCTATTTAATGAGCATGCTCATGTCAAATAAATAAATGCAGGGATGTTCTGCCCAAAAGAAAATATCTCCCTAGATTTCGAGGTGAAATTTCCCTAGATTACACTAGGTAGATTAGGGGTAAACCATGGCAAATCAAAACTCGAGTCGGCGGTGGGTTGTCGGACTTTGAAATAAAAGACTTGGAAAGTGTTATTCCTTTCATATAAAATAACCTTTTTTTTTATTTCTTGGGCATAAACTGTAAAAATTTATAGACATTTTGTTTTAAAAGTTTTATTTTCCATATACATTGGTTACTTAAATATTTTTTAATTTAAAAAAAAAATTAAGTAACAGATGTACACAGAATATAAAACCTTTTAAAACAAAATACATAATAATCACATTTACGCAATTGCCTACGTATCTGCCTGATTGTGTAACACTAATCTTGATATGTTAAGTAATATGATTAATTAATTGGAAAGATTTCGGAACTTGGTCGATGTTCTTATAACTGTAATACTGTGCTTTTCCAAATAAAACACCCTTTGCTAAGTGAAATAATAATTTTAAAGTATGTATTCACTCGGAGAGTAGAAATGGAATTCCAAATAAAAAAAAACACACTTTGCAAAATAAAAATCAACCGCCATCACCGAAAAAAACGGAACTGAAAACGTAAATAATATTTTTTTTTCAGAGGTCCCTATTATTCTTTTAAGATACATAAATTAATTTTGAGTTGTCAGTGTTAAAAATAACATTGCATGTATGTACTTAAGTACATCAACAATATTTAAGATTCATGGGAATCCCAAAGAAATATATACAATACCAGCAATATTGTCATTTGTAATAAAAAATTTGCCAGAGTTCGAAATTACCGTAGATTATGTGCTGATTTCCCTTTTCCCTAAAAAATATTTTTCTCCCCTAGATCTAGGGAAATTTCCCTAGACATACCATCACTGAATAAATGTCAAACGGAGTCGGTTTCATTCGCTCAGAACTAAACAAAATAATATTACTGCTAGCAATACAATTATTTAAGAATCTTCTGATGTAAAAAAGTACTTAAGACGTTTGATTTGGGTCCAAGAAGTCAACAAATCCGAAAATGACTAAATATTAAAAAATAAATGCTAATTTCAATAGAATGTGGTTTCATTTTGGAGATAAAGGAGCTTTTGGGGAATTTGGAAATCTATTGTGGGTATTTTAGTGACCTTATGTTCCAAATATATTCGTGATTACTAAGTCAATGCGTGATTCCCATAATAAATCACGGAAAACGACGTTTTTCCGTCTCCCCAGCGGGCTATTTTGACATTTTTGCAAAGGATGCGCAGATGCGAACTGAAATCGGATTGACATGAGCATGCTCATAAGCTAGCCTGTTCACACATGCTTAGAGGCTTCCCCTTCCACCCGATAATCCAATGAGCATGCTCATTAATCAAATGGCTGTTGATTTGTGAGCAAGCTCATTCGGCTTGAAATGAGCATGCTCATTACTAGCAACGTCACTGACACACATGCTACAAGATAGCAATTGCTACTAGGTAGCATGCTCTTTGGCTTCAAATGAGCATGTGTGCCCGTAGCATAATGCATAATGCTACTGGCACACATGATAATTTGAAGCCAAAGAACTTCCGATATCTTTCCAATTAATTAATCATATCAATTAAGATATAACAGGATTAGTATTACACAATCAGGTGACTACGTAGGTTAATACGTAAATGTGGTTATTATGTATTTTGTTTTGAAAAGTTTTATTTTCTATGTACATTTGTTACTTAAATATTTTTTTTTTAATAAAAAAAAATTAAGTAACAAATGTATATAGAAAATAAAATGCGTGGGGAATCCTAAACAGTCCGGAATTTCTACAATTAAGTAGAGATTGATATAAAAAATGAAATAAACCAAATTACTTTGATTACAAATCAAAGTAAGAACATAATTTCTGATACTTAATGCTCCCAGAAATATTGTTCAACCTTTCCGAATCTTTAATAATAGTTTTGTAGAACATTTCGCAAATCATATTTTAAAAATTATACTGTGATAATAATACTAATAATCGACTTGATAGACTCAACAGAAAGCCTGTTCCTTCATTTTTACCACTGGGTTCAAGGAAAAGACCCTTTCAACATTGGCATTTTGTGCCAGCATCGCAAAAAGAGCATCTTTGTTAATTCCGTAACTTTCGAAAGTCCGGAATTTTTATCAAATGTCAGGAATTTTCTCAGAGATTTTGATTTTTTGATCTGGGAACCCTAATCACAGTAGATACATGGTAGGTATATCACGCCGATGGAATATGTTTAGCATACCTAGGTTTTTTTATAACTATCAATACTTATTATGAATATTATTACAATAAGCTGTTTTAGAGTAAGTAAAGGAAAATGCCAAAACAGCTGTGTTGAAAATCAATCTTCATATGTATAAAAATCACGCGTCACAATGTTTGTTCGAGATAAACTCCGAAACTACTCAACCGATTTTGATGAAATTTGGCTTACTGTATGTAATTTGGTCTAACTTAAAAGATAGAATAGTTTTTATCTCGATTATTGATCTCAATAATTATTATTGCAAATTAAATATTCATATAGTAGTTATATATTTTGTGTTGACGATATTCACAAAATGTAACCAAGTGCTACAATTTAAGTCTTTCTGCAGCCGAGATATCTTTCTACAGTCGGAAAATGTGATTCACAAAAAAATTTCAAAAAAACATAAAAATTTGGAAAAAAAATAATGATAGAGCATTTACCGGTGCATTCACCCAAATTCGAAATTAGTATTGAACCAATGCTGTTATTATTGTACCAATGTTATTGTTATTATTAATGCAACCATTGTATTGAGTGATTTTATTCTAATATAAGTGTAGGTATGTTCACAGTATAATAAATTGACGTAAAATTACTGCCTCAACACAGGCTAGCCTAGTGAGGCAGGTTACGAGAAACCTAAATTTATAATTATAAATCTCTATTGTTTAAGTACCTACTGGATATATGTATTTTGTTTTCTGTTATTAACTTTTGTACTCATCCAACTTTTAAACTGTACTTTTACTGTACTTATGATGTACTTTTTGTTTTTGTAATTATAAATCTTAATTTGTTTGTTCAATAAAGATATATTATTATTATTATTTAACATTTGTTTTAGGACAGTGCTTTTTAATTATTTTTAAGTTCCATATGTTTCTAACAGAGTGCGGTGTGAGTTAATATATCGACACAATATTTGGTTATGTAGATTGGATGACCATCCAGTAGATGGCGTTGTGTTTCTGTTGTCATACAAACGCGTTCCCGGGTTAGCTAGTAGTTATATATTTTGTGTTGACGATATTCACGAAATGTAACCGAAGTGCTACAAATTAAGTCTTTCTGCAGCCGAGATATCTTTCTACAGTCGGCCCCTTGGGTGGCGGCATAAATTTAAAAGTAAATTTGTTTATTTCTATTCTGGAGTCCTACCCACTCCATAATTTTTACAAAACTTTCAAACCCACTGTAGGTGGCAGATGACAATATTCTCAAACATGCAAACAGACTTCAATGGGTAACCGGAAATTCAAATGAAAATTTCTTACGACATGTTTATCACAAACACTCGGATATAGGTAATTTTTTTTTTACATGAGCTGCACACAGGATGCAGCTCATGTAAAAAAAAAGATGACATAGGCCCTGAGGAAAATAATTTCCCTCAGGGCCTATGTCATCTTTGGGGATGCCGTGTGGAGGGTTTTTTTAAGGAAAGGAAGGAGAGGAGAGTTCTGGGAAGGAAAAAGGTTTAAGGGGTGGGTAGGAATCTGGGGTTCAGTATGTCCTGGTCATCCGCCTCCAAGACCTAGACAAACCTCAGCCCATGAACCCGGGCACCCCTGCTAAATCACCAAAGGTAGCTAACCACTTGGGGTGACCTATGGCAGAGGTGTTGGTTATCCAATAAAGGTTCCCGGGGCGGCGGTACCCATTCCCGCCTCCCAAATTACTTAAACATATTTTACATTTTATTCTCTTAAGCACCGCGCAAAGAAGAGGCCGATAGGCTACGAAGCATCGCATATAGAGGACACCGATTAGTTTATCTCCTTTTCTCGCAAGCTAAATCCTATATATGCACGTGTTTGTCTCTTTTTAGTGTCGCTGGTTTCCGTTTCATTGAATTTCAAATCACAACGGTGCTAAAGAAGTTTTCACTTCAAAAATTAAACCTTGAAGATTAATCATATGTTTTAAATGATTAACACTATTCATACAAATGGCAGAGTTAATGATACACATTGTCATTTGATTTTCGCGTTAGGTTAACTGCACGTAAAGTGTTTTATATCCGCGCACATTTCGTGCTAAAGCTAAGGCAATCTATTAATACGTACGCCAAGCCGCCATCTTTACTATCTGTCAAAATAATGTCGCTTTCGATGGAGCGCCTCGGGAAATTACCGCCTTCGATTGGTCATTTAAATCTGTGTTCTGAATTTAAACCTGGGCGTGGGCTGTTGTTCACCCGTTCGGCCAATAGGTCGCCTAGTTTCAAAATCGACGCGTTAGCTCCTTGAATCAATAATATTAGAAATAAACCGAATTAATTAATTAGTTTTAAGTTTCTTTCGCACCAAGTATCTACTAATATCACGTTGATGCTGTTAACATTTTCAAACAGTGACGTCATAAAATGGCTCATAATTTCCTCCTAGAATCTCTAAGGTCGCGTTGTTACATAGAAATTCAAATGTAACAATGTCGTCAAATATGAATTCATCATCATTTTGTTTTTATTTTTGACATCTGAAAAGTTAAATGCCGATTATAACCGACAGCCGAAATTAAAACTTTTTCTCGGTTTCCTCGAAGTTTTTTGGTGACCGTTTTGAATATTTTCCGCCCATCTTAAAAAATCATACCTCCGAATTTGAATACGGAGACATACAAATTGATTATAGTTGTATATAGCCAATGAATTTACCTATCTTTTTACGATTATTATATATTCTTAGGATTTATTAAAAAAAAATCATTAAATTGTTAACATTTGAAACAGAAATATTCTTTGGATTTTCTACCTATAAACTCTCGTCGGAAGTTCAATTTGCGTTCAATTTTAATTTAAATATTTTCCATGAAGTTTCTTTCAAATGGTCTAATTGATTATCACACTCTACAAATATATATAACAAACCTGAATTTTGATAAGTTCTGAAGTGTTTGATGTTCCCATTGAACAAACTTTTGACCCACATTATGGTCGATAAAATGGCGACACTAAAACGCATTGAATGCATTAATAATTCAATCATTATTACACTGGCATACAAATATGTTAGAAAAATCCACTAAAACACGATAAAAAGCCGCATTTTACATCGAGGAATTTTGACAGTTGATCGTTTTAAACAAATCTACTTAATACGATTTTGAATAATGAGGTAATTCGTAAAAAAATAGAGTACATTGCCATCTGTTGAATATGAATATAAGTAGTAAATATCGCCTTCTAACGTCAAAATTGAACCGCGGGCGTATTTGAAAATATTACAAAAAAAAATTTTATGTATCTAGGGAAAATTTGCCTAAAACTGGCAGCTAGCCGAGAAATTTTAAATGGCACTATATTGTGGCAAAAAGCGTTCCAATGGCTAAGTCCGTTTCAGCTTTTGAACATATTGTGATTGAGAAGAAGAAGACAACTATCAAGTTATTACACTTATCAGCTTATTACAATTTGATTGAGAGAAGAGATCTGAAACGCACATAGAATCTGCGTACAGCGTATTTTCAATGAACAAAATGGCGCTGAAAGGCCATTTGATGACATTGTAACATTTAAATTTCTATTAAACAACTGACCCTACAAGTACTTTTGTTACTGTATTTCCACGATGTGCTAAGTAGCTTTAAAATATACATTTATTTATGTAATGATAGATTGAATACACGTACAGATTGGGGTTCTATTAAAAGTATTACTTTTTTTGAAGAGCATTTTGATTTCGAATTGGTAGCATTAGATCCATTGGTATACCTACTGCAGGAATGGAACCAACCATTGTTTTTCCTTTTTTTGAAAACTTTTCAAAAATTTTATTTTATTTATTTCACTTAACCAGTTTTGGAACTTGTCTTTCTAGTGTCTGTTCTTCAAATTGTGAGGGCGTTCATACCTTTACACTCCGCTGCTCGGGACATGGATAGAAAATCCAGTGGGTTTAACGTCTTATAAAAAGGTGTTTAATTTATTAACCGCATGCAAATACTCTTCCTATTTACACGAGCCGCCGGAGCGTGTCTCTCGCTGGGATATACGGAAATACAACATTGAAAGCAAGCCCAGTGGCGTAGGAAGAGAGGATAGACCGCCCACATCTCCTGGATATCTTCCAGAGCATTCGAAACTAAATTTAAATCTAATGTAGATTGTATGTAAAATTAATGTCATGTCAGATTTGCAGCGTTTTAAGATGCAATAAATTAACAAGTTATGTTATGAAGCCTTAAATTAGAACCCTTAAAGTCATGTGAATGTTTTATAACATCTCAATAAATTATTTATTATTTTCATTGAACGAAGTCTTATACTATAAATCAGAATGCGAAATATGATATTAAGAAACAGAGGGAAAAAATCTGCCTACCCTTGTGGCAAAGGCGTGATGGTTAGTTAGGGCCTGTTGTTTCATATAGACGTGTGACAAAGTCATCAAATAGCCATTCTGCGCTAATTCGTTTTTTTGACAGTTGAAAGGTTCCGGTTAAATGTCCGTTTCAGCTTTTGGACAAATGGCGATCAGCAGAAGAGGACATCTATAATGTTGTTAAACTTGTCAGTTTATTATAATATGATAGAGAGTAATTGTAAAAAAAATACAAAATGGCGCAGAATTTGATAACAATTTTACTTTTGAATTTCTGCGAAACAACTGGGCCTTAGTTAAAAGTTAGTTTTTGAATAATATTTTTAATAGATAGGTAGGTATCTACACATATATATTAAAATGAATCCTTGTTTTCCTTGGTCACGCCATAACTTCAGAATATTTGTAGTTTTTAAATTATAGATATTTTAAATAGGTACCTATGGTAGGTACCAAATTTGATTGATTGTTCTTATAATACCTATACAAAAATGAATATTTGTAATGTATGAAAAAAGAAAATTTTAATATTAAAATTGTGATAGGAGTGCACGCGAGCTGTTTGAAAACTCAATGTACTGGGTCTGAATTTATGGAACGCGGGAGGGGGTTTGGCGGGACGGTGGAACGGAGGAGCGGGAGAGGGGAGAGGGGACGCAGGAGAAACAATTTATTTCTTTGAATATGGCGTTGCAATGCATGCCGGGAGCCAGCTAGTGTTAAATATTTTAAGTCTTGAAAGTTCGTCGAATACATTTTTATTAAATTTTCTTCTACGCATTGATGTTATCTATTTCTATAAATCATAAATATGAGTAGTTCATTACGAGACTATACCAGAAATAGTCGCTGAATACATTGTTGTATAATACTGCGTATTATATCTAGGTGCTATTTGTTTTATCTGCAATCAGCAAGTTGCGTACGAATTTCTGCTGCCCCTACCATCTCCACTGGGCCTGAAATAGATGCGTGGAGTAGACTTTATTTTCGATTTCAACGGGTGTAGCCTATTGCTTCCACGCTTATAAAATAAGAAAACAGAAATTTATTTTATAAAATTAATTTAATTTGACAACCAATTATTCATCTATGCAATTTGTAGCTGCAAGACATGTGTATGAATAGTTTTTATAATAAGATAATTTATAATAAGATAGGAAAATCCACAAATTATGTAACCATCAAAGTAATGAATAAAGAAAAATTGAAAAAAAATGTAACATTGTATTGACAAAAACGAAATTATAATAGATTTCGTCACAATTTAAAAAAAAAAAATGGATTATCAGGTCTTCGATAAAATTTGATTTATTGTTTCAATTTTGAACTTAGGGGTCGTCCATTAATCACGTGAGGCTCGAAAGGGGGGGGGGGGGGGTTGGAAAAAAATCCCGAAATATCACGAGGGGGGGGTATAATGAGATATCACGTGTATTTATTTTTCGTGATAATATTCTGAAAATTTCACAATACTTTGTACTAATAAAAATACACGTGATTTTGGGGGGGGGGGGGGGGGGGTTAGTCTAAAACCTCACCACATATCACCAGGAGGGGGGGGGGGGATTAAAAAGTTGCTAAAAAACATCACGTGATTAATGGATGACCCCTTAGTGTGGAAAAATAATCAAAACACGTAAATAATTTAGAAAACCGACGAATTTACCGATGGGTAAAAAAAAATGTTAAGAGCCTATTTTTATGAGGTGTTTTTTTACTTAAGAGGGCATTACCAGAGAAAGCCGGAAATAAGTCATTTTCAAAAAAGTTTTTAGACGTATTGACTCATATAAATGGATTTCGAAAGATTGTTCTTTTATCTAGTGAAGTTATGTAATAAATTTTTAGAATTTTTTTAAATTTTTAGTATAATAAGGTTATTCCATAGGTCGTTGGCAGATTTGTTAAATTTTCAAAAAAGTTTTTATATTATACCACACCCATTTCAAATAATGTAATTATGCAGTAAAATAAATCAATACATTATCTAGCAGAGTTATGTATTAGAATTTTAATTTTAGTTTCAATAAAATCATTAAAAAATATGTACGTACATGTGTTTCTTGACGAAAATTGGTCCATTTGTGTATTTATTTGCGCACTTACAAACTAATATATTTCAGATTTTTTTAACATTCTTATTAAATTTAGACATTATTGAAAAATGATAAATACTTATAATCAAAAAATAACTACAAAAAGTACACTATTTTAATAGTTTTATCATCACGCCTTTCAGCATTTTTGGATGAAGGTATAAATTAAAGCTAATTTGGATTGAAATAAATTCGATATTGAGTTATAATTTAATAAAGCTGGTACGGAGAATAATTAATCTTTCTCATTGTAACCGCCCTGCACGATCGGAAGAACAACTTTCGACGAAATGTGGATTTTCGTCCGCTGGCTGGTTAAACGCTCTTAAACGGTGATATAAAAAATTACCAATAATATATTTACACATTGAAACCGTTCCAATTCTCGGAATTCCCACAAGGATCTATTTCAATAATTGCATTTGACTATTATAAAGAAAATTAAATTGGTGTTTAAAATTGAGCTGAAAAGAGTTTGGTTATGCCTGCCGAATCAAATTTTCTTCAAAAGTTTTATTTTCATGATATTAACATGCTCTAGAGTCCAAGCTGCTGAAATAAGGTACTGAGGAGTGGCAGGGATTACGAAATAGGATCGTATAAGAAACTTGACGATCCGAGATGATCTAAACATTGAACCACTGCTACTCTTCATAGAAAAATCGCAACTGAGGTGGCTTGGGCATGTACTAAGAATGTCTGATGACCGAATTCCGAGGAAGATACTGAATGTGATTCCAGAGGGTAGATGTCCAGTGGGCCGCCACAGACACAGTTGGGCGATGCAACTCCAGAAACCGACCCGAATAGGACAAGGGGAAGAAGAAGAAGATGATGATGATGATAACGCACAAAATTCCCAACCGCTCCCATTCGCCTAGAACCAGATAGACTACGACATCCGTCATTTTGTATGTTGTGAGGCTAAAGGTTAATGGCAAGGAGAAGAAATATAAATGCGGTAGAGGTAGGTGTGGAAGTACCTGGCTATTCCGATTTAGTCACCAAACACGGCTAAAGCCATTCAATCAACGTTTCAATTCTGAACGGTGGTCTAATACAAGGGCGGTACTGAGAGTGTCTTCCAGTTTGTGTCGCTAATGTACATAATATTATTTTAAATGATTAAATTGTGGAAACCCAAATTGATCAAAAAAAATTTTTCTAGCGCACGCCGGGATTTGAATCCGGATCGGTAGTCGAGAGCCTTGACCTCGACCACGGAAGCCGTCAGATGGTATACCATCGATCAAAAGGTTTTAATGGAACAGGAAAAAGATTCATCGTAATTTTGATAATTTTTGGCAGTTTAGAAAAAAAAACAATAAAGAGATTGCTTTTAACTAAATCTAGTTAAAACAAATAAGAATGTACGTTTTAAAACTGTTTAGAAACAATATGGGAATTTGTAAATTGCACTCTTGGTCACCCATATTCAACCAGTACAATTATTTCTGAGGTAATGGAAAATTCTAAAAAATACGTAGTTTGTAACGCGTTAGTATCACGCAGACAAAATGGCGCCATCGTAACATGTGTATTTCTTGATGTTTTTTCGTTTAGTGTAAGCGATATCTCGGTCTCCTGATACTCCCCTGCAGCGTCTCTCGCCGTGGTCCAGTGGACCGGCCCAGAAGAGAGACGTCGAGACGGAGGCTGCGTGTTCCGTGCTCCGCCGCGACGCCCGCCCGGAACTCTCTAACCGGAAACCCGGAAAATTACGTAAACCACCTGAAAACCCAAAAAATCCATTCAGTTTGTGAAATCAGTGTGAAATCAACTAAACAAACACCTCTTCGCCTTTTCTAACATCGTGGTTTCTCGTCCGGAATAAATAATAATTAAGTTGAATGTTAAAAGTCCGCTATATTTCCAGAATATAACGAGAACTTTTTAACACTGTGCAAATAATAGTAATCATTGTATCGCTTGATTTATTCCTGTTGAAAAGTTCGCAACTTGTGAAGGGCCCAGGGAGGTAAATTTGAATTAAGGGACCTTCCATATTTCTCGCTTAGGTAAGTTGGTTTGTGTTTTACATTAAAAGGATAATTTGGTGTTTATTTCTTCAAAAGCAGTAACTTTGAGTTAACTCCGTAATTTAAAAAAAAGATATCATTCAGGAGCGCGAGGTTCTCTTCACACTAATTTATAACTAGTAGATTACCCTTTATGTGCACTGTTAGGACTGAAGTTGGGTTATTTTAGATGGAGGATAATTTTTTTTACTTGATATATAGTTTACACCATATGTCACATTAACACACAGATATTGATGGCACAATAACTGGTATTTGTGAAAAATCATGTGTAAGTTACCTTTAAACGTAGGTAAGTTTCAGTGCTTAAGTACAAGTGAAATGATCCAAGTAAAAATCTCTACATATTATAAATTAAAGTCCTCCGCGTCGTCTGTCTGTCTATCTGTCTGTCTGTCTGTCTGTTCGCGATAAACTCGAAAACTACTGAACGGATTTTCATGTGGTTTTCACCAATAGATAGAGTGTTTCATGAGGAAGGTTTAGGTATTTAATTTGTCAAGGATTTGTGTAAATTGGTTGAAACATAACGATAATTGTTAGAAGTGTCGGAAAAAGTCACCAGGCGGCTTGGTAGCTTTCATCGAAAACGCTGCGTAATCCTTTTGGGATGTAACAAAACAATGCATGGTAGGATATTCCTCTTTTATAGATCTACAAAAAATTCCGCGATTGCATATATCTATCTTTTACGGATAGCTTACTATAACCATTCTATCTTCTAAAAAAATTGTCACGTACATTGCGGTAATTGAAAAGTTATTTAGAAGGATACAGTATTAATCCTTATTAACTTAAATACGTTAGTTACCCCAAGCATTTCATACACATTATTATAATCTTTCACACCATCTCTACGTATTATAAATTAAAGTCCTCCGCGGCATCTGTCTGTCTCTTCGCGATAAACTCAAAGACGGCGATGGTTATAAAGGTTGGATGACCATCCAGTAGATGACGATGTGTTTTATTAGCCACAGCAACGCGTGGCCGGGTCAGCTAGTAACATATAAAAACATCTATTAAGTATAAAATTGTTATAATAAAAGGAAATGAATAATAGTGCAAATACGACACGAGCATATTGATTATTGCAATTTTTGGACTTATTTTTTTTTGTACAAAGAAAGAAACCATTAATTTTTTATGTTCCTAACAAAACAGGTGAGCAAGTAGGTAGGTACAAATGAATTTCAAAATTGAAAGCATATTGAAACAATATAATCATCTTTCATTTGATTAAGGAAGAAGTTTTGTTCCCTTCAATAATTTTTCATAATTTTTTTAATAACTTTTAGTAGATTAATATGAGAATTCATAAAGACTTCATTTCAACGAAATAACACACTATTTGCTTTCAATCCTATTGTTGAGTTCTTTTCATATATTTAGCAAACATAAGCGAATATTATTTGGCGTTCTGATGAAATTAAGGCACTCAAAACTGATGAAAAATTCTTTTTGTCTATCCTCGCAAATAAATCTTAAGAATGAGGTGTATGGAAGTATAAATATATTTGAAATACAATTACTGCAGAGCCGAAAAGAATCTTTTTGGGACAGGGCCAGGAGAATCTTTATTCTTCTCTGTTTATTTATTTATCTTTATTTTCACAAGCTTGTATCAACTAATTGTTATACTTTGAGAACAATGAGATGGCACAAACTTTAAAATACTATACAGGAGAAGTGGGGCATTCTAGTGAATTTCTTTCGGGATTCCTACTAACTAATTTATTATTGAGTACAAATGATATTATTTATAAATCTAGGTCATTGTTGTGGTATCTATAATTTTTTGTATTTATGTTCGGATTTAATTGAGCTTCTTACTGCAGATTGAGGTTATGCGTCAAAAAAAATATATTCACAAGTTTTCGTCACATTCATGACACCTGTTTCGATATTCCGTATCGCCAAACGAAAACGACCACAATATAAACATTTTATTAACAAAGGAATCATTATTTACAGAAATTAGTTAAAATGTACTAATATATAAATTTTTTTTTTATCGCATGTTATATAATATTGATGGCTTATAGTTTTTAATTGAACAGGGCTCCGTTATAAGCATTCAAAAAAGAAAAAAGATTGCAGAAGATGGTGTAAAAGGGAGATAATACGTCAATACAAATGATAAAGGAAGGGCAATAAATAAATAAAAAATAGGCGTAAAAGACTGCTGTGAAAATATACAAATCATACATTTTTTAAAACAGAGCATCTACATCTAAATTTAGTAGTACTTAAAGAAACACTGTGATTTTTATTTCATACCTGCCTATTATAAAATATTAGTTAACAGAACCAGTTGTGTTTTTTTATAATTTTCGGAGAGCACTTTGCGATTTTTTAATCGAGGGAATTTCGTATAATTTTTTTTTGAGCTTAAATTTTTTTTTATTCAAAGGATATGGACAGGGTAACTCAACAAAGGGGCGCTTCATCCCTCCTTTGAAAAGTCATTAAAAGTGATAAAAAACCTGGGTTAAATTAGGTTAGATTAGGTTAGGTCACATTGGGTTAAGTTATGGGCTGTATATAAATACTTGTACAATGTGAATGTACCTATATATTTTTTATTAACTTTTATTGACTTTTTAAAGGGGTGTTGATATGCCACTTTGTTGAGTTGTTATGGAACCATTTCAGTTTTTAAAAGAATAAATATAATATTTGTGACAGCAATGAACCTTTGATTTTTGAAAATAAAACTACTGTCGGTACATAAATACCTACATCAAACGATGTTACAGAATCTATCTGTGAAAGTTTTTTCTGTGGTATTTTGGGATTGTTATGACTTGTTATGCTGTTTTGTAGATTTTTTTCTAAAACTTCTGTGCGTTACTCATGTGTTTTTAACGAAGTGTTAATGATCCGCTTGTCAAAATATTGTTGCACTATTAACTGTGTCGAAAATTACGCCTGTCGAAATCACACACTTATTTTTACACTCGAATGCAGAGTCTAAAATTATTTAGACTCTAAATAAACAAAATCCGATACGTAATAATTACATAAATAAATTAAACTGCAACCATCCTTAACACCTGTGCCGAAACCGGTTTGCAATTATTATTTCAGAATGTGTTTTTTTCGTTTTAAAATAACAGTTTTTCAATGTTAAAAGGTGAAATGTGGAACGCCACAAAAGTCCAAATATTTTATAAATATATTGAAAAAAAAATAGAAGAAGCATCGGAAAAAAAAACCTTACGCAAACCATTAAGTTGTACCATAGAATTCTTAAGTTGTACCATAGAACTTATCCAAAACACAATTCCACTCACCACAGGATGTCTTGTTGAGGAGGACTGCAATATAATCTACATCAATTTTTATTTATTTATAATTATCACGTATCTTCTATAAATGAAAAATTAAAATAAAATAACTGAAATAAAAAAAATAAAAAATTTTCGTCTAACGAGTTGCCTGTTTTTTTTTATCTATGCCTATATTAAATTACATTAGAAATAAAATAATCAAAATTTAAAAGAACTGTTAAAACTTTTTCCTCAATAATTGTCATCAATAAAAAAAATTTAGGTAAGTAGTTAATATTTTTCAATGAAACACATTAGATAAACTTTTTTTTATAAAACTATTTTCATTTTCTCTTTCATATTCTGTTCCATCTGTATTTGTTTTTTTTTGCTCTCTTGCTATGAATATAAGTAAATTTCTGAAATGAAAAACATTACTAGGTTTAAAAAGCAGCGTGCAACAAAAAATCAGATATGATTTTAGAATTTCACTGCCAAAAGTGTTACGGTGATTTATTTTTGGGGTATTGCGCCATGTTGCGCTACCTCCTTCTTTAGTAAGTTTCGGAGAGCGTTACAGTGTCCATTATCAGGGCAGATGATGTAACGCTGTCTGAAACGTTTGTTGGTAGCGCATCACGGCGTAATACTCCAATAAAAAATCATTATAACATAATATCAGAATAATTAACTAATTAATTAAACGTATTTATTTCGGTTGTCGGTGCGTTAGTGCATGCGTGATTTCAAATTGCTTCCCGCGTAATGCGTAAAATTATTAAAGTTCAATATTATAATCTTTTAATTTTTAAAATTGGAACCGATAAGTATGAACCTACCTATCAGACAAGCGATAAAGTAATTAACAAAATAATTTAGATTGAAATAGATTAAAATAATTTATCCTTGAAGAAGACGATAATAATAGTAATCTATACGAAAATAAGAAAGAGAACAAGACACAGAAAAACAGAAAAAGATAATGGTCACAACTAGTATATGTTTTTATGACTTTGAAAATATAATGATTTTGCATTTTAGTTGTTTTAAAATTAGGTGTAATAAATTGGTTTCCATTTCTCATTAGTTTGTAAAATTCTTGATATTCTTTGTTATTTTTTTCTTTACACATTTTTATAATGGAAGCTTGCTTGAATATGTCTATCGACATTTGTTACTGGAAACAATTTAAAAAGTTATTCTCTTGAGAAGGTAGATTTTTTTAAAATATTACTTTAACGATGATTCTTTGCGAAACTTTTACTGAGATTAGATTGTTTAATTACCTACATATAACTTATAATTTAAAACACAAATTCATAAGTAGCGCACATCCGTACTAGATATTTGCTTTACATACCTTTTGATTAAAAACATAATTTTCCAGTTTTGGTTAAATATTTTGGCCTCAAATAAAAAAATAAAAGTTTTGTATGAAAAGGGCTGCGCAGCCGCACCCCTTAAATAATTTTTTTAAATTGAAAAAGTAAGATGGCCCACTGTTTGGCTACTAGATCCAGAAATCTTATTAAAAATTGGTTTTGATAGTTTTTTAGGTGAAAGCATTCATCCCAAAAGCTTTTCAGAACCAATCGGCCTTGGTGGAAACTGTAAAGTGGGTATTATGTTTGTTTGGCCGCTCTAATACTGGAATAGACCTCGGTTCAAGGCACCTATTAAATTAGACGCAGACCACATGGCTTAGAATCCTCAGAATACACCTGAGGTTAATGGGAGAAACAGAGACGTAATGCCCCGAAGGCTTCGCGATGTATTTCGGAAATACACAGGGAAACTTTTATTACCCAGGCGACATTGGAAATAATTCATTACGCGGTGAAAGGATAAATTATCAGAAACTATTTTTCCGGTCTAAATTGATTTCTTTGAAATATCATTATTAAAAAACACATTGGCTGGTTCGAAATATATTTTTAAATTATTGCACGAGAGTTTGGTTATCCACTAATTTACGGTACAAGTTTTCTTATTTTCACATTCTTAACATTCTCACAAAAAAGTATGATTATTAAAAGAGTAATAAACAAGGCCAGGTCTTTTTTTTTTTTTTTACAGTGAATACCGCGCAAGAATCTCAACTGCTCCCGTCTGGAGCCAGTGAGACTATGGCATCCCCAATTGGGGTATGTCGTGAGGCTGAAGGTAGTGGGGAAGGGAAGGAGGTGGGGAAGAGGAAGGTTGGGAAGTACCTGGCTATTCAGATCTGGTCACTAAACTCGGCTAAAGCCATTTTCAAGCAACGTTTCAATTCTGAATGGTGGTCTTACACCAGGGCGATACTGATAGTATCTTCCACTCTGGAACATGCCGCAAATATACTATATATAGATATTATTTTAAATGAATTAATTGTGAAATAACACAAATTAATCAAATAAAATTTATTTGCGCATGCCGGGTTCGAACCCGCGACCTCCGGATTGTGAGTCAAGAGTTTTACCCACTGGACTACGGAGGTCGTCGTTCCTGATTTTCTGAATGAACTGCTTGTTCCGCTTGCGAGTTAGAAAAAGATTTATTATAATATTATTGTATTTATAACAACTAACACTAAAACAAACAAAAAACAAACAGATTATACAATTCACACGCGGTACAAGTGAAACCTTCTTAAATCTAAAATAGACTAGAGTGGGAAGGCTACGAAGCACCGCAAAAAGAGGAGACCGATTATCCTATCTCGTTCTCATGCCGGCTAAATCCTGTGTTGCTATTTTTCGTTTCATCGAGTTTCAATCACAATGGTGCCAAAGATGTTTTCACTTAAAAAAAACACAAAAATAGACAGAAAATTATGAAGATAATTTCAACAATGTGTTATTTTTATATTGAATAGCTCTTTAATCACTTTTAATAGGCATTTATTATTTTTTCTTATCCAATTTCACAGTTTTGCATATATTTTGCACATTGGTACGCGAACTACTAAGAGTCTTCTGAATTTAGTTCAATTAGGGAAAAGGATTGCCATAAAACCAAAAATTCATTTAAAAATCATATTTTGATATTATCCAATGAACTGAAAAATTCCACAAATCGAATGTATCCGTTTCACATTTTTTCTGGTCAATGATCTATTAATAAATAATAACCCTTGATCCATTTGAAAAGCCCGAGGATTAATGATTACTGGGGTTGATTACCAACGTGCAACGGTTATCTGGAATAAATTTAAAACGTCCGAATCAGTCTGCGTATTTTTTAAAAGCGCATTGGCTTTGGCAAGTATTTATTTGGATGCAATTTATTTTGAGGTGGACCCAAAAAATCAAACCAATGACGCATTAACTATCATTCGACATTACATTTTTGATATTTGATTTAGTGTGGTGGACTGAAAATGAAAAAGATGTTCTGCAGTCATGATCCTTGGATTACGAATGAGAATGGTAAGATGCTACGTGTTTTCGATATTATTTTATGGAACGGAAGCATGGACGCTTACTGAAGAACTAATTGGGCGACTCGAGGCTTTCGAGATGTGGATCTACAGAAAAATACTTAAAATAAGCTGGATGGACAGGGTTACGAATGAAGATGTTATGGTTCGGATGAATAAAGAAGAAAGTTATTATAACTCTAAATATTTGAAAACTTCAATATCTTGGACATGTGATGAGACATCCAGAAAAGTATGAGATCTTGCATCTCATAATGCAGAGAAAGATTGCCGGAAGACGGGGCCCTGGAAGAAGGAGAACCTCAAGGTTGAAAAACCTCAGACAGTGGTTTGGCCAGTCTACCGTAGAGCTGTTCCGGGCTGCGGTAAATAAAGTCCGCATAGCCAACATGATAGCCAACGTCCGTTGAACGGACAGGGCACAAGAAGAAGAATAAGGACTAATATCAATATGTATAAATGACAACCATTCCTGGGTTTTCCATTACTTGAAAATAATTTTTTTATTCTTCCTACTTTATGTTATTTTTATGTGAATACTGCACAAGCGTCCCAATTGCGCCCATCAGGAGCCCGTGAGACTCTCTATTCCTAATTGGGGTATGTTGTGAGGCTGAAGAATTGTGGGAGGGAAAGGAAATGGGGAAGAGGGAGTTGGAGAAGTACCTAGCAAGTCAGATCTGGTCACCAAACATGGCTAAAGCTATTTCAAGCAACATTCAATTCTGAATGCTGGTTTTACAACATGGCGATATTGGGAGTATCTTCCAATCTGAAATGTGTCGGTAATACGGTACACATTATTTGAAATGAATAAATTGTGAAATAATACGTATCAATCAATTGAAATATACGCCGGGATTCGAACCCGCTACCTTCGATTGCTAGTGGAGAGCCTTGCCCCTCGACCACGGAGACCGCGGAAAATATTGTCTGTGCAATGATGAAACTAGCTAGCAGACGATTGAACCTTAGATGCCTGAGTAGAAACGCGGCAAAATTCTCAATGAAATGCACCGGTTTCTCAAAAAAAAATTTTTTTAAAGGGTGTCAGTTTAATCTAATTTAATTTAAAATGTAAAGTAATTAAAATCCTTTATACAAATTCAAATTTTCCTAAAGGTATATAACGGTGACATAAATAACCCGTTTCCTCGGAAAACACAAATATTTCGACCATTTCTAATTTATACACCTCATATTTTTATTAATGAAATGGCTGAAATATGCATTAATGACGCCAAAAAGGTTAAATATGCAATCTACACATTATGCAAATGTGCAAATGCATATTACAATATGACTTCCATTAATAATATTGAAATATTTAACGTGTTCGAATATGGGAACTGCATTACTCATTTTTTTTCTTTTAAAAAGAAAGACAAACATTCCCGGGTTACAAATAACCCAACAATTTTTGAAAATCTCCTACTACCACCACAGAAAGCCGAAAATGTTGCTTGTGTTGTGATGGAGGACTTAGCCAGAGGAATCGACACGCGACGCTCGGGTGGGACCCAAGCGCTATGCACACTCAACCACTGACCGGTCAAAATCCTCAGACCTCATAATTTATAAATTCAAAAATATATTTATATCTTGAATATAAAATAAAACAACTTTAAAAGGACTTTTTCATTCAGTTTCGTATTTTTTAAGACCCTAACCAAAAACATCGAATGGCCCATTGCGTGGAGGACGCTGAAAAAACGTTAAAATATATTTTTTTACTATACCTCCAAACTGGTCCCTGGGAAAAAATCCTTTTGGTGAATGCTGTGTGGAGGGAATTTTAAGGGAGAGGAAAGAGATGAAGTTCTAGAAAAAAAGGTGTATTGGAATCTGAGAGTCGACGTGACCAGGAGTGACAGACGTATGAATGAATTTACCCCTCCCGCTGCGGTGCAAAGTGATGGGAGAGAGAGAGGAGGAGAGGTCTAGGTTAGATCCTCAACCAGTCTCTCCCGATCCGGCCCGCTATGCAGTAGGTGGGCGTAGGCATTCGCCGTCAAGATGCAGACAAACCCGGGCACCTCGCTAAGTCACCAAAAGTAGCGAACCTCTTGGGGTGATCAATGTTATCAAATAAACGGTTCCCGGAGCGACGGTACCCATACCCGCCTCCCAAATTGAAAAAATCTTGATCTCAGATAGAATACTTATTTCCGACTTGACTTTTATTTTAATAACTAGCAGACAAATAACAAACATTGCTGTGGCTAACGAAACACAACGCCATCTACTGACAACGCCATTACCCAACATTTATAACCAACGCCATCTGTTAATTTGCATACATATCAAATCCACACCGCCCGCTTGCCAGCCCGCTCCCTTTATACATTACATATTTCAACCAATTTACACAAAATCTTGATAAATTATATACCTAAACCTTCCTCATGAATCACACTATCTTTGCTTCATACTATGTAAAGTTTGTTGATGGTATTAGAGACTTCTGATTTTTTAAGCCTAATCACCTTCCTTTTAGATTAAGAGAACAAGAATAATAATAATATTTTGATGATTTTTATAGCGCCGATTTTGTGAAAAATCGCCTCAAAGGCGCTGTAAGGGCAAGAACTACTGGATCTAAAATTATTTTTATTTGCGACAACAAATATCAGTGCCGAGATATTTAGATACTCGCTTGTACCCAGATTGCATGCAGTAATAAATAAAAATAATTATAATCAATGTTAGCATAACACCTACTATTGTTCTGCATGGGTTCCGAGTAAGTATATAATTTAATTAGCATATTTTACTTCCTGATTTACTGTTCCACAAAATAATTATGTAAATAACATGATTGTTTGCCCCGTACAGGCGTATATCAATATAAATAAATATTTAGCCAACTTAATAAAAATATTAGTGTAATAAAATGATGAAACTAAAATTGTTAATTTATTTCCACCATTGCTTTGGCAAAAACGTTTCTATCTGCATACAAAGAGCATTATTATACGGGAGCATTCCGCGTGAGTGCATGTCTCGATTCGCCCGAAGTTACTTTTAATGAAAACATGCCGCCGGTAATATGATATCAAAACTTTGGCAATAAAGTGTCCGTATGACGCCGCTTCGCAACGGCCGTGTGACGCTTGCTTCTGCACTGCCTCCTCTCTCGGCTAAATATACACACCGCGCGGCTAAATATACCGCGCAAATAATAATAGCGATATACTCGTACTCGGCCGAATCACAACCTAACGCAAACACTACAAACTGCGGAGCTGAATAATGGTGCATTTAACCGTACAATGTATGGGAATTCAGGCTTTATTATTATTGATTGCAAACTTAAAATGTATGGGTAGACATAACACAGCGCGGATTAATATATTACCGCGCAAATAATAATAGCGATTCACTCGTACTTGGCCGGAACACAACAAACCCCACAACTAGCGAAATGAATAATGGTGAATTTAACCGTGTAATATATGCGACATTAGGCTTTTTTTATTATTATTGATTACACACTTAACATATAAGGGTAGATATAACACCTTAACATATACCGCGTGAATAATAATAGCGTCGTACTCGTACTCGGCCGCATCACAACATAACTACAAACTGCGGAGCTGAACAATGGTGCATTTGAACGTACAATATATGGGAATGTGGGCTCTTTTCTTACTATTGGTTACAATCTTAAAAGTTAAAGTTCTGCCAAAATCATGGGTCTCGTAGTAAACCAGCAGAAGACCAAATACATGGCCTTAGGAGGCACCCAACAAATCCCAACTCTCTCATGTGGAAGTCAAAATTTTGAAACGGTACCAAAATTTACATTCCTAGGCTCACTCATTTTTTTTTACATTAGCTCCACACAGGAGGCTCTGAGGAAAATAATTTCCCTTGGGGCCCATGTTATCTTAGGAGATGCTGTGTGGAGGTTTGTTTGTTATTTTGAAGGAAAAAGGTACGAGGAATTGGTAAGAAACTGGGGGTCAGTGAGTCCAGGGGTCCTAGCATGGTCGATCGATATAGGTTTTACCGAAAATGTCGGTAACTTGCCATTGCTCCCGAGCACGACTGCAGACCGCTAACGAACAAATAATAGTTCACAAAGACTAGGGGTTCCTAATATACTTGACATAAATTGTTGTTTATTCGTTAGCGGCCTGCATTCGTGCTCGGGAGCGATCACAAGTTACCGACATTTTCAATAAAACCTATATCGATCGACCATGCTAGGGGGCCAGGTGTGACGGACGTATGAAACCATCCCTCCAACTGTAGTGCAAGGCGATGAATCGAGAGATTCTGGAGAGGATAAAAGATCTCCCTCAACCAGTCTCTCTCGATCCTGTCCACCACGCAGCAGGTGAGCAGACACATCGGCCGCCAAGACCTCGACAAACCTCACCCGCATGAACCCGGGCACCCCTGCTAAATCACCAAACGTAGAGAACCACTTGGGGTGACCTATGGCAGAGGTTTTTTTTTATTTTTTTTATTATAGCGACTATATAAAAATTTTTACATACAAAATATAATGGTGAAATTAAGAGTAAAATATTGTATTTCTTAGTCCTCCTCACTAGGGGGTCCTGTGCCGAGGCGGACTAAATTTATTTAAATATAGTTCATTTGTCTTCTATGTCATTTTTAGCGTCTTCGCTAGGGTTTTCTCATTGACCTCTTTAAGCCATATTTTTATTCTTGATTTGTATTCAATTGGATTTTTTATTAGTTTTATGTCTTGGGGAAGTACGTTATGAAGTTTTGTTGCAAAATATGTATAGTTTCTTTGTCCAAATGTGGTTTTATAACTTGGAATATTTTTTATATAATTTTTATTCGATCTAGTGTTATGCATACACGGACTAGTAGAGGATTCATTATTTTTGAAGAGCTTCAATAATATATTTTTGGCATATATTTGCTGTACATTTGGTACGTCAAAGTTTTTGAAAATTTCAATTGAAGGCGTTCTAATTGGTACTTTCAATATGGTCTTTATGATTCCTTTTTGAATCGTATTCAGGTTGTGTAGGTACGTATGTGTAGCAGATCTCCATCCTATGATTCCATATTCAATTCGAGAATGACATAACGCGTAGTAGACCTTTTTCATATCCTTTTTATTTAACACATTTCTTAAATTTTTAAAAAAATATATAAGGCTAGTGAGTTTTTCCGTAATACCTTTGATGAGTAGGTCCCATCTAAGATTTTCGTCAATTATTACTCCGAGATATTTAATGTTTTGTGTTGTTTCGATAACAGGGCAGTAACATTGTGTATTATTTCCATGGCATTCATGTAATTTTAGTTCTAGTGATTTTATTGGTAGGCCCCTTGAGTTCATTGAAAATGTTATATATTTTGTTTTGCTTATATTAAGGGTAAGCGAGTTGATTTTAAGCCAATTTTGAAGTGCACCAAGCGCTTTTTCAGCCTCCTTAAATGTATACGTCCAATTTTCTTCTTGAAATAATAAAACAGTATCATCAGCAAAAATGATTATGTTTCCTTTAATGGTAAGGTTAGTTAAATCGTTGATGAAGATAATGAACAGAATCGGTCCCAGTACACTCCCTTGAGGGACGCCATAGTTTAAAGATAGAAGTTTGCTCTTTTGTTTGCCAATTTGTACTTGTTGTTCTCGCCCTGTTATATATGACTTATTTTCATTGTTGATTCGGCCATTCCATTTTTTTTTAGTTTAGTTCAAAGATAAGTAGATGTGCTATCTGCTGTTTTTACTACGTGGGTCTGCGCTTCCGGGTGTCGCCGATATTGTTTACCAATTAACAAATAAACTAAAAGAACAAATAATTAACGAATAAACCAAACGAATGTTAAACTAAATGAACGAATTCTTTCCTTATTCAAAATATATTGTTAACCAATATTAATGCACATTTTCAAAAAATCAACGAAATGAACAAATTCTTTTTGTATGAAAACTACGCTAAATAGCGCGTAGTCCGGCGACAGTTGCGCGGATACCATAGCATATCTCTTCTGTATTAGAATATCTTTGGTTTAGTTAGTAATATTTTATGGTCTATTGTGTCAAAAGCTTTTTGAAGATCTATGAATAAAGCTAAACATTTTTTCCCATCATCTATGTTTTTTATGGCCATGCTTGTTAGATTTTCTATGGCATCATTGGTGCTCAGATTTTCTCTAAAACCATATTGGGATGGTGATAATAATTTGTTTTGTTCAAGAAATTGAACAATTTGCTTCTTCATTACAGTTTCCAAGATTTTTGAAAAGGAGCTTAAGAGACTTATGGGTCGGTAATTATATACATCCTTTTTGTTACCACTTTTATGTATGGGTACAACTGTAGCTTTTTTAAGACATGAAGGGAACACATTTGTAGATATAGACAGATTGACCAAGTATGTCAATGGGAAGGTCAGTACTTTTTGTAGTTGTTTTATTGTTTTATTTGAGATTACGTCATTTCCCGATGATTTATTAATATTAAGGGATGCAATTGCGTTTCTAATTTCAGTATTGGTTACTTCAGTTAACTTTAATTTTTCTATCTGGTTTATATTTTCCTTTTCTTCTGGTAGAATGCTAGTTTTTGGTTGACCGATTTTCTTTGCTAATTGTGACCCTATATTAGTAAAAAATTCATTAACATATTCGAGAATTTTGTCCGGATGCTTTGCGAAAGAGATTTGGGTATTTTCAATTGTTAATTCCTCCATGTTCTTGTACCTTGTCTTGTACCTTGTATCTTGTATCTTGTACTCTTCCTCCATGGGATGATTTTGCATTTGTAATTTCATTAATGATCTTCCATAATTTGCGCGGGTCATTGTTACATTCGTCTATTTTCTTCTTATAATAATTTTCTTTGACATTTCGTATAACATTTTTGCAAATATTTCTGTACCTTTTATATTATCGTTGTATAAAAATATCACAAGGATTTAATTTAACTTTCCTATGTAATTCATCTCTTTTTCTAATGCAATTTATAACGCTTTGAGTTATCCATGGTTTAAGATGTTGGTTTTTATGCGAAATCTTTTTTTCTATTGATTTGGTATTTGACATGATGGTGAATGTTATATATTCAATGAATTCACTCCAGGCATTATTTGCATCAAGGTTCTCCAGTAGGCTTATCCAGTTTGTATTGAGTAACTGTTGTTTTACATCATTCCATTTGGTTTCTGTCTTTTGCACGATAATTGGGTAGGGCTGCGATCTTTGTATTTTCTTTTTTGTAATAGATAAAATTGTTGTATAGTGGTTGGTTATAGTAGAGGTGAATATGATAGATTTGGTTGATTTAATAGTCTTACTGAACATGTGATCGATGCAAGATTTGCTGTCATTGGTTACACGCGTAGGTTTATTTATCATACTTTTGAGTCAATGGGAGGCCAGTGTTTGTTGATAACCAGTTCTATTGGGATGACCGTTTTCCAATATGTCAATATTTATATCTCCGATAAGGAAGACATTTTTTGTGTTTTTTAGAAGATTGAGTTCATTAGAAAGCGTTTCAAGAAACTGATTAATATTAGTTATAGCTGGTGATCGGTATAGAGCTAATATCGTGGTTTCATCACCCACTTTGATTTTCAAACAGTTTGCATTTGGGAATTTTATTTCTTTGACTTCAGTTTTAATGTCATCTTTAATGTACGCTATCACACCATCATTTTTTGTGTAATTCAAATTGGTTGCATATGAGGTGTAATTATTAATATGCAAGGGTGAATATTTATCCTTTATCCAGCATTCAGTGAGGATAATTATATCTAGATTTATTTTTAGATTCTTAATTAGTATTTGAAGTTCATCAAAATTTTTGTTGATAATTTCAAAATTCAAAATTCAAATTTTGTTCAAAATCATCAATGATTTTGTTGGTGTTGGTTATTCAATAAATGGTTCCCGGGGCGGCGGTACCCATACCCGCCTCATAACAAACAACAATAATACTACAGCGAGGTCCAGAAGCGCATATAACAAAAGCAGATAAAATCCAGACTGCTGACCAGAAACACCGAGATATTAGTGTACAAAGCACTTATTAGACCAGTGCTCACTTACGCAGCTGAGATGTGGGTACTAACTAAGAGGAATGAGCGAGCCCTCGTCGTTTTTGAAAGGAAAATTTTGAGGCGTATCTTCGGACCGGTTCTAGAAAATTGATTTTGGCGCAGACGTTGCAACAATGAGCTCTTTACTCTGTTTATGAAACTAAACGTAAAAAAAAAAATTATAAAACTGGGTAGACTTCGGTGGCTGGGTCATGTGGATAGAATGACCGAACATCAAGCACCAAAGTCCCTTCTGAACTCAAGACCGATAGGGCGAAGGAGCCTGGGAAGGTCAAGAAAGATGGAGCGACAACGTCCTCAAAGACATATCTCCCTTGGAGCTTCTAAACTGGAGAGAGCTGGCACAAAACCGAGATTAGTCGAGGAAGACTCTTGAGGAGGCCATGACCCACCAGGGGTTATAGAGCCAATAGTGATGATGATGATGGTGACAATCTTAAAATGTGTGGGTAGATTTAACTCCGTCCGGCAAAACATATTACCACACTAATAATAATAGCGATATACTCGTACTCGGCCGCAACACAATATAATTAAGATTCTTAAAACTACGAAACTGAATAATGAAGGCTTTAACCGTACAATCATAAACAAACCACTCACTGCACAATATATGGCAATTTAGACCGTTTTATTATAATTGGTTACAATCTTAAAATGTAGTGGCGTAGCGTGGGTTTTGGCCGCCCGGGGCGGAGGAAAATTTTGCCGCCCCCCCCCCATCCCTAACTTCTACAGGTACTTCTTTCGTAGATTTTCAAGCGCTGACGAGGGGGGGGGGGAGGTAGACACTTTCTATTTTTTATGCCGATTTTTATAATTAAAGATAATTGCTCTCAGTAATTGAGAATGCTATGCCTGTAATAGAATTTCGCATCTTCATCACGCATACGTATGGAATGCAATGCTACACTCGGTACACAATGAATCTGCAACTTATTGTTATATTGATAACACAAAACTGGTTTAAATTAAACTAAATATGCGGTGTATCAAATCTACACTCAGAACAAAAAAATGGTTTTTCTTTGATTCTTGCGGCTCTTACATTCTGAACATAAAACTGGTTTTTAATTAAATCTGTATGCGGTGAATTGAAACTACACTCAGAACATGAAAAGGGTTTTTCTTTGATTTTGCCGTCACTTACATTCAGAACACAAAACTGGTTTTAATTAAATCTGTATGTGGTGAATTAAAACTATTCTCGGAACATCCGGGCGTAGGAAAATTTCGCCGCCCCCTTATTTGGGTACTATAAGCGGTGGGGGGGGGGGGGGAGGGGGCTGTTTACCTACGAGCCAGATTTTTTAATAATCACATTTGACGAGTATTCTTTCAACGAAAATCATGTTTATAAATTCTACTCCAAAGTTGGTTGATTGATACTGCGTTAGAGTCCCCAAATAATAGTTACACATGCAACAATCAATTTCTCAGAATCTCACAGCGTTGTGGAATTCAAAAAATGTAAAACTTCACTCCATGCACGATGAATCTGCAACTCGTTATTTAATTTATCGTTGTATTCTGAACACAAAACCAGTTTGTGTGCGGTGAATTAAAACTATACTCAGAACATAAAAATGGTTTTTCTTTGATTCTGGCTTTAATAAATAGTCTGCAACTAGAATTTTATAACTGCACATCGAATAATGGAATGTTTTCCTTCGAAATGTGTCAGCAGATGAATCCAACTGGAATTTTACATTCTATACTGGTTTATATTAAATCTGTACCTGAATTACCGAAATTAAACTACACTCAGAACATGAAAATGGTTTTACTTTGATTCTTGCAGCACATACATATACTGCAAATGGAATATTATAACTGAACATCGAATAAGATAATATTTTCCTTTGAATTGTGTCAGTAGATGAATCCTCAAATGGAATTTCACATTCTGAAAACTGGTTTAACCATTCGAATAATACCTATAAACTTTTGCCTATCAATGTTTGCGCACAAAATTTCCGGTTCTTCCTATGCATTTTAAATGTCCCTTTTTATTGTTTTTTTTTTTTTATCTTTGGCAAAAACCAAAATTGTTCTAAAATTTAGATATTGTAATTTTTCCGACGTGCTTATTAGAACATTATTGTTTCTAAATATTAAAATGTTGATAGTGGAAATGTGGATTGGCTCAATAATACATGCCTGCGAATATTCGAATTAAAGTACCCGATTTAGAATAACCTTAAAATTTTAAACACAGATTCCTTTTCTTGAAATAAAAAATGTTATCAAACTGTATCTTAACTTTTTATCGCAATCACAAATTTATTTTGAATTAAATGTGTGGGACATAATTTCACAATTTTATTTTAAAATTAAATGTGCGGGACAATTTGCGTCTCCTATAATTAGATAGGTTAAATTAAATCTGTATTTGGCGAATTAAAACTACACTCGGAATATGAAAATGGTTTCTATTTGATTGCACTTCGAATAAAATAATGGTCTCTTTCGAAATGTATCAGCAGATGAATACACAACTGAAATTCATTCGTTAAATACATTCTGAACATAATTCTGGTTTTAGTTAAGAGTGAATCTGTTTGCGAGTTACCAGCTTTAATTAGTATTACTCTCATAATATGCGTACCGTTTTCCTACGAATTACGAAATTTGCAGCTTAAAAAATATAATCATGGATATTTTTAATAAATAATAATAAAAAAATTGGATTCGTAAACGAAAGTATCGTAGAACATTTTTAAATAATGATTTTAAATGGTTTAAATTTTTCCAAGATAATATTATTATTTATTGGGAAAATTTGCCGCCCCCCTTAAAAGTGCCGCCCGGGGCGGGCCGCCCCCCCCCCCCGCCCCCCCACGCTACGCCTCTGGTATAGATATAATACCGAATGGCTTAACATATTACCGCACGCATAATAATAGCGATGTACTCGTACTCGGCCGCAACACAACGTAAAGAAAATACATACTTAAAATTACGAAACTGAATAATGGTGCATTTAACCGTACAATCACAAACAAACCACTCACCGCAAAATATATTGTGGTAATTTAGGCCGTTTTATTATCATTGGTTACAATCTTAAAATGTTCGTGTAGATATAACACCGAATGGCCTAACATAATACCGCGTAAATAATAATAGCGATATACACGTACTAGGATGAATCACAACATAATCCAAAGTATTGCAAACACTAAAAATTATTTTTTTATTATTATTGATCACAACTATAAACCTTATTGTAACATATTTTTAATTTAAATTAATAAATAACGTTGTATTAAACACTTAATTATTTACAAAAACCGACATGTTTCGTCAGCAAAGCTGACGTCCTCAGGGTTTTGACAGAAATAATCTATTTTTTATCTTTAGGTCTTAAATTTAAAATGTCGTAAGGTGTATCTGTTATCAATATCTCTCATTCTTCTCATGTGATATCAGCTGCACGGTCTTGAACTTTGTAGTAAATTCAGACAATCTTGATACCTTTTCGTGATGAATTAATTGGCAAGTTGAAATGCATGTTACTTTGTGGCGCATGAAACGAACTCCGCTTGGATAAAATGAGATATTCAGAGGAAACAACAATACGTCGGTCTACTTCTACCCGGGAACGTGGAAAGGCATAAATTTCTTAAGTTGGTAGGTAGGCTAAACTTTGAAGATTTTCAATTAAAATCAAACAAACGCCCATGGCTTATGTATGCAAATCCAATTTGGTTTGTAATGGCAATGTTTCCGGTTCAGAAAGCGAACCACAAATGCGTTTCATATCAAAGAACGTAGGCCAGAAGATTAAAAAAATCTGGATAATGGGATAATAATATTATAAAATGTATAAATATTTTTTTTTTAAATTTTACATTAACTCCACACAGGAAGCTTTGAGTAAAATTTCCCTGGTTTTATTTTTGGTGATTTATCCACTAGAGCGATTTCGGTCGAAAAATGGACAAATTTTATTTTTCTGCGATTGATTTCGATCCGAAAATGAACCACATTATACTGCCACTCGTAAAACATTTATTGTAATTATATATAACTTTTTCTTGGCCAGCTATTTATTTTAACACGAAGTTATTGAAATGCTTTATCTATTATGACCATTGATGTCGCATATCCGAACTTCGTAGACTATTTTAAAATAATGTTAAAAATAAATTTTTAAAATATTTTTTTCCCGCCGAATTTTTGAACAGCTGTTTACTGATAAAATTAAGTCCTTTTTTCCATAGATATTCACATTTCATTATCAAGTATACCACAGACAACATACAGAAACTGAAAATATTCTATATGTATTGACCCGAATAAGTAACCTTCACGGCATTCAAGTAAAAAACACCCAGGATTCGGGTGAGTATAAACTTTACGATTTTTTTAAATTTTTTTTTATAAATCCTACAAAAACGAGATAAACGTAAAATACAGGTTAGGGAACGTACCCAAACTATTCGGGGGGGGGGTCTTCAAAATGTCACGCTTGGTACAAATGAGCGAAAAAAAAAGGTCACTTAGTATAGGTACGTTCCCTTAGTTCATTGGCTATATAGCATTATAATAACTTTTTATGTCTCGAAGTTAAAATTCGAAGGTATGATTTTTAGATGTTGGTGAAAAATTTAAAAGATGTCCTTCTGGGAAATCTCAAGCAACCGAGGGAAATTTATTTATTTCGCGTCATTGCTCCAGTGGAGATATAATTAGTGGATAAGTAGGTAAATTATATGATTTATAGTTAGGTAATTACTTCACGATGACCTCAGCAGTTCCGTGGAAAGAGCTTTCACTTGGTGCTGTGTGTTATTGTTCTCCTATGGGTAATATATTTTTAAGGTTTGTTTGAACAAACTACGTTGTTACAAGAAAAAAAACAAATCCAAAAAGATGTACATACAATATAAGAGTCCTGCCTTAAATCTCGGTAGCAATATCTTGGTAGCAAAAGCAAATCTTGATAGCAAAGAGCAGGGAAGATAAAGGAGAAAGGGAAGTGTAAGATTGGGGATGTTGGAATCAGGTAATGAACACACTTCAAATTTCTCACCGAGGTGATGATACAACAAGTACCATCCACTCTGTATGAACAATACTTTAAAGAAATAAAACAATTACTTTGCTATAACCACAATTTCTTTAATAATTTTTTTTTTTTTACAAGAACTCCACACAGGAGGCACTGAGGAAAATAATTTCCCTCAGGGCCTACGTCATCTTTGGGGATGCTGTGTGGTGGGTTTTTTTAAGGAGAGGAGAGTTCTGGGAAGGAAAAGGGTTTAAGGGGTGGGTAGGAATCTGGGGTTCAGTGTCCTGGTCATCCGCCTCCAAGACTTAGACAAACATCACCCCATGAACCCGGGCACCCCTGCTAAATCACCAAACGTAGCGAACCACTTGGGGTGACCTTTGGCAGAGGTGTTGGTTATCCAATAAAGGTTCCCGGGGCAGCGTACCCATTCCCGCCTCCCAAATTGCATCATTATCAGGGTATAAATAAAGCTGATTTAAAATACCTACATTGCGTGAGCTTTTACATACAGAAAGAGACAACTCATAAGATAAAGGAACAGATAATAGAGAGAAAGAGATACATGTGTACACAATGGTTACCGTATTGTACTTACATGGATAAAACGTCACACGAATAGGTGATTAAGGGATAATGAGGTTTTTATGAGTTTATGGGAAATATTCCAAATATAGGGCCATTGGACACATTTAACTGATTTGATATTAAGAATTTGGTTAAGCAAAACCGGTCGGTATAAAAAATGAAATAAATAAATCGTGGATACAAACAAAATTATTGTTCTATTTCATTAAATATGTCAAACCACAAAGTGACTTCTTTCTACCAAAATACTTCAAAGATTCCGAAGAATTCCAGACGGAAATTCGTTAAGTGTTTTTCGAAGACACGTTGATTAATAATGTGTATTGTTAAAAGAGAAATTAATAAATCTTTTGGAGCATTCCAGAACAGCAAACTTTTTCCTTTGTCTTTTGAAAATAGCACACAATATGTTTCACTCGAAGTAATGGAAATAGCACTGAATCGAGCATGGATAACATAAGTAGAGGAAACTTTGGGAAAAGAAAAGAGGGCCGACAGTTTATTTATCATTGTATTAGGAACCGTTCCAAATAGGTCAATGTGATGGAACGCTGCAGTCAGTGGTGTCTCCTTTGGTGTAGTGGTGTAAAGCGTCTGATGAACCTTTGCAGAAATCTAGCCGACCAACGATCAAATCTACGAAATCCAAAAAAAATGTATCGAGTGCAGTTCACACGCGGTAGGAGTAAAATTTCACCCACAGAATTTCAACCAATCTCAGCCTTGAAAAGTGAGCACGTAATCAAAGCCGCCAATGAGCGCAGCTTGATGCTTAGTAGGTACTGTAAGTAGGTGTGGTTTCATTCTCTCGCAGACTAAATCCTATAGATGTATGTGTTTGTCTCTTTTAGTATCGTTTCCGTTTCATCGAGTTTCAAATCACGACGCGACGGTGCTAAAGAAGTTTCACTTCAAAAAAATATTTTTGTAAAATCAATATCCAATCTTCAGACCACTCCAAAAAGAAAACACAAAATAAAGCGATCCGAAGAAGAAAACACAAATACTAATAAGATGACCAAATGTATAGGAAAAGGTGCACTGGAATGGACGACAAAAATATGGAAAAAAATCATCCTTCACATTGATAAAAAAAGAGCCTCGTAGTCTTCCCACTCTTATCTAATTTAGTTTTCAAGGTTTCACTTCTACCGCGTGTGAATTGAACACTGATTATTTAGATTGGGGTAGTCATTACAGAACAGCGAATTAATTGATGTATAAAAAAAAAGTTCTTATGTAGGTATAACAAGCCTAGAAAAAAATAAAGTATTAGGTTTATAAAAAATACGTTCAAATGCAAACTCACCTACTTATAAACCCCTTTTCGGATATGGTTTTATTTTTTAATGTGGCAAATTCAGTTTCTTAAAATTATTTTTACGCCCGAACTTCACAAACTAAAATAAAATATGCATTTTCGCGTTGTTATTTTTGACATCAACCGATATGTCCGGCACTCGACGAATTTGGATTTTTAAAGTGAACCTTATGCCGTGCACCAAAGGACTACAAGCGTGGCACACCCATTTTGTATTAGTTCGGCCCAGACTGCGAATAGACGTCCTAGACTTCGCGTCGCTTGGTTCCGTGAAATCAATTTTAAATTTCCTTGTTATTACAATAAACAATGCGTAAAAAAGGAGTCAAAGTTTTTTACAGGCCTTTAAGAAATCAACCCATAAAAAAATCTCAAATACCTTTTCCAACCTTTCCAAAAGCATTTTCTCAAGTATTTTTAAACTCCTCCCAAAAAAGAGGCGTGGATTCCGTTTTTGATTTTTTCCTGGACTCAATTGGATCACCTTAACAAAAATATTAAATATTAATAAGAATTTTTTGTTCTGAAAAGCAGCGCCTAAACTCTATCGAAAATACTAACACAAACGAGTTATCAGTTCACAGCACACAAATGTAGGTAGGTATACATTCAATACCTAATCTACTCTGACGTTGGCGGGATTTGGGCATATTAAGTTCGTGCTTTGGTACAAGTAGTTTTTTTAATGGCCAATGGGGCGTAGCTCCTCGGAGATAGTAAGTACTTCACGCGTATTTTTGAGTTTATTCTGGTTTTATTTTTGTGTAGGTAATATTTAATATAATTTCTCTTTTTATATGTGAACGGTAGGGTAGTAGGAAATTCTTATGTGCCTATATGGAAAGCACGCCTCTGGTTGCAGTCAATGAATGGAGCTGGCTTGATGGGTTGACCCAAAGATATTTAAATACAGAACTATGCTATGGTGTCCGCGCAACTGTCGCCGGACTACGCGCTAATTAGCGTAGTTTTCATACAAAAAGAATTTGTTCATTTCGTTGATTTTTTGAAAATATGCATTAATATTGGTTAACAATATATTTTGAATAAGGAAATAATTCGTTCATTTAGTTTAACGTTCGTTTGGTTTATTCGTTAATTATTTGTTCTTTTAGTTTATTTGTTAATTGGTAAACAATATCGGCGACACCCGGAAGCGCAGACCCACATAGTAAAAACAGCAGATAGCACATCTACCTTATATTCCAACATCCAATAACTTTGGGTTGACCCAAAGATATTCAAATACAGAAAGATTTGCTATGGTGTCCGCGCAACTGTCGCCGGACTACGCGCTAATTAGCGTAGTTTTCTTACAAAAAGAATTTGTTCATTTCGTTGATTTTTTGAAAATGTGCATTAATATTGGTTAACAATATATTTTGAATAAGGAAAGAATTCGTTCATTTAGTTTAACGTTCGTTTGGTTTGTTCATTAATTATTTGTTCTTTTAGTTTATTTGTTAATTTGCTAAACAATATCGGCGACACCCGGAAGCGCAGACCCACATAGTAAAAACAGCAGATAGCACATCTACTTATATTACAATATCTTTGGGTTGACCCAACAACTGAAGACTTACGCATATTATTTACAGATATGTTACAGCGTTACTACATCGTTACATTTTCGGATGTCGGCAGACATAAACCGTTTTCGATACGGAAATAAAAAATGTTAGTCTACGAGTTATAAATGTTCCACAAATTGAGAACTTGCGCCAGATGGATTGAAATAACTATGTGTGTTTTTATATGTGATGTTCCAACAAGGGTTCCACTGTTAGAATTAGTGAGGCAATCCCAATATTGGGAAATTTTGCGAAGGTGAAAGGAAGGTAGTAAGGTTGACATGTATATATATATTTATAATATTCATTTTGCCGCCCCAGGAACCATATATTGGATAACCACCACCTCTGCCATAGGTCACCCCTACATGGTGACTTAGCGGGGGTGCCCGGGTTAACGGGGTGAGGTTTGTCCAGGTCTTGGCGGCCAATGCGTCCGCCCATCTGCTGCGTGGTGGGCAGGATCGAGAGAGACTGGTTGAGGGAATATTTTATCCTCTCCAGCCGGATTCTGTTGACCCTTAGCCTTGCCCTCAGATTTCTACCCACCCCTCATACCGATTTCCTTCCCAGAACTTCCTCCCCTTCTTTTCCTTAAAAAAACCCTCCACACAGCATTCCCTAAGATGACTTTTTTTTACATGAGCTCTTTGGTGATGATATCTGGAGGATTTTTTTTAAAGAAAGGAAGGAGAGGAGAGTTCTGGGAAGGAAAAGGGTTTAAGGGGTGGGTTTGGAATTGATGGATCTGGAAAAGGGTTTAAGGGGTGGGTTTGGAATTGATGGATCTGGAAAAGGGTTTAAGGAGTGGGTTTGGAATTGATGGATCTGAAAATGGATCTGGAATTCAGTGTGTTATCTGCCTCCAAGACCTAGACAAACCTCACCCCATGAACCCTGGCACCCCTGCTGAATCACCAAACGTAGCAAACCACTTGGGGTGACCTATGGCAGAGGTGTTGGTTACCCAATAAAGGTTACCGGGGCGGCAAGGGAATTATTTTACTTAGGGCTTCCTGTGTGCACATATATATGTAAAAAAAAAATAAAAAACAAAAAAATATATATATATATATACCTATGTGCACTTCTAGCATTAACCCCCGATACATTTTTCCATATACCATTGCGATGTTTAGATTCTAATCCGGGTTTTGAACTCGTCGCCTCAGGATAAAGGCCAAGGATCGGACCGCTCAGCTAAGGAAGTTGTCTTATGCTGGCAGTGATATCTAGTAAAAACCCGTTAGATTTACGCTTTGTTTTTACTGTTTATAGGAAAGTGCAAACCTGAAAGTAAGAATTAAAAATATTTCATTATTTGCGAAAAATGGTTTTAGCTTTTCATTCCTTACATTTGAAGACGGCTTATCATTGAATGCAAAAAATAAATATGAAATTCAACATACATTTTCAACAACGTTTTTTTATACACACATCACGATTCATTGTCTTATGTTTATGTTAAGATTTCATATGTAGATATTCCTTGTAAACATTTGTGGGAAGCCTCTCAAAACCAGACAGGGCAGATTGCGTTTTATGTTAAGGCCCCGCAACCGCGCACCAAAAGAAGAAGATGGAGAGTCATGAAATTACGAATTTTAGAGGAGAGCGCTAGTATTTAAAGTGACAAAATCGATGCGAAAATTGGAAAATGTTTAATAAAACACGACTCGTTTTAAATAGAGCAAAAATCTAACGAGGGTTGTCTTAAACTGCATTTAAAAAAACACATATAACTTGTAAAATAACTGAAACAAACGTGTTTTTCATAATTTTTGGAGCATACTTTTCGATTTTTTTCTATCGAGGGAATTTTATGTAATTTGCATTTCGGCACGACGAATGTCTAGATATTATCTTCAAAAATAACATATATTTTTTTAAGAGCTTAAAAACTTTAAATGTTTAAGCGAGGTTTGCAAGAAGTCGGTAGAAATTCGGGTAACGGCGTCTTAAATTCGCATTCTCAAATCAAGATTTAGGCAATTTCCCGTAATATTTCATGTGAGGCCGCATCTCCCTGGGCATCAATTTAATTGTACAGTGAAATCTGATACATCGCCCGTAATTACACCGACGGAAGGGTGAAAATGTTCAGGAAAATTCACAGCAAGAATGTCATGAATACGCCGAGTTTTCAAGACGATTTTCCCATTAACGCTAATGGGGCAGCTTTGTACGGGAGCCGAGAGAAAATACGGTCGCGTCCGAGTACATAAAACCTTCTGTACAGAGCCATGTACGCAAAGCCTTGGACCAGTGACAGAGTACTCGGAAACGGCCTTTGGCTTTTTCAACATGACTCCCATTGATCATTCGCTTTCTGTCAACTGTCGCTTTTGATAAAAAACAATTCGGGGATTGCTTTGTACGCGGAAGCGACAACCTGTGTCCTTTTTGAACAAACAGTATAAATGGATAAAAAGCTCTGTACATAAAAGTGTACTTTTTTTGTAGAGCGGATTTATGAAAATTGTCAATTTTCTTTAAGCGTTTGGGGTGAGCCAAGCATTTGATGTTTTCACAATAAAATGATTCTCTTTCGATTGGTCCCATTCCATTTTCGTTTTTCCTATCATCAGACTGCAGCTCATAATAGCGTGAGTGTCCGTACGTTTTGAGATGGGGCGTCACCAACAACTATGTGATATGACCAAGGTATTAGACATTCTATTTTTTTATCTACCAAAAACGAGTTAAGTTAACATTTAAATTATAAACGTCTTTCAACCGAATGAAAGTTAAAAAAAGCTATTAGATCATACTCAAGCAATTATTAATATATAATTTTCCTTTGCGAAACATCTTTACTAAGGAGGGATTAGACAGAAGTATTCTGTCTAATACCATTCTGCTATTAAAATCAATTTTAGTGATCTTATTTCTAGGCGTGAACATTATTTTCATTCGTCTAGACTTCCACTTTTTAAAAATCAAAGACAAACTCGTGAAGGGTTCTCCTGATAAAATCTTATCCATAGAAGGTCCTTATATAAACTAGCGCCCTAATCTCATGCGTGCGAAGCTATTTTTTGACAAAGATTACAAAGGATTAGGGATGACGACTCCGTAAAACCGAATGAGACACGCTCGTGTAATAATTGCTCGCACGAAATATTAATTTGCTTGGAAAACTGTGTTGTGTGTGTCGCGTAGATTGCTTTAGTTGTTAGGAGTACATTATGAGGAAGTCTTAACCTAAATTCGTGCATTAACAAGGATACAAGAATAGTTTTAGGAAGAAGTAGTTCATAATAATATTGGTTGGTATTTAGAGCATGTTCATAAATGAACAATATTTTTATTCATATCTTATTACGAAATATTAGAATGAGTGAATGGTCGAATTGAAAGATGGCAATTTATATGGACGTGGAACATGAGGGCCTCAGACAGTAATAACGAATTCCCCCTCTACCCTTTTTTTTAAAGATAGTGATATCTGAAGGATGTTTTATTTTAAACATTTTCCGCTAGGTCCTGACAGCAAAGGTTGAAAAACTGTTGTTCTGAATTACTACAGACGGATTGTTATTATTAATGTCACATTGTCAAACGCACGCGTAGAGTCGGCTATCAGTTAACTGTCAAATTACTTAAATGAAATATATAGTATGAATTTAAACAAATATGTTCATGTTCGAAACGTGCGCTATCTAATAACGTTAACTTCATTGCCAGTTTTAATTTATCAATAATTTCAAAAAATTGTCCAATTTTCCTCGACAATGTTTAAAGAATCATAATTGTGACAATTATACAACGGTTTCAGGCTACAATTTTGTGCACACCATCGGTAACTCTTTTGCTAATGTAGCTGATATATTTAATATTTCCTCATTTGAAGTACAAAACTGTACCTACTTATTAAACACTTTAGCAGTGTCGTATAACAGGTTTTTGTTTTTGTTTTTCTTCGTAATTGATTTCTTTTACTTTGAACTAATGTACATTCTTTCTCTCTTTTGCTTTGTTTATACTTATATAATCAATCTTATTTCTTTATTCTTTCTATATTTTTATATTATTTGTACTCTTGACTGTCAATAATTATCATTTACATAAATATAGTTCCTGTACAAAGACAGTCAGAGTAAAAATAATATAAAAATATAGAAAGAATAAAGAAAAAAGATATAAATAAATCGATCACCGAAATTTGAAAAACTGTGCAGTACATAAAGGTTATTGTTCAGGAAGTGAAAAGAAAGTTTTTTATTTTTTCTTTCGTAGATCTATAATTATGATTTCTTATTATACAATAACATTGAATAGATCTTTCAGAATATTTAATATTTTTGTATAAATTTCTAAAACAGTATTTAATTTTTCAGAAAAAAAAATCCTCTTAAAATGCACGTTGTAAAAGGCGCACGTATTTTTCAAGAAATATTTCGTTGACGTAAATGTAAAAGAGCAAAAAATGGAGAAAAATAATATATTTAACTCATTTTTGGATTTACTTTCCTTTAAAGTATTTCAATTTGCCGCTAATGAAATGCTCATTGTGCAGCAAATCACTTTTCAATAATGCAGTTAAATAATAACGGTTCACCGACAATATGAAATAACACCAGCTAATCAAAACTTGGTTCGTATTCGTCACATAATTCGTAGGAATTTTAAGCACAGTGTGTTTTCATCGCACCAGGCTTTAGTTTCTGATAACTTTTGAGTAACCTGTTATTTGAACCGCGGACTCGCCATTAATAACTTGTGGTCATCCCTTAAGACAAACAGCACTGCCTGTGGTCTCGAGCGGGTAACATTTCTATTTAAACTTTGAGATTGTGTTCCCGCTATGCAACAGTGTTGTATTCGCATTTCGCAGTGCTTGCATGTTGCGATGCATAATGAAATGGGGAGATTTGAATACGGACGATACGTTGTTCGATTCCGTGTACGAAAGGTTGCATTCAATATTTCGTACAATGTACACACCTCGGAAATGTGTATGCAGTAAGCGGTATGCAGAAATGACATTGTATGCAGAAATGGTTTCTAATTACTTTTCTAATACCTGCATAGAAGTACGCGTATGCGAATTGTTGGTAATTTACACAATAATACTGATTGCTAATATTCTGCATTAATGCAACAAATGTATTTGTTAGAAACAAACCTAATACTGGAAGTGAATCGCCCGGGGGTGAAGATTGTTTATTGACTTCTTGACACAACTAAATGTTGAATCAAAATTTTGACCTCTACGAGTACATTATATAGGTCACAAATTTTATCAATCAAGAGCACCCGATTGAGGCACTGCTGAAAACCAGTTACATTCCAGGAGAAATTCTGAATGTATGACCTGAAAACCTGAATGATAAATACACGGAATGTGTAAAATTGTGTAAATCTATTGATGAATAAATGTTTTTATTATTATTATATTCAGAGCATTAAAATAAGGTTACAGTACTTTCTTGTACCTAAATCAAATAACCAAAATTGACATACGCAGTAATACGCACTTCTAGCATTAACCCCCAGACATATTTTACCCGAACTCCACACAGGAGGCTCTGAGGAAAATAATTTCCCCCAGAGCCTATGTCATCTTTGGAATTGTTGTGTGGAGGATCTTTTTATGGAGAATTAGAAGTGAACAAGGATCTTGAAGAGACTCAAGTTGTGGAACACAGGCCAGCAAATCTTTCCACGTGAACTAAAGAACTAGTCGAGGAAACGACCTGTTCTCATGTGACAAATTTCAAAAGTGTACAAAAGGTGTGCATTTGCGTGTATTCCAACCATCCACCGTTGCCAAAGGGATCAATAACGCTAGTTCCTGTGAGTATTTCCATTGAAATACCGTTAAAACAAGGTCAGCATTCAGCACGACCCTGCGCTCTAAAAATTGCAAGCCATTTGTTAAGACAGGGAATATATCAAACCGTTTCTGCAAGAGTCAAGAGTTTTTTTCTAGTATTTTGAGGCTCCAGATCAGAGGTGGCTGTCAAATTCAACCATGGGCGCACTACTTACAACTTATACAGGGTCAGCAATTGGGTATTATTAAGGTATAATGTCTTATAAGCAATTTCGATTCCATCGTGCTATTTGAACAATAAAGTCCAAAAAACTCACTTTTTAGCCTTTTGACTAATTACAGTACACATCCCTCTGGTTCGCGTTTATCCTTCTGATATTGGGAAGTAGATATATGATTAGCCATACCATATCTTTTATCTTTTATCCCCACTAATACTACAAACTTAGATTTACAGAAGAATATTAAGAACTCAAGTTATATGAAAAATATTGGCTCATTTTCGTCTTTTCATTAATTTACGGTACACATTTTTACCTGTGACTTCAGTAGTTTTGTGTTATTATTTCATGTTTCATTTAATAGTTTAATGCTTCCTGTAAACAGAATCAGATGTGCACTAAACTTGATTCTTGGCTCAGGGATTGGCGAGTTAGGATTAGATTTAATGTACGAGTAGGTGAACTTTCAGCTACGGCCGTGAAGTTTAAACACCTGAAAGCCGTAAAATTCACTTGCTGAGCCAGCATGAAATCATTAAAATCGTTGGGGTTATACTAAAGATGCAGCAGGAGAATTACAAGAGGATGCAGCAGACTGAGGAAAATATTCTTCCAAAACTATTCCATACGTTCACCGTATCATCTGCATTCATCGCTCACTGAGTGGAAAGCTGAGTCACTCGGATGCAGCCACGACAATGACGTTAGTTTACTTCTGTGGTCTGTCCCAGAAACTAAATAGTCGGGGAAAAGTAAGGCTGAATTTAGTCTCACGCTCACCGTCAGCGCTCATAGATCAGTGCGTAGTTCGTCAGCACTGAGGCTCAGCGTGGCTCTTACTGTACAGGCGAAGACCAAAATGCGGAGTGTATTAGTTATTGCTACTTTGTACTACCTATCCCAAAAAAATAAAAACGATTCGCTATGACTGTACACGCTGACGACGTCCGCTCCGCTCGACACTAGAACGCTCACAGAAAGCAGAGGCGCTCCTGCGATCGTCAGCGCCGACAGCTACGCGGCGCCGACGCGCGACGCGTACGGTCGCGTAGCCATCAGCGCTGACCACCTTCCGCGCTGATAGCCACGCGTCATTCAAAAACGCTTTCTACAAGTTCATATATCTCGACCATCAGCGCCGACGGTGCGCGTGCGGTCGGCGTAAGACTAAATTCAGCTTAAGGCGGGGAATGAGTGCAGGCTCCCTTCAGTGAACATCGTGGAGGTACTGCAGAACCTTGGAAGTTGCATACGTTGCCTTATGCATTCTTATGCACAATAAGCATGGTTCATTAAGGAATTAGGTTGCCCGAGGGTTCGATTGTCACGTCGACAAAAAAACATAATACATAAGAGCGCCTCTCTCTCTACAGAGTAAAGATAGGATAAATATGTCGCCACCCGGTTTGGCAGCGTTGTGGGATGGGTTAAGGTAGGGTCGTAAGAAGGGATTTATTAATAGTGCGGGTTGAAGAGGTCCGGATTATATGAAGGAGGAAAAACAGATTCTGGTAACTCATTCCACATATTATGATTCCAAAAAATGAGTAGAAGAAACGACCCATTCTCATGAAGCCAACATCAACTGTGAAAGAGTTTTCTGCTCTACATTGAAGTAGATTTTTTTTTAAGGCTGGCAACCCGGGCGTTTATTGTAATAATAATATCTTATACAAACAAGTTAGTAGCCCGCCTCACTAGACTAAGTCTGTTCCGGGGCGGGTACATGAATTTTAACATTAACTCTTTGGTTTGTTGAAAAAAAAACTGTCACTTAAAATTATGAATCTAATAAATTATAATTATGCAACAATCCTTATAGGTTTCAGATTGTTAACAGTAACAAATTTAATACACAGTGCTCTGTCACTACTTTTATACTACCGACTTAATTCTTTAAATATATAATTGTTTTATACCTGTTATTTTTGTAATGATAAATATATATCATAACAAATATATAATACATATAATAATAAACTGAGCATGAAAGACATAAAATAGGCACAACAAAAGTAGGTATGAGTATTCGCTAAGTAAATTGTACAAAGGAGTTCAACCAGCAGATTCGCATTTGGGCTCAGGCTACAGTAGATTCAGCAATTATTGTCCCAATATTACACAAAACATGATTCGAAGCATACCGTGACAGTGGTGTAAAACATTTTTAGCAATCAATATAAAAGTTCGTAATTTTCTTATAATTTAAAGTTTTTCTTTTTGCTATTACGTACACTTATAATAAATACGCTTATAATCCAACAAAAAATATTATCTTATAGCCCAATCATGGATTTGTTCCCCTACCCACCCACTCTACATTAATACCTACCCACCCAATCTACATTAATAACTAGCAACGGCTCCACCCCACCATAGTAAAACATTGTTAGAAACTGTCAAATTATTATAAGCTTTCCCTGAAGAAGGAACGTTTGTTCTGAAACCGGCAGGATTTACGCATTGTATAAGTGGTTTATACAAAGTTGTATTGTTTCATTTTTCTAAATAAACTTAAGTTCCAAATTGAATTTGCACTTTATTTCAAATATTTTTAAATTTATACTCATATACGATGAAAGCAGTAGATACGCAGGTATATCAGTAAATATCTCGTGAATTACAAGATTAGTTCTTTCATCAGTGTTGAGTACATTCAACCCACATAAATGTTTGATCGGCGTGCTGGCACATTTACAATTTATATTATTAATGTTAGACGGTCTGCAGTAGAACTAATAGAACGTATGAAAACCTACACGATAATTGCAATTTATTTATACAAATCTAAACAACAACAAAAAAAATAATCCCAATTATGAGCTTGATTCCTCGAATTATTATTATTATTAAACAATAGTTAACTTTTTATATAGCGGAATTTTATTCGCTTTCTATTTATTTATTTCCTTAAAATCGAAAACTCTTTTCAATATTAAAACAATGGTTTTAGTGAAAAGGGTTGAGCATCAAATAAAAGATGTACAATGGAGCATTTCGAATTCAAAATAAATAAACCTAAATGGAGCGTTAGAATGACTAAATAGGTAACGAAACCTTAATTGCTTCGTTGATGGTGTCAGTCTCTTGTTATTTTAAAGGTTAAATGTTAGAAAATCAACCAGAAATCTGCTGAACAGCTCTGAATATTAATATGAAGCCCATTCCATATGTCTGGTGACTGCAACATTGAAAACTCTATCATAGTAGCCAGAAGCCAGCTTTATTCGGCCGTGACTAAGTATCACTATTTTAGTATTCTGACAAATATGGTTCCGCGACTTTTCAACCCGCGACAAAATATTCCCGACAAAATATCCCCGATAAAATATCCCACGGACAAAATATCCCCCTACAAAATGTCTACTAAAACCTAACCTAATCTAACCTAACAAAAAATAGGACAAAAATAATACAGACATCCTGTAAAGACAATAAATTATTATTCTAAAATAGTAAAATGTTAAATTAGGTTAGGTGAGATTAGAATAGGTTTTAGTAGATATTTTGTTAAAGGATGCTTGGTCCGTAGGATAAGGAATAAAGGAATATACATTAGGAACGAATGCTGTATGGATTCATGAAAAAATATTATATTTCTCAATTACTCCAAATAGATATGAACTTCATATTTTTTACATTAACCCAACATGGGAGGCGCTGAGGAAAACAATTTCCCTCAGGGCCTCAGTCATATTTGGGGATGATGTGTGGGGAGTCTTTTTAAGGAAAGGAAAATGAAGAAGTTCTTGGAAGGAAAAATGGTACAAGGATTGGGTATGAATTTAGGGCTCAGTCCAGGAGTGACGGACTTATGAATCCACCCCTCCCGCTGCGGTGCAAGACAATGGGTCGAGAGAGACCAGCTGGAGAGATGAAAGGGTATCTCCAAACCGGTCTCTTCCGATCTACCCGCCAAGATTTGAACACACCTCAACTGCTGAGTCCGGGCACCCCTGCTAAATCACTAATCGCAGCGAACCACATGAGGTGACCTGTGGCAAAGCTGTTGGTTATTCAATAAATGGTTCCCATCTATATCAACATCAACATCTCTCGATGAACATATGAAAAAGGTAAAGTCACATAAAATAAAAAAGGTAACCGTCAAAGTTAACCCAGAACATTACTGGGACTGCCGTCACTCCCAATAGGCCACTTGCATGGACTTCATAACGACTTGGAAAAAATCGTGTGGATAGAGTTTTTTACTAAGATTACGAAAATGTTAGTAAAATTTTTTAGAAATGTACAGTTTTATTAATTTTTAAATAAATAAATCCATTATTTGGGCTCGTGACGTCACTACATGAAAATGTCCCGTCGCCGAAAATGTTCCTATTAATTTTATAAAATTCCACACTGATTTATTTTTTTATATGGCATCACTTTGATTTCAGGCGAATATTTGAATTCGTTCACTAGATTTATTGTTTGTTCTCTGCGAACTTATCATTTGGTTTGATTTTTTGACAGATGTTCTGAAGAGAACCCCGTACAATTAATGGGTACGGGGTTCTCTTCAGAACGTGAAGATGATGTCGGTACATGTTTTAGAGGTATAATGATTATGGTGCTGATTTTAACAAAATAAAATTTTATAATATTCTTATTATTATTACAATTTACAAGATCAAGTATATTACATTGAATTTAGTAATATAGACGCTGTACATTATAATGATTTATGATCAATAATATGGATCAAGGAAAAAAATATTTATGAGATGTAATATTTTTGGTATGCCTCGTTATGCTCCTGTGCCATTTGTGTGGAAAACGTTATTTTTTTTTTAATGATTTTCGGCTATGTAATTATCGTTTTGTCACACCTATTAAATTATGTCCCGTCTTTCCGGTTTATAAAAAATGGTCTGATTTTTCGGTTTGAAATTTTCAAAAAATCCCCAGAGTTTCAAAAATACGATTAAAAAAAAAAAAAATACAGAATGTCTTAGAATATTTGCCTAAACCGGAAAAAAAAGAAAAAAAATGTGATGCAAGTGGCCTATTGAGCTTTGGCCACATAATTACATTTCCTCATTTTTGTAAAACTCCTACATACATTTTTGTCAAAAAGTCATTCATTATCGAATCCAAACGTATTTTATATTTACAGTTTTAGAAATGCGATGAATCCTTCTAGAAATTTGACTTTTTCATTCGCAAAAAGTTGTTGGTCGAATATTACAGAATTATTTATTCATCACGGAAGACCTGAAGCCAAAAATACAGCAATGAATATCACTCGCCGTAATACTCTGTGAATAAAAAGTCTCTTGGTGACTGACGAATGCCAATTGCCCATTGCCCGGGGGCTGAAGGCGGGTGACACTGTGTCACCGCTGCTCACACATTCATATGTAGAGAGATGATCATAAATAAGCCGCGAGAAACTTGTGGAATTCCATCCATTGAGTGCATCTTGTGGAAAACACGAGGATGAATGCTGACTTAATGAAATAGGATTGTGAACATTGAATGAGAATTAGTGGATGACAGACTAGAATTATTTTTAAATGCATTCATATACAAGGCGTTTTCACAGGGATTTGAGAGTTAGTTGAATAAGAAAACGAACATCTCAGAAAAGACAAACTGTAATCAAACTAATTTTAAAAAAAACTAACCAGTAACTGTTACCATAATATATCGTTTAGATATGAGGTACGTGCACCTTCCATCTGAATTGTAATTTTTTTCACCTACATACATATTCCAAACTATTTTGAGCTGTTCGGTAGTCCCCGGCAAGCATTTGTATGAACACACCACGATTTGCAAATTCTTCAAGTTTTGATGTTGAAAACTTAGCAGACGCAGATGTTTATTATAAATATGTTGTATTAGTAGCTTCTTTTAAGAAACCATTTGCACATTCAAAGATTGAACAAATCGTCGCCTCAATTCTTAATTGTCCAAACGACCATTTTAGTTTTTGTTCAGTCTCCACTTTAAAACTAAAAATTAGGTATAAAAAAGGATAGTTAATCACCTAATTAAGAATTATTTAAACTAATCAAACCTTTGCCTTTACGGAAATAGCTTTATCTTAAACACCTATCATAATATTTCATTGAAATAATGAAAGAAAACCTTCACCTCCTGTCAAATTTTCAAATGGTCGTTTGGACAATTAAGAACTAAGGCGACGAAATGTTTATATTGGAAAATGGAAATTAAACAATAACACAGGTCTACAAAAAAATAAAAATTGAGAGCTGTTTTGGTTTTTTTTGCGTAATTCTTATGTTTTTGGGTGTGCTGAACCCGAAAATGTCATTTGGCACAGAACGTCACGTTTTCTGACAATGTAGGTATCTATGTTAAACAAGTTATCATCTTAAAATAAAAGTTAAAAGACTAAAAAAAAATTTTTTTTTTATAATTGCGTAACAAAACTTATATTTTTATCTAAAATACATTGATTAGTAAGCACAAAACACATTTCTTTTTCCCAGTGAGACTCCTTTTGATACATTTTCGCTTGTAGGAACATCTGGAAGGTCTCTCTGAAGCGTCCAACAGTAGTCTGCAATCATTGAGATGCTCCGTCTTCCCTGGTATCTTTTTTCCATCTTCTTAATATCTTGGTGAAATTGTTCACCTTGCCCTTTACTGACATATCCTAAAATTTCTGGAAAGTAGTCTAGGTGGGAATGAAGAAAATGTACTTTTAAAGTCATTAGGCAACCTAAAGCTTGAAATGCTTTTAACGATTTGTTTGTAGTTAGGGTCTTTGTTATTGCCAAAAAATTCAGGTTACCCCGATCCCTAGTTCCCCTCCCCCCTTCCTCGAACCCCCTACCCGAGTTCCCCTCCCCCTCCCCCACATTCCATACATTCAGTCTTCACAGCTCGCGTGCCACCTATTGCAATTTTTTTATACAAATTTCATAATGCCAGAGCTCACCAGTAGTTTTATACAAACCTAGTCTTGACAATGACGAACACAAAAAAAAAGAATAATCCAATTTGGAGCAGTCGTTCAAAAGCTATGCGTGTACATACATTCCTGCGAATCTTTTTTATTTAATTAATTTTTTTTAATAATTTCATGATGCCAGAGCTCACTATTGTATACAGAAACCACCGCGGGCATGCACACATCAAATCCCCAAAGATTCATCGCAATCGGATGAATGGTTTAGCAATAAAATGTTTATTGCCAGAGCTCACTATTGTATATACTATCTATATCTGTATATATATGTATACCGTTTTGCAAAATAACCTGACGTTCTGGAATTTTTTGAGTATTTTTCTAGTTTTAAGAACACCTAAATACATAGAAATCAGTTGAAAACATCCAGACACCATTTTTGTTGTGGACCTGTGTAATTATTGATTCTGAAATCCGTATAACCGTGGTTTAACACCAATATCCGAAATGTTTTAATGTTTTTGACTTAAGAGGGTATTACCAGAGAAAACCAGAAATACATCATTTTTAAATCAGATTTTAGATGTATTGACTCTTTTCCACAAAAAAATATAAAAGATTTCGAAAGAGTGTTCTTTTATCTAGCATTCGCATGTTTTAAATTTTGAGAAAAAAATGTTCATTTTTAGTATAATACGGTTATACGATTTACTACGATGATTTTGTATTATACCACACCCATTTCAAATCATATAATCATGCAGTAAAATAAATCAATACATTATCTGGGTATCGCATGTTTTAGAATTTTAATTTTAGTTTCAATAAAATCATTAAAAATATGTTCGTACATGTGTTTCTTGACGAAAATTGGTCCATTTGTGTATTTATTTGCGCACTTACAAACTAATGTATTTCAGATTTTTTTTACATTCTTATTTAACTTAGACATTATTGAAAAATGATAAATACTTATAATAAAAAAATAATTACAAAAAGTACATTATTTTAATAGTTTTATCATCACGTCTTTCAGCATTTTTGGATGTAGGTATAAATTAAAGCAAATTTGGAATGAAATAAAATCGATATAGAGTTATAATTTTAAAAAGCTGGTATGGAGAATAATTAATCTTTCTCATTGTAACCGCCCTGCACGATCGTAAGAACAACTTTCGACGAAATGTGGATTTTCGTCCGCTGGCTGGTTAAACGCTCTTAAACGACTTCAATATAATGTAATTTATTTATGATTATTATTGCTGTATACGTATTATGGAGCAGTTTGAAAAATGCTTTCGAGAGGCGAAACGGCTGTCTCGCGGTTAAATAAATATAGTCAATTGTAGCCGAATTAACAAAATAAATGTATCTTTTTAACGTTCATACTAAAAACTTGTTAATTTTACAGTTTTCGGTAACTTTATATGCAAAGTTCGAATGACTTTAGTATCGATGGTTTACGCCGAACATTTTCAACCGGAGAAGTTTCACAGAATTCAGTTCAGTTAGTTGCATAAGACATCGGCAGTCGAATATTTACAACTAAGATTTGGCCACGGGCCAAGAGATATACCTATAAAGTAAAAAATATGTTACTATCTGCCGAATACATAAAAGCTACAAGACGTGTGGGTGAGCAGAATTTACTTGGATCAAAATACATCACTTGTCGTTCAAAATCAAACTGCCAATTATCATTTGGAAGGTGCGGAAGACATTACAAATTTAATCGATTTTATTTGCGAAAATAATTTTCAAATTTATTTTGTAATTTATTTTAGTCCAGCAGTGAGTAAGTCTGTCGATTTTAGAAGCAAGGGTATTAGACGGGTTCAAGGATGAAGCCAGATTTATTGATTGGTCTATGTTGGACGTCGATCCCAGATAGAAAATCTTATACTCAATTATTATTTGCAATGAATTTTCGCTTCAACTCACCTGTTTGAATTTCGACAGAATGTGTAGTTGAATTTTTGTACTAAGAAGAGCAACATAAACGGGTTTTATTTTATTTAATTTACTCTCTATTACACATAAGAACACGTTAAACCAACTACAGTTCTCTTAATTTGTGCTTATTAATTCGTTTAGCGAAAAAGGCGGGTGGTCCTGTCACAGGAACGTGGGAATTGCATTTCAGAGCTACAGTGCTTAACTTGAAATTCTAACATCTAATTAATGCTCGCTATCGTAATTCAATGCTTGCAAGAGTAAAAGAGAATGCTAAAGCTAAATTTCACAAAAATGCTGTTTTAAATCAACGGCCAGTTTTTGTTACTTTTTACTTTTGCTTTTGCTTTCCGAAAACCAATAGTCATTCTGGAGTTACTCCGCCATTTTCTCATATTTGATAGTTCTGCTGGAGGTAAGGTACGAAATTGTGTGCTTTAACATTGATTTTATTAATCGTCGTTAGTATTATAGAAGACGATGATAGTGATTAATTCCTCACCCAATATGTTTTGCAGCGAAAACCAAAAACATTTGGACCCCGTGTTAATAATATGGTTATTTGGGACGATCCAGAATTTTTGGTGCGGTATCGAAAGATCTTGTAAAATTTGTGACACATTAAATTCAAGGTAATATTATGACTATTGCAAGAAAAAATATTTTTTTCCGTGTAATATCGTATACATTCATTATAATAGATCTGACCCAAATATTTTCGTAGGAACAAAGCTTTCAGATCTCACACTACAATCCCATACACACCTACAATGACGCGAAACTAAATACAGCGAGATATTTTAACAGTTTTTGTGGTTTTCAAATTTAATTTTCGGTGTGGCCGCACCAATAAATAATGCAGTCCATTTTTCACGTAATTTCGAGGAATATTCAGCTTTTTAAACTAGCCACACTAATAAATATGACTTAAAACTACTCTTGTACTAGAGCGTGGTCCTAATTAAAATCCTTGTTATTTTAACCGGCAATTAAATTTAAATTTAGCTCACGATTTAGCATTCAGTTGAAACGGACGACCCTTACCAGAAGGTACCAGAATATAGACGATATTTATTTATTTATTTATTTCAACGCCATAAAATGGCTATTACAATCCGGTGATACATAGTGGTACATAGGAGGATAATTTCAATGATAATATATATCTACATTAAACAAAGTACATATGTATGATAACAAATAGTATTTAGTTATAGGATACAAATATGTTTTACGACAAGAAAAAAATAGTATGAGCTCGTACAAAATACACATTTTTATGCAGAATAAACATAAGTAAATTAAGGTGAATTCTTAGAAAAATTCTCAACATCAAGTATAATATACCTACTTTACTTTTATATTTACATATTGTTTGATTCTAGGAATTGGCTAAAATGGAGTACATAACTTAGTAATGATATTATTGTTACCTTCAGTTGAAATTACTGAAGTTTGAAATGATTACAGGTACTGCTAATTAGTTCTGCTTATCAGGGCTTATTATGCTCTTTGATATGTAGCATTGAATGCAATAAGTGACTTTCTATCAAATAAAACACTTCTTCTGGGTTGGTAGACTGACAATTATTTCCAAAACACGAAATTAATCGAAAGTTTTAAGAGTTTAGATAATTTTACGGACCGTAATGGATACATGGTATATTCTGAGGCCTCGAGTAGTTACCTCACTTCACACTTTTGCATTCACGTGTGGTAGTTTTGTACCACGCGATGCAGGTGACAAAATTCAACGAACACGCAAACCTGCGATCAACGCTTCGTAATCTAATCATATAGTCGGGCAATTCGAGTCCTTTGCATTTTGATCTTTTGCTGAAGCGAAGTAAGGTTTTATAAAAGATTGTAACAAATTGATTTTCTTTAGGTATTGTATGTTTTCTAATGAGTCTTCCGTGTAACTTTTTTATCAGACTTTAATGTAATAATAATTGCTCTCCTTTTATTTTTCTATTCATGGGATTTCTATCTAAAAAATTATATAAAGTTAGGTGGAAAATTGATTTTTATTTTTATCAATGCTTGTCGTTTCTATCAGTGGTGTTATCGATATCATGTTGTTTTTTTTTACATCGACTCCACACTCCCCTGAAGAAAATAATTCCCCTAGGGGCCTACGTCATCTTTGGGGATGCAGTGCGAAGAGTCTTTTAAAAAAATAAAAAATAAGAAGTTCTGGGAAGGAAAAAGGTACGAGGGGTGGATAGGAGGACAGTGTGTCCAAGAGTGATGGACGTACGAATCCATCCATCCCTTCCATAGCAGTGCAAGGCGTTGTTCCGAGAGGGCCCTGCTGGAGAGGTCAAAAAGTCTCTCTAAACCAGTCTCACGACCAAGACTCGGACAAACGTCACCACATGAATTCGGGCACCCCTGCTGAGTCACCAAATGAAGCGAACCACTTTGGATGACCTATGGCAGAGATATCCAATAAACGGTTTCCAGGGGCGGCGATACCTATACCCGCCTCCCAAATTGAGTCAGAGTTGTAAGTTACTTAACCCAGGTGTGGCAGAATTGTACCTTGTTTCAAAGAGGAAGAAACTTTAAGTAAAGTGATTTTTTTTATAATCATGTCTATTTATTATTATGGTTACTAATATTTAATAATAAATAAATATTATAAAGCATCATTATAAAAATAAAGAATATTTGCGGTACGTTCCGGATTTATACTTTCCTAGATACTTTCCGTATCGTTCCGGTATCGTTCACCTTACAAGATCGAATACATGTTGCTTGAAATGGTTTTTAACCGTGTTTAGTGACCAGATCTGAATAGTTAGGTAATTTCCCACTTTCCTCTACACCATCTCGTCCCCTTTGCATTACCTTCAGCCTCACAACATTTATTACCCCAATTGGGGATGCCACAGTCTCACTGGCAATAGACTTTGAAGAGCAGTTGGAATTCTTATGCAGTACTCTCTCGGCAGAATTGAAAGGAAAATTGTTTTGAACATAACGAATATTCTGAATTATCTTTTTCGAAAGTGAATTCTGAAACGGCATCGCTTTGAACGTTGATGAGTTGAAAAACCTCAGAGTTATAAACAAAAATTTCGTGCACTCATCAATAAGCTCGTGAGAATATTAGGTCAATGACTCCGACCGGCTGCCAAATTATTGTTTATTCTCTCCTCTTGAAAAATCCTCCGCGATGCAACGCAAAGCGAAACCCGCGAAGTAACCGATTACTTCACACTACACTATTACCGTCACGGTATCCAAAAATAAAAATATTCTGCATTTTTTCCGGTACAATGTTAATTTTACAGGCACCACCGCCCGGGAACCATTTATTGAATAACCAACAATCCTGCCACAGGTCACCGAAGTGGAAAAATAAGTATTCAAATATACGTTAAGTAGGTATTCAAAAACGAAATAAAGAATGAATTATTCGTAAAATAAAAGTGTAACATGACAAGAATTACAATTTTTATGGGATTTTTTTATTTGACAAAATCATTTATAATAACTTCATGGTTGCTTCTATGCATATGCGGATCTTCATCCGAAGAGTAAAGATTTTCTTGCGATAATGAAGACCTTTGGTATTTCTTCACTTCACTTCATTTGAAAAACTCATTTCTCCAAAACAATTTGTGGCCGGAGTGTAAAGTGCGACGCATGCTATATCCAAGTTTGGGTAAACGTTGCACAGAGATAGTTTTCTCAAAAACTTTCCTTAGAAGGATTCAGTAATGATGTAGATTCAGGTTTCTCTGCCGTCTTATTAGTATCTTATTATAATACACGTGATATCTCATTTTACCCCCCCCCCCCCCCCCCGTCGTGATATTTCGTGATTTTTTTCGACCCCCCCCCCCCCCTTTGGAGCCTCACGTGATTAATGGACGACCCCTTAGTAGAATGCGTTCGCACACCTACTAGATGGCGGGTCGGATCGAGAGAGACCTTACCTAGACCTCTCCAACCGGACACTCTCGACCCATCGGGAAGGATGCAGCGCAGTGGGAAGGATGGATTTATACTTCCGTCACTCTTAAACACAATGACCCCCCGATTCCTACCCACCTCTTATACTTTTTTCCTTCTCAGAACTTTCTCTCCTTCTTTTCCTTAAAAATACCCTCCACAAAACATCCCCAAATGTGATGTAAGGCTTGAGTTAGAAACTTCTATAGCCTCGCTGTGATTTGGATTTCGGATGAAACGGAAATGATTACTGCACCTGTGACGTATCAACTGCGCTCATTGGCCGCTTTGATTATGAATTCACTTTTCAAGTATTGGTTTAGATTGTTTTGGGAAAGTTTCGCTTCTACCGCGTGTAAACTGCACTCGAATTTTTTTTTCTAAGCTAATGTCAAAACAAAAATGTTTTACGTGTACTTAGATCTCTCATTCTATTCGGTCAGTAATTTATTTTGACTGCCCTGAATCAAAAGACACGCTGGAATGATATTTTTTGATCGACCTTTTACTAGTTGGGTAATAATTACAATTTTTTCAAAAAGTTAAATATTTGGTTGAATGAATTTTTCTTTTTTCTAACCACTGGAGCGACAGCACAATTTAAAACTTTTTTCTCCGATTGCTCGAGATTTTTTGGTAATCATTTTTAATATCTTCCGCCCACATTAAAAAAATCATACTTCTGAATTTTAATATGGAGTCATACAAACTGATCATAATAATAATAATAATAATAATTTTTATTAATTTCTTACACATTACAAATTTAGTTTTAATACATATAAGAAATTACGTTATACATATAAATAGTATACAAAAAAAGAATTTTTTTTACAAATATTTATACATAAAAAAGAAACATCAAGAAATAAATCAATTTCAAAAAAAAAAAAAAAATTTTTTTTTTTCGGGCAGTGGTGAAAGATCTCGTCAATGTGGAGAGACTCTTTCAAGAATCAAAAGAATTTCACTTTTGAATCTCTCCTCACTGACGCCAAACACATCAATCTCGGAGGAGATTTGGTTCAGGAGCAATATACTCCTTCCTACCGGGAGAACCATTGGTAGGTTAGTTCTACAGGCAGGAAGATAGAATAATCTATGCTGGCGTTGTCTAAGATAGTCATCCGGAACATAGAGGCTCACGCGCTCCAGAATGGCTGAGTTCTCGATATAGCCACGCAGCAGTCTGAATAAGTGGGTAGCAGCGTACCCCTCCCTTCTGAGCTGCAGGGAGTGGAGTCCCAGCATGCCCAGAAGAAAGTTCGTCGGGTAGAGCCATAGATAGTGGCCGTACTCCCTCATGTAGAGAAATCTTAGAAACTTTTTTTGAATCCTCTCCACCATGAGGGAGCATCCCACCTCATGAGGATTCCAGATAAGCGAACCACTCTCCAGCCTACTGCGGACCAGGGAGAAGTATAAAATCCTCAGAGCACGGGTATCCCGAAAAGCTCTGACGGTTCGGAGAACAAACCCTAACATTTTTAAGGCCGACTGGCAAACCCCTTCGATATGAGGACGAAATGTCAGCTTATTTTCATACATAATCCCAAGATCCTTTATATTCGAAACTCGGTTGAGATTATGACCGAGCATAGTATACCTGTGGTAGGTGAGACTAAATGCTCTGGTAAAAGTCAGATCAACGCATTTCGAGACATTGAAATGAAGCTGGTTTTGTTGACTCCATTCTGAAATGTTATCAACATCAGCTTGAAGGCGCAGGCAGTCCTCAATATTTCTTATTAGAAGAAATAATTTTAGATCGTCAGCGAACAACAGAAAGCGAGAAAAACGAATGACTCCAGCAATGTCATTAATGAAAATAGAAAAGAGAAGAGGCCCTAAGATCGATCCTTGGGGAACCCCTGAAAAAACAAGAAACTCAACAGATTGGAAGATTCCGTGGGTGACAAATTGCTTTCTGTTCCTGAGGTAACTTATAAAAAACTTTAACATCCGAAGGGAAAAACCTATCTGGGCAAGTTTTATGAGTAAGATATCATGATTCACAGTATCAAAGGCTTTGGAGAAGTCGTGATACGAACAGTCTACTTGGTATCCACTGTCTAGGGACCTAGCAACATAGTCGGTGAAAACCATCAGATTGGTTTCAGTGGATCTTCCTTTCCTGAAACCATGCTGTTCTGGGATAATGTATGCGTCTATCTGAGGCATAATGAATAGCCAATGCAGTTCTAAATAGCCAATGCATTCACCTATCTTTTGTCTATTATCACACATTAGTAGGATTTATAAAAAAAATATTATAATATCAAAATTTAATTTAATTTAATACGAACAAGGGAAAATTTGCCAAAATTGATAACAAAGCAATCCGAGGTATTTTAAATGTTGCCATATTGTGGCAAAAAGTGCTCCAGTGGTTAAAAGGGTTAGTGAATCTGGAGATGTGAAAGTAAACATGTAGGTAACCAATATGCAATTCAGGATTTAGTTTGACTGGTTTTTGACTGGTTAGTTAGTTAGTTAGTTAGTTTGACAGTGGTTGAGTGGGCATAGCACTTGGGTCCCACCCGGGCGTCGCGTATTCGATTCCTCGGCTGGCTAAGTCCTCCACCATAACACAAGCAACATTTTCGGCTTTCTGTGGTGGTAGTAGGAGATTTTCAAACATTGATGGGTTATTTGTAACCCGGAAATGTTTGTCTTTCTTTTTTAAAAAAGAAAAAGAAAAAAAAGAAAAGTTATATGCGTTAATTATACATTTCTGAAAAGCAAGTCACTTTCAACCCAATCCTTTCTTCCTAATATTCCAAAAATCAGGATGTCATAGACACACTGGGCCCGAATAGAGTAGATATTTTGTGGAATCATGAAACATTCACTTACTTTTGTATTTTGAACACGGATCTTGGTAACTATGCAGGCGGACAATAGATGAACTAAAAAACGATCGGACTTTTTTTAAATCCATTGATTTTTTTTTTGTAAACAACACATCTATGTACTTTGGCAAAACTAAATAATGTCGATCTTTTTATATTAGCTCCACACTGAAGGGCCTGAGAAAAAATATTTCCCTCAGGTGCTATATCATTTTTGGTGCTGCTGTATGGAGGGTATTTTTAAGGAAAGGAAAGAGATGCAGTTTAGGGAGAAAAAAAATTATGAGTGGTGGGTTGGAATCTGATGGTCAGTGGGTCTGGGAGTGACGGACGTGAATCTATCCCTCCCACTGCGGTGCTGGGTGATGGGTCGAGAGACCAGTCTAGATAGGTCAATTAATCTCCTTCAACCGGCTACTCCCACGCACAGTGGTTCGCCACGCAGTTAGTGGGCAGGCGCCTCCATCACCAAGATCAGGACAAATCTCACCACAGGAACCCTGGCACCCCTGTAAAGTCTTGAAGAACAGAAAACCATATGTTATAATTAAATTAAGGTCACATATGTTATAAAATCATTTTGAAATATTGGTTATCCAATTAATGGTTCCCGAAAAGGGAAAATACCGAAGATATTAGAACGACGACATCACGTACGACCTCTCTCTGGAACTACTTACTACTATACTTTGATACTGTTTCGATTTACATGCATTTCTCAGCATTTTTAAAATATGACGGTAAAAACTTTTTTCCTGATAAAATAATATTACGCATGTTCAAACATCGGCCTTAGGTACCTACTGGATACTTTGCCCGTGCAGAGGCCCAATATTATTTTTTATCATTCGCAAACATGAGTGCACGAGTGCGTATATCTTTTCATCTCTGCTTTAGAAAATAAACATCAAGTAACTAGTACAGTGGAGCATCGATACATTGTATTTGGGCTATCTAATTCAGTAGTATGGTTTTACGTGTACATAGAGGAGTGGGTGAATAAAATTCGCATAAAATTACAAATTCAGCGGGCAATATCCGCGCCGGGTGTCAAATGATAACGACAAATGGGAAATCGGCGCGTGGCGAGTTCATCTGATATCGCCGTTAGATGGCGGCACGTGTCGGGAGAGCGCCCTTTGCTCCGTCGGCTGAGAAACTCGCGGGTGCATAAATAGGTGCGTGTCTCGGCTATTCGAATTCTTTTATCCGCCCGGAATTATCGGGAATGGGAACAAAATTATCATTGTGAAAGTTCGATCAGGTTGATGATTACATTCGAATTACTAATAATAATAATCAATTCCTAGTTAGATTTTTCACCCAGTTGACATTTTTAGATTTAAATCCAAGCTTTTTTTCTTTTTTAAACTTTTATATTAATTTATTTTACTTAATTAATTCACTGTCTGTTTCAAATATTATTTTTTTTGGATTCTCTGAACCATTCAACTAGGAGCGTTCATGCTCGTATCATCATACATGTATTGTCGTAAATAGACAAGGTTTCACCATTTTTCTTTCTTTTCAAGTATTTCTGACACCCTTCAAGGGTATTCTAGGCTATCAATTCAAATTAAGGAAAGAGGGAATGTGATATAATTCGACCGGTCAGTGGTTGAGTGGGCATAGCGCTTGGGTCCCACCTGAGCGTCGCGTGTTCGATTTCTCGGCTGGCTAAGTCTTCCATCACAACACAAGCAACATTTTCGGCTTTCTGTGGTGGTAGTAGGAGATTTTCAAACATTGTTGGGTTATTCGTAACCCGAGAATGTTTGTATTTCTTAAAAAAAAAAAAGAATTAATTTTATTCAGTTTAGATTTAGACGAGATAAGCTGATGTTGATTGGAGGGGAGGTTATTTTAGATAAAGTCATAAGACATAAGAGATGATATTTGTTTAGAGAGAGAGAGACAACCAAAAAATCTGTAATCTTAAGTTACCTCTACTAGAAAAAAACAATCTGGAAAAAGACATAAAGGACAAACTAGAGAGTCAAGCACGTGAATTTATAAAAGGTGATTTGTTATGAAAAATTTGTCTTGTTTTTCAAAAAGTACCTACTTTTTATGAAGAAATACCTAATTTAATTGTTGGAAGATATCGTCTGAAATATTATTAATTACTTATTTGATACAATAATTTACATTTTACAATATAATTTAATAATGTGGGCCTCACTGGGTGGCTTACCCATGCAGTGGCCCCCATTTTACAATATAAAAATCAATAAGATAAATAAATTTAACTAGGCTTGAGGGATCGTTCAATCTTTGGCCCCGATACCTGTAATCGTGTATACACTACAAATCTATCAACAAATGATAGTTCATTGCACAACACTTTAATGTAGAGTCGTTCAATCAGGTTTCAGAAAAGAGAAAATGAAACTTCTGACATGTTTAAAAACAACTATATTAAGTTGTACGATCTTTATCCCCAGGTACTAGATTCATCTTCCTCTTTTCCATTTTCTTCTACACTAAGATTTCATTCGGCCTTACAAAATTCTTAAACGGTCTTTTCATAATTTGACTGGCTCTCAAAAGTTGAATTTTTGGATTTTTATTAGCCAATATCAAAAAAAAAAAAACAAAAAAACAACACCGGTCCCAGCAAAGATCCTTGCGAAACTCCACAAAAAAGAACGAGACAGAACTAAAATACATATTTACATTTCCATCAAAACCATATCCTAGAAATAGAAAGAGTACAGAAAAGGTTTTTGCGTTACCTGTAATGTATATTAGAGAATATACATACTACCCATTCCTGTATCTATCGTTGTTCTTAACAGGAATGCTCGATCTTAATACCTTAGAAGCCCGCCGAAAAATATTTTTGGGGAAACATTTTTTTAAGCTGATCTCCGGTACTGTACTGAATCCACCTATGTTGAAGGAGATTAACCTATATGTCCCTGACGCGTATACTCGCGGAAGATAAGACGCACTTTTTTATGCTCCGAAAGCGAGAACTTCTTCCTTTCAAAATGCGCCATTAATCAGAGCAATTCAACTGCTTAACGATTCTGAGTTGATTGAGTATCGACATCTTCAATGTTACCTACAGAGAGTTCAGTATCTTTTGACATACTTCTTAACATAGTGAAACTGCCCCCTTGGACTTTTTTTTCTCTTAAAATTTTGTAATCTTCTCCGTAATAATTTGGTGTCTAACTGTTTCATGGAGAACCTGAAAAAAAATAAACATATTGTGGTGTACAAGTAGTCACAAAAAAGTCTTGTAGAGAAACCAAATGTAGCTAGTTTCCTAATTAAGACATTGATTTCAACCAAAGTAAGTCATTTTAAGATCTAAGTATGTGACACCTTCTTGATTTCCTTTGTCGAGAATTTTGCAGCCCTGCAAAGGCGTGCCTACCTTTCGGCAAGGATTTCCCTACTGACGTAGGGAGTACAATTATACGATGTCTGCTGTAAAATAAATACCCCGAATCACATTACGTATGTATTCTAACATCTCTTCAAGTTATTGAATTTAAATTAATTTTCCAATCCACCCCCCTAACCAAGAAAGGATTTGATTCGCTCAGTACACATTGTATACAACAACAATTTGTTGACAGGCCTCACCGCCTCGGAACCTCCTAGCTTAAGATAGCTGATACTTGTATTGTGTACCGAGTTGCAAGATGAGTCCCCCGATATTCAAGCCTGTCACGATTCCGTAACAAGAGGAGACAATGTAAACAATGAGCTGCAAGCTTTGGCTTAGGCTTCTGGACATAGACCTGGACCTTCCATCTAGTCTCAGAGTCCCACAAGGTTATGGTATAGGGTCACAATAAACAAAGACTAGTTTAATCATTACAAAATATATGTATAAAATCTTAATGCTATAAAAGCAGTTTTACACATAAAACCACTATTGTGTTGGCAGTATTTTATCATCCATAAAAAAAAATTATTGTCGCTTTAGTAGAAAAACCAAGTGAACCTGTACAGTAACTCTTGTTCGTGGTGGAATTCCATCGAAATGAATTTAATTAAAACTTACAATAGTTCAAGGTCGTTTACAAGCTATTTGTTTTTTAACAACACTTTAATTAGTATCATTAATATAATATATCAGTTGAAAAAATTATTCTTGTGTCTGAGATAGGGAGTAGTGCTATTACATTTTTAATATGCATAATATAATAGAACATAATGGAATAATAATGTTAAGGGACGTAGACGAAATAATAATAATAATATATAAAATAAAATCAGTCATTTTAAATACATGTAAGATTACAAAAGATTTTTTAAATATTTATATTGAGGGATCAGTAGGATTTATAATTAGGGGATCCACAGAGCCGAACCCTCTGATATGAAAATATCTGGAGTCGGTGAATTATTTTCCCATTTGGTCTCTGGTAGGTTGACATGTATTGTTTTGTATTTATAATACTTATATAGTGCAATTTCATAGCGTGGATTGACTAGATGATCATTTGGGGAAGTGTGTGAAAGGGTTTAGTTTTTCCTGTGGGGAAAAATTAACCCGGAAATTTAAATCTGGTGCGTAAAAAAAAATGTAAAAATGTGTAACTAAATAGTTTAAGAAATTTCATATTTTTTTAAAACAAGCCTGAACGAAATTGTACATGTGGAGAATTACACTTACTTAAATTACACCGACCCGAATAAAATACGCCAAAAAATCTAACCTAACCTCGGATGCGTTTTAAGATTTTCACGGCTAAAAGTATTTTCATTATTGGTTTTTGGGGTGTTATGCCTTGTTGCGCTACCTCCTTCTTTAGCCAACGTTTCGGACAGCGTTGCAGTGTCCATCATCAGGGCCGATCTACCGGATCTGCCGGATCGCGTATTTACAATCCCTACCGCGTTTCAGTCGCTTTAAATTTTCAATATCAAAATTTAAATATTTAGAAATAAAATTATTAATTTCTAATATACACATCAGAAAGATTATTTTATCTAAATTTTAGAACAATTTTTGTTTGGGCAATGTGATAAAAAATAACCAACATAGAGGTATATTTAAAATGTAAATTGTCGTTACCGCGACTGAATCGGTCTAGGTTTTGTAAATACGCTGCCGGATCTGCCCTGATGATGGACACTGCAACGCTGTCCGAAACGTTGGCTAAAGAATGAGGTAGCGCAACACACCCCAAAAACACCCCAAATATACAACGTGTCCGGAAACTCGTAGTACAAGCGGGAAACTGGTTTATCTACATCACTTTATAACATCGATTTTAATATTATTTTTTTTCTATTTTTCCATTTTTTCGGCAACTAAAGGGTTAAAAAAACTTTTGAACCCGGTTTACCCTTCGATGCTTTATAAGACATTTCACAGCTGAAATCAACCCCCAAGTGAACAATTTTTTCAAATTATACCAAAAAAATTCCAACTTCGGCTACGATTTACTCGAAAATGATAGCTTAAGAGGAATATAAACGCTAGAAATATTTCGAATCTCATGCCTGCAAAATTTTAAAATCGAGCGTCTTTTTGCACGAGGCTAGTAAGCGAAAAAGTGGTTTCTATTTATTTTGTGCATAATTTTATAAGAACGAAAAAAAGTTAGAACATAGATAAAGTCAAAAATAGTCTTAGCCGTAAAGGGGTATTTTTTAAAAATTGTTACTTACATTAATTACTTCATAGTTAAGTCATGAGAAAACATTTTTTTTGGTGGTTTACGCTTATATTTTTTGTTACGTAAATAATAATTTTATTGTAATTCCAATACATAGATAAAGTAGTTAAAGCTTCAATTTATCCGTAGCATATTTTTTGATGTTCATACTGTAAGCCGATTCGTCGTAAAGATTAATCAAAATAGTATCTAAATAGGATTTCACGTATATATTCTTCTTAAATCGAAAAAGTTATTTCACAAATCGACTCCGAATGTGATGTAGATTTACCAGTTTCCCGCTTGTACTACGAGTTTCCGGACACCGTATATAACATGGCATAATACCCCAAAAACAAATAACGAAAATAACCTAACCTCCTTTTTGTCTTCTGTTTCAAATAAAATTGGTTTAGGACTCATTTACGCAGCCTTAATTTAAACCGAACAATTTGCGTAGAATTCCAATGGGTAAAATTTAAGTAGGCTTAATTTAAGTAGGCTTAATTTAAGTAGGTGTAATTTAAGTAGGTGTAATTTAAGTAGGTGTAATTCTGGTAAAGTAATATGTATTGGTGTACCTAAATGAAATTCGCTCCTGCGTAATTTCATCATGACTTCATTTATTACAAGAAGATAATAATTGGTATGACGTAAGATACGATGACGTATACGTAAGATTTTTTTATGTGAGTCTTGAGTTATTCACATAAAAAACACATTTTCTTGTGAGCAAGAGACCTACGAGAAACGTAACTGCACCCGTCTGGAGCCAGTGAGACCACGGCATCCCCAATTGGCATATGTTGTGAGGCTGAAGGTAGTTCAATAGGGAATAGTTTAAGGATAGGGGAAGGAGATGGGAAGAGGTAGGTGGGGGATGTAACTGACTATACAGATCTAGTAAAAAAAACATGGCTTAAGCCCATTTCAAGCAACAATGCTTCATTTCTGAATAGTGGTCTTACACCAGAGCGATACTGAGAATATCTTTCACTTCCAGTGCCGCAAATATGTTATGCATTATTTGAAATGAATAAAATAAGGAACTCCAGTCCATTTTTTATGAATAATGAACTTCTAACTTAAATAACTGAATATTTATTTTTAGTTTTGGAGTTAGTTTTAATAGTTAAAATAATTGTCAAAGTTTTAATTTTTCAAGATGCCCCGAAAACCACCATATGTATAATGGTGAATCGTGTGACGTCATCACTCACGAAAAGTTTGTTTTATTTTAAACAGGTGTTGTCATTTTGTAGACACATGGAAGAAGCTATGAAACTATTCAATAAGTAAAAATTATTTAGGAGGAATTATTTATTTATTTTATTAGATTATTATTTTTTTCAATATTACGGGAGAGTGGTATAAAAATTGTTTGAAATTATTATTTTTTTAGCTTTACGAATCGAAAAATTGAAAAACGAAGCATCGGTAGGCAACTGGTAAGATACGGCGCAGGATCGCTGTTCAACGTCCGCCATTTTGGATTTCGGAGTTCGTGGCCGTAGAAGTAGCATTACGATTTTTTTGTACAGTTTACAGTTTTTGAATATTTTAAATAATAGAGATAAACTAATAGGGTCACCTATATTTTTAGGGGCATCTATATTTTTCATACTGAATTATTTAGGCCTAAATAATGTTTCAATAAACACAACAACTAAATCTCCATAAACAGTATGAATAACAAGAAATGTTGTTAATACCGATGGCTTGTGTGATACATTTCAATACAAAGACTAGAAAATTATGGTGGGCAGGACGTCAGCACTAAATATTCAATAATACCAACTTGACGCTGTGTTTTAATGACACGATTAAAAATGGACTTTTAATAATTTTTTTAAAACTCTACGTTTAATATTATTTAACAAAACTTATACATTCAGAATCAGCGTTTATTGGTCGATATGAAAATATTATTTTAAGCCATAATATCTTTCACTGGAGTTCCTTATTGTGAAATAACACAAATTAATCAAATAAGGGATTTGAACCGCGTCCTCCGCATTGCTAGTCGAGAGCCTTGCCGCTCGACCATGGAGGCCGTCAATTATTATTATATTGTGTTTATTTTAACACCGATAATATAATATAATATTTGTATTCTTATCATCACATGGTTTAAATGCGTACAGTATAGTTTTTCGTGAAAGTCTTTGACGCCCTAATCGTCTTGAATTGGGATCGTGAGCACATCAAATTCATCAATTCATCACTGTTCGAAAATCGTCTGATTAAAATCTATTCCCAGAAACCCATTGGGGTCAATTTAGCCTGGCCACACTCAGCCGACTTGTGTCTCCGGATCCGTGGCAAGGAGATTAAATAGTACTAATCACGGAAGACCAGAGGTAGATTGCGGCGATTATGGGGTCGGCCTTTGATGCCAAAATGGCGGAATATTGCAGAGATTTGATCAAAGCGAGGCTGTAATATTCGGTAGAACAGGCGGAGTACACTGAATAATAGTACGGACAGTAATCTGCAGTAGGAACTATTGATATAATTATCTACACGAACTCACAATTAGGCACTGTTGAAGTATAATATTCAATAAATTAATCTATTCTGTCTGGATTCAACCTGAGCAAACTTGAAGGTCTTTTGTTAAATAAAAAAATGATTTGATTTTTATCGTGAAATATTTTTAAATAAACAAAAATTTTAACAAAACAAAAAAACGACTTAAAAAAATGCACTAAAAAGTAAAAAAATAATTTCGTATTCTTCTACAATTTTATAATCAACTTACCTTATCTACTCATCAATATGTAGGTACGATTGTTATTTTTGGAGTCGGTGTCGGCGGGAGAGGAGCTGTCAAGTGAACACGCCGGGCCGCGGGTACCTTGGTTGACACCGACTCCAAAAATAACAAAATACCTACATATTGATGAGTAGAAAAGGTAAGTTGATTATAAAGTTGTAGAAGAATACGAAATTATTTTTTTACTTTTTAGTGCATTTTTTGAAGTCGTTTTCTTGTTTTGTTAAAATTTTTGTTTATTTTTTGATTTTTAGTGAATCTGAAGTACACTAACTAATTCGATTAAGATTCGGCCGAGTATCGTAAATTTGTTCTTCAGAATTGGAGAGTTCCGTTACTGTCATGGATCCCATAATCAGAACCTAACCAAACTCTCATCAAACTACCCTTGAAGTACATCCTTTCCAATAAAAAAAGAATCATCGAAATCGGTTGGCGTGATATTGAGTTATTCGTCCATTTGTCGCGCACATACTTGATGCAAATTTAAGACTTGTATGATTTTCTCATAGATGCCATTGTCAGAACTGGACCAAATTAAAACGGGACCACACGGAAAGCACCAGCTTTCAAATAAAAAAGAATCATCAATATCGGTTCACCCGGTCGAAAGTTCTGAGGTAACAAACATAAAAAAAAAAAATACAGTCGAATTGAGAACCTCCTCCTTTTCGAAGTCGTTTAAAAAAGGAAGCATTCACTGCCTTGAGTCTGAGATCGCCCATCGGAATCCTCATGGTAGCAACATATTCTAAAAAAAAATCAATTTGGAAGGCGGTTATGGGTACCACCCTTTCGGGAACCATTTATTGGATAACCAACCCAAACTATGATAACGATTAATACTAAATTACATCAACGAGTAGGTACAAGTATAAAATGTAAATTTTAAAGTAAAGGTATGGATATAATATGATGTATGTATAGGTATCCATGATAATATTTTACTAAAAAAGTGAAACATACGAGTTTGTTGATTTTTTGTTATAATTTCAAGAAAGTACATAAAGCATGACGGTTTACTTGACGGTTTGCTTTTAATTTTCACTTAGCATAAAGGTTTTTTTTTGAAAAGTGTTCGGACATCTGCATCATTCAGACTTTGTTTTGGTAGAAGATTATACGTACGAGGACCAATAAAACTGCTGTAGGACCAATAAACTGTATGTTTACATGCATTTGGTTTTGGTTTGGGGGGCGTAAAATACATTATTAGTCCTTTCGCTAATTCTATTTTAATTTGTTGTTTTTAAATACATATTTCATGGTGTACAATATAAATAATTTACGGATAATAAATATTTTAGTCTCTTTAAAAATAGCTCCGTCGAGAATGTTTTATTTCTATTAAACAATTTGGGAGGCGGGAATGGGTACCGCCGCCCCGGGAACCTTTATTGGATAACCAACACCTCTGCCATAGGTCACCCCAAGTGGTTCGCTACGTTTGGTGATTTAGCAGGGGTGCCCGGGTTCATGGGGTGAGGTTTGTCTCAGTCTTGAAGGCGGATGACCAGGACATACTGAACCCCAGATTCCTACCCACCCCTTAAATCCTTTTCCTTCCCAGAACTCTCCTCTCCTTCCTTTCCTTAAAAAAACCCTCCACACAGCATCCTCAAAGATGACATAGGCCCTGAGGGAAATTATTTTCCTCAGGGCCTCCTGTGTGGAGCTCATGTAAAAAAAAAAAAAAAAACTAAACTTTATTGGTCAAATGCGCGTTAAGCGCACCACTCCATCCTATAATGTCATAGCTGATTGAAGATTGTACCAGGGAAAAATTGATCATTTTCGTTTAGATTATTATTGTTATCTTCTTATTCAATGATATTTTCAATTTGTTAATATTGAGTACTTCCTTGTCTATAAAGTATTTATGTAAGATATCTTAATTTCGACATGGTTTTATCAATTTTGCTATTTCCAATCTAGAAGTGTATTAGTTCACAATTTCTTGTTGCATTTTCATATCAGCCTATTGAGTAAGTTTCTGTACATAAAATATTTTGGTTTTTATAAAATAGTATCAGATTAACTAGTATCCCATTCTTGGTGATTTAGCCAGGTAAAACAAGTGTTTGTTATGTTTCCAATATTTTAACCTTTATATAGGCATTTTATGAAAGCTCTAGTTCTTCAATCATTAAAATTTCGATTAGACAATACGTACTACATAGTACCATTGATATCGGTCTAAAATTTAATGAAGGTATTCCAGTTTAATTCCACAGATTAATTTTCCGATAGGGTGAATGAATTCTCAGAATCGGATTGTTTGAGATCCTAAGGGTAGAGTAAGATTGCAATGCGTGCACTAAATGCATTTAGACTGCATTGGAATAATTGCCGATAAAATATTAAAGCAACTCCCCCGGCACTGTAGTTCCTGTGAGATTCTAATTCGATATGTATCGGCCAACAAAAGGGAGCGAAGGAGGAATAAGGGAGATAGGGTATCTCCCACCGAGGAAGCGATTGGTTTAATGGTACCTTACATGTGATCAAATACCATAAGATAACACTAAGTGGTGCTCTGAAATACAATTCAGTAATTTGATGCAATCCAATTTAACAACGATTGACTCCTTTTTAAGTAGCTTCACTTTGAATCAATGGGTAAGCGATTAACTTCGTGGTTCTTACACGTACAATGTAAAAGTATCTTATATGCATGTAAAATTCTTGTACGAGTAGTTCATCAAAACCACGTTCAGAAATCATTTTACCGATATGTTTTTATGCATTTTGTCATTGCTTTTTTAACCTGTAGCTAATTTATAGATTCCTACCTTACTTTCCGTTCATTTTTACTGTTTTTAGGTTCGTATTAAGTACTGTGTGCTGTGTTATTCTGAACGATAGTCTGTAAACAAATATAAAAAAAACAAGTTTTTATAAACTCGTAATAAATTTGTAATATGTATTACTTTTCCAGGCAAAATATAGAAAGTGTTTTATAAAGGCTTTAATGGTGTTTGTTTTGTTTCAGTATGGAGTATCCGACCATGCCCAACCCCGCTCACAGGAACAACGTCTTCAGCCCAACGAGGTTTGACAAGTCAGATATGGGGGATCTGAAAAGCCCGGTGAGTACCTACCCACCATAGAACTGGAAATCCAATATTCATTTTTTTATATATCAACTTGTTTGTACAAGGTGGGGCAAAAGTAATCATCCTATTGGAAAACGCTATAACTTTTGCAAATGGCGACAAATGTCAATTCGGTTTTGACATTTGTGAAGTAAACAAACGCAAAATACAAATCGGCAAGTCATGAATCGGTTTACTCCACACGAACGCGGAATAATTGGTCCCATATTTTGCGCAAAAATTCGTCGGTTGTGTTGGCGCAGTGTGAATTTCGTCGCAGATTTCCTGGCCGTCCGACACCAACTGGACAAACACTGCGGCGTTTGGCCACTCGCCTTGAAGAGACTGGGAAAACACGAGATGTTCCGAAGGCTGGCCTGCCCCAGAGCAGCCGTTCTGCTGAGAATATCACTGCTGTTGCCCAAGATGTCGGACATGAGCCCGGAACATCGACCAGACGACGTGCCACGCAATTGGGCATTAGCCGGCGGTCCCTACGCAGAATCTTGATGAAAGATTTGAAGATGTTCCATTACAAAGTGCAGACAGTGCATCAGCTGTTAGCTGTTGACCGCCAAACGCGGATAACCTACCCTCAAGTCATCCTGAATCTCAACGAAAAGGTGGACGATTTTTCATCGAAAATTGTCATGAACGATGAAGCTCATTTCCATAATAGCGGTTACGTGAATAAACAAAATAATCATTTCCGAGGCACCAAAAACCCGAGTATCACCCACGAAGGTGCTGGTGTGCTGTTTACGCTGGAGGAGTCATCGGGCCATTTTTTTTAGAACGCCGCGGGCCAAACGACGACTGTGGACGGCGCGCGCTACAGAGCCATGATTACCGATTTTTTTTCTTCCTCAATTGGATGGATTGGGACTGGAGAACATGTGGTTACAACAGGACGGTGCAACGGCGTACACTGCTCGAGCCATAACCGATATTCTGAAGGAAGAATTTCCGGGTCGCCTAATCTCTCGTTCTGGTGATTTGCACTGGCCGGCCAGATCACCCTATTTAACCGTTCCAGACTTCTTTTTATGTTTTTTTTAAGTCGCGGGTTTACGTCATCAAGTCTCAGACTCTTGAAACCCTTAAGGAGAATATTCGCCAAGAATTCGAGAACCTGTCGCCCAAAGTTCTGGCAAGAGTGATGGAAAATGCCATAAAATGGGCCCGTATGGTCATCAACTCTGGCGGCGGTCACTTGGCCGATATCATTTTCTCGACACGGTGGAATAAATTCTAATGGATTAAATAAACAAATTTCACAACCAGAATCAAAGTTTTGCATTTAATAAAAAAATTACAGCAAAAAAACATCGTATGATTACTTTTGCCCCACCTTGTACTAAGTTTCGGTTAAGTTCAAATCATGTTACTTATTAAGGAGGACCCAAAAATAATAACGGTAACTTGATTGCTCTGTTTTGAACTCATATTTTTTCAGCATCAATTTTCGATTTTTATATCACTAAACTTAAATTAAAACAGTTACGGTATCTTGACAAGTTGTGATTTATCCACATGGATAGATCATCTTGGTATTTGGCTTTCTAAAGAATCTTGCAATTGTTTCAATAAGATAAGGTTTAATTTCAATCAGAATGATTTATTTTCTTTCACAGGTCAAAAATATAATGCAATGACTTGCGGAAACTGACTGCTGTATTCTCTCATTTCAGCCTATGTCCCCAAGAGAGCCTCCTGCCTGCGTTCAGAATGCCATGATGAACAAGGATAAGAAGCCTTTCACATACACACCCGGTGGTTTGGACCTCTCGCAAATCAGATCAGAAAAAATGGCACGACGTCTTATGATAAACGCTATGAGTCCAGGGGTTCAGGAGAAACCAGCACAGCCATCTTTCACACCTACTTGTGAAACTCCGCCAGTAAAACCGCCAATGAATTATTATGCTTTACCAGTTCCCGTATTCCCCGTTATTCAGATTCCTACGAATCCTAAAACTCTGCTACGTAGAACAAGCGGTCCATACAACAGAAGCGAATCAATTGACCGAGCTCTTGAAACATCAGAAAAAGAAACTAATGACGAAGAGAAAACACCCACAGCTGAATCAATAAACAAATTGGATAACATTAAACCGAAAGAGACACTTGCACTTAAAAATGAGGTCGTCGAGAAAGTTTGCTTAGAATCTGAACCAGAAGTCACAAAACAGGAAGTTAAAAAACAAGAAGTAAATAAAAAAGAAATAAAGAAACCAGAGTCTCCTGAGATACCCACAGTACCAGATATACCAAAGATATCAGCTATTACGGATACAAAAGGAATTGCTGAGCCAACCGATAAGGGAGGACAGTGTTTACTTTCTTGCCTGAATTTGAATAGAGACAGATCTCCTTCCCCATTTAAACTGGAGACAACGTCTGATAGAAAAGAACCAAGTTTCCTTTTATGTCAAAATAATAAGACCAGAGATAGATCTCCTTCTCCGTTTAAACTAGAGACAAATTCTGATATAAAAGAAAATGGTTTCCATCCTACTCAAATTTCAGAACGATCTACTAGCTCTCCTATTAAAACTGATAAGTCTTTGTTAGAAGGCGGCATAATTGAGGAAACAAAAACCAAAATTGAGCCATTAATCACAGAAAGCCCACTAACTAAAGATAATATCGAAATAACTCATTCGAAAGAAACAGAAAATGTTACATTGGATAAACCAGACGAGGACGGTGATGTCACACCCAAAATTGGCGTTGATACTAAGCTTTTCGAGTCGGTGCTTTCCGAAATGAAGAACAAAGAACATAATTTACCAGTTGCTGAAGAAGAAGAAAAAGTGAGTGTTGGAGACATTATTAGCCGTTTTAACAATAAATCCGTGAGTCCAATTCTAAATAAAGAGAAAATTCAAAAAAAGGAAATCAGAAATGAGGAAAAAAAAGAAGATAAAAAAGAAATTAAAAAAGAAATTGTTTTGGAAGCAAGGAAAGAAGAAAAAAGGGAAGATAGTTTCTTGAGGGAAAATCGTGACTCAATTTCTTCGCGTCGAAATACTGAAAATATTAAAAGCCTTAACAATGATCTTGATAGTCTTCCAAGTCTGAGTCTATGCTCAAAACGTTTCTCATTTTTAGGGGATAATTCCGTCATAAATGAAAATGAACATGATGCTTTCAGCATTCTTACAGGAACACCTGCAAAGATATCATTAATTGACCGAAAAGATAATAAAATATCCACGGTCAAACAAATGTCATATGTAGATCGAAATGAAAACAAAGAACCCCCAAGTCAACCACCAAAAATTGAAATTCTCCCACCGTGGAAACTGATTGAAAATGACACTCCTCTTATCTCATCGGAGAATAAGAAGTCATGTGATTCTAAACGCATCCAAGATAGTACGTGGAAACCGGCAAAACCTATTGATTCTTTACTACAACCACTACCACAGTCAAATGAGTATAACGACTTATGTAAAAGTAATTCTTGGAATAAGTCAAAGCCTGCAGAAAATTTAGTACCTGTGAACGATACTAGCAAGGAAGACACTGAACCTGCGTGGAAACGAGAACTCAGAGAAATTGCAAGTCAAAAACGGGAATCCAAACAAGACAGCGATTTCTACAGAGAAGACGTGGAACCACCGTGGAGGCGAGAATTAAGAGAATTATCAGAATCAAAATTATCAAGAGACATGTCTCAATCGAGATTTTCAAGAGATATGTCTCAGTCGACATTGTCAAGAGATGCGTCTCAGTCGAGGTTATCAAGAGATGTATCTCAATCCAGTCTGTCTGAGTCCAGATTATCAAGGGAAACATCCGAGTCAAGAATGTCTCAACCAAGAGAACTTTCCCAATCCAGATTATCAAGAGGTTCATCACTATTAGAAACCAGCTTCGAAGTAGATCCTCCGTGGAAACCCTCTTGCAAACTCAATTACAGCAAATCAGATGCAGAAGACAAGACGGCATCAGTCATAAATCCACTTTGGAGCCAAACCATTCGCCCAAAAACATGGCGGGAAAGAAAGGCAGATTTATCCAGAGATAAAGAAGTAGAAGTTCCAGAATGGAAAAAGGTTGGAGACTTGAGAAGAAATTTCGTTAATTCCTTCCTCAATAAAAGCACATCCAGTTCATCGTCTTGCAGTTCTCCCGCAAGAGAAATAAGAAAGACTCCTGAAATAACGGTGGAGATTGCTGGTAATCCAACAAGCACTCCAGCCGTTCCTTCGAACAACGGGTACACTTATCCTTGGGAGTCTTCTTCAGAGTCCAGTGCGGCTTTCTCTCCCGAACCTTACACATTTGACAGAACCCCCACACCACAGTCCAGAAATAGCCCCTTCAGACAAACACCAAACTACGTTTACGCTGACATGCATTCGCCTAGCATCCCCAGGTAAGATAATTATTTAATGCTGTTAAAAAAAATGAATTCATATTCATGATTTTTACAACTCCTTCCTGCATTCCAGTGTTCATTCCAAGTGCCATACACAAAAAACAAAGAAAAAACATATTATATGGTTTAAAATTTGGTGCACATTTGTATGATTTCCATGTATGTAGCCATGCACCTACATGATAAATTCCATCTTGCTTTATTGGAGAGATACATTGTTTGTCCTTTTTTGCTTTATCTACGGCTATAAATGCCAGTGTTCATTCGAAATTTAATATAGAAGATGAAAAGTAATTTATTTAAAAAATTTGTAACTACACACCAAAATATCTTACATTATTGAAGATGCTACAGTTTTTGTTTGCCTATTTGATTTTCCATCGGGAAGTTGTGATCGAGAATATTTAAATTACAAATTATACTCAGGAATTCTCAACTGAAGAATTCTTTCTCGAAGGTTATTTTGTCTCAAATATTCTTGAAATATGTCAAATTTGAAAGCGAAAATTCTCGGTAACAATTTCGAATGTTTAATGCTAGCATGTGTTTTTTGTGAATGCCTTTCCCAGTTTTCTAGGATTAGTGCAAAATTATGTTGTAAATCGTTGATGCTTTCACGTTTTACAGAGAATATGGCACACTCAGTTATGAACCAAACCGAAGGCAGCAGATCAGGTCCTGTCCTATCCAGTCGAGGTCCTTCAAGTATCTGCAGCTCCTTACTGGGACCACTGACACCTATGAAGATGACGAGCCTTTCATCCCTCAGTCCCCTCTTCATTCTCATCTGAGACCTGAAACTTATAAGCCAAATGAATAATTATGAAGTTACTGTTAATGAAATTGTGTATATTTTAAGATTTCCCCTTGTTAACTCATCCTCTTTGTAAATATTGGCCTCACATTGAGATTGTCATGGTAAAAGTCAACCTCTGATAAGAAAGGGTACCAGAAGAAGAACAAGGCCTCATATTAAGAAATAATAATAGGAAGTTACTGGTTTTGAAAAGACTCATTGTGGTAAATTTAGAATTATTTGTCAAAGGATACAACAAAAATTTTATGCGTAAGGCTACGATTATAAAAAATTATTTAAGATTTACATAAATGTATCATACGAGATCTTTCATGAAAGAAGAATGGTAATAATGTAAGCGAGAATAAAATTGATTTCATTTCGGGATTAATTATTAATGTTTGAAAACGATGTGTAATATGTAAAATTTGAAATTTATTTATAGTGCATGATATTGGTGTTAAAATGCTTTTTCTGTTGACGTTAATATGCTCATTGTGGAAATGTATAGTTTTAATATAAGTTATTGTATATTTTTACATAAAAATTAAGAAACTGACTGCTTTGTTTTAATTAACGGCAGTTGCATGACTATCGCTAGACCAAGCAATAGTTTGATCCTCAAACAACATTTTTGAAGATTCGGGGACACCTAATGCAGTAATTTAAAATGGTGTACAAATCGATACTATGTAGGTATTGCAACCAGAGTTGACATGAAGATGGTACTCACATAGCAGCACTGCTTGCGTAGAGCAACAATGTGTTACATCTTAAATTGGCCGCATCTTGGTTCGATCTTTATTTATGCCGTACAGTTGTAGGAATTTGTAATGCAGCATTTATCGATTCAACACAGGTTGTTACTATATTGTGTAATTAGATATAATTTGATATCCAGGTCTATTACTCCCATGATCGACTTCAAATGGCAGCTAAGATCCAAGGATTTAATCGCTACAAACTTTTTGCTTTGCGGTTGTGGAATAATTGTCTATTGTCTATGCCAATAATTTGACGTCGTGAACGTCTAAAGCACAATAATCGCGCAACGATTCATGAAATATCGCCTGGTATTTGAATAAATTTCATTAGAAGCACTCATGAAAGGATTCTCTAAAATTAATACTGTCTTATTGACATTATTACATTATTTGAACCTTGTTGTATTAAACCGTATTACGTTTCCACATAGGCCATGAGCCAACTTTTTCGACAACCTTGCCTTGTCTCTTATCTTATAAACATGGCAAGGCAGTCTGAAACGTTGGCTCAAGAAGGAAATGCCACACGGTTCAACTCAATATTCCAAAAGTCAAAAACCATTCCAATTGACTTGTTTGTGATTATCTATTTGACCGACAGTTAATTTCTCAACGTTTTGAAGTGAAACTTTTTTAGCCTCGTTGTGATTTGAAAATCGGATGAAACGGAAGTGCGTCACTGAAATTTATTATTTGACAGGCCCTCAGTTCTAATATAATGCGGTAAATTCACGACTACGCGCGAGCCTCGATAGTGCAGCGGCGTAAAGCGCCCGACTTTCAGCGCCCTGAGAGACATCCAGCGAACGGAGGTTCGAATCCTACCAAATCCAAAAAATATATATATTTTTGTAAAATCAATATCCAATCTTCTAAACACTTTAAAATAAACAAGCAAAAGAAAAGAAAGCGACATCTAGCGACTTTCCAGTTTCAATTGTACCGCGTGTGAATTGCACACTGGAGATTTTTTTTATTTCAATCTTTAAACTTTTTCATTTGAATGCGGCATAGTAGTTCCAACATCTCGGATCCAGCCGAACTATAGCATAGAATTTACGGGCGAGCATGATTTCACAGGTCGAGCGACGAGCATTTCTGTAAGATCCATCAATACGTGCGTCGTGCAGAAATGCTCCTGTGCTTGTGATAGTGATGCAACGGAAGTGTCTTAACGGAAGCAGAAGCGGAAACAGATGTCAAAAGTAAATATTAGCGGAAGCGGAATCGGAAGCGGAATCGGAAGCGAAAGTGTTAATACTATGAAGAAAAAGCACAATTTAATTTTTTAAGATTTGTTTAAATTAATTTGTATTTTGTACTTTTAGTACTCGAAATAAAACGGAGGTAAATTATATTTAATTAAAAGTAATTTGGCTGCTTTTACACCTTTGAGTCTGTTTCGGTGTTCTTCATATAAACCAGCTCCACTAAATAATTGCTCACTGGCTACACTGCTGGGGGGAGCTGATAAGTATTAGCGAACAATGAGCAACAGATGGGGTATTTGTGCGCATTTACTTTCCACCACATAAGGGGACCTTCATGTAGAAGTAGTCTTTTCTCTTTCTTGCACTCCCAAAGGTGTAACTGTATCTCCAAAAATAAATTGTCACCATCGTCAGTTGTAGAAGAGTTCTCCTCCTGGTCTTCATTTTCACTTAACATCGATTCCAACATTTGTAATGATGATGATGATTTCGAAGTAGAAGGCTGCACTTTGATATCTTCAATCACAAATTATTCTTCGTTTAGAGTTTGCGGAACCAGAAACGGAAACGGAAGTAAAAAAACTTGCGGAACATTTGCAAAAGCGGAAGCGGAAGCAGATTTCTGTTGCAACACTAGACACTAGCCTGTGACATTATGCTCTTCCGAACATGTCCGTGCGTGAATACTAACTTGATTTAGGGCATCTACGATTGGGGCACTTTATGAAGAGAAAAGGAGTGTGAAGGAGAAGGAGGTGGAGAAGAGGAAGGGTAAGTACCTGTCTATTCAGATCTATTAACAAAACTCCATTTTCAAGCGAAGTTTTAATAATAATTAGGTAAATATGCAGTTAGTCCACCTCACGGATAATACGGAACGTTCGTGTTGTCGAAGTTTGATGAACAGATAATACGGAATATTCCTTTTTTAACAAATAGATAATAGACAATCAAATGTGACATTTGCCGAAAGTACCAACATCATAAAATAAATTCTTGTATATTCTTGATTCAACTAGTTATATTTTCCTAGCCAGGAATTAATGACGTACAGTACCTACCTACTCACTGGTTGAGCTAAAATACGGTAAATTTTTGAGATCGCTGGCAATGGTTAATACGCACTTTTTTTTAAATTTTTTGATTCACCTTACATTATAAGACAACTATTTGCATTGGGGGAAGTGGAAAATATTTCATTCTAAATTTCGATTGAGTACGTAAAATTAAAATTAGCTTTCATTCTGTGAAACGAGACCGTCCATTTTCAAACATTATTTTCAAATGTCATTTTGTTATGTTGGTATAAGTTTGTGTGATATGGTTTATGATACAAAAGAAAGTGCCCCCTTTATACCGCCTGCTCGCGTCAAGGCAAGAAAAACATCCCAGTTTTCAAGTAGTTTAGCGGCTACGCTAGGTTTGTGTAACATGGTTTGTGATACAAAAGAAAGTGCCCCTTTATAACGCCTACTCGCGTCAAGGCATAAAAACTCCACAATACTAGTTGGTGTAGCTTCCTAAAATATTTGAGAATCAATTTTTCCGCTGTGGCAATCTTTTTTAATATTGTAGCTATTGGTACCTTGGAAAATATAAAGGATTGATTGTCTATGAACATATGAGTTGTTGATATAAATAGAATATGGCGAAGAATTTGTAATCGCGTAAGTGAATTAATTTAAACAAAATTAAAATGTTAAATGCATATTTTTTGCATGTTTTTTGGTCTCCCCCGACTTAAATACTCATTTTTCGTGATAATAAAGCTAAATACAACAGTTTGAATAAAAAATATTCCGTATTAACAAGTAAGCGGTTTAATGCATAAATACTAATAATTATTCTGAACGGTGGTCTTTCTCCAAGACGGTATTGAGAGTACCTACCTACTATTCAAAGTGGTAATAAAATGTTTACCCACCTGTATTCCATTAAAATTTAACCATAACAACAACAAGCGTGTTTTTTTAAGTAACTGAAAGAAGTTTTGACGTAACAACTTTATGTAGAGTGTTCTTCAACATTATCTCGAAACTTGAACAGCAAAAGTAGGGAAAAGTTTGAGCAACGCTCGCAACATCTGGCCCGCCAGTAAACGCTATAGAAATGCATAGTTCGTTGGCTGCTTGATGCGATCATAATGTTACTAGTTGCTACAGTAGGTAAGATACGAGTTTTCACACTAAGGCTTCGAGAGCAAAATTAAAATTAGTTCCTGTGCAAATTAATTAACAAACTTTTTAATTAGAAAAGTTTTTAATGTTTGTATTTAATTTATTTTTTTTAGAATTTTATGGATGGCTCACATTATATTGTGTGATTTGTACCTTCCAGAAAATATCATATTTTAATTTTCGTTATTTGTTTTTGGGGTGTTATGCCGTGTTGCGCTACCTCCTTCTTTAGCCAACGTTTCGGACATCGTTGCAGTTTCCATCATCAGGGCAGATCCGGTAGATGTGTAATTTTTAGTCGTGAAGTGTGTGCTTATTTATTTCGAAGCGATATCGTGTCGCCAGCACCACTAACTTTCACCAGTACAAAATAATCGTGACGAACGTGAACGGAATAGAAAGTTCATTAAAACGTGTTATTTATCATATTTTAAGATTGATTTTATTAACAAGCCATAATAATAACGTTTTTTTACGTTCGCTCCTCACAAGAGACCCTGCGGAGAAAAATTCCTTCACGGCCTACTTTATCTTTGGAGGTGCTGATTGGAGAGTCTTTTTAGGGAAATGAAGGAGAGGATGTTCTAGGAAGGAAAAAGATAAAAGGGATGGGTAGGGATCTACAGGTCAATGTGTCCAGAAGCGACGGACGTATGAATCCATTCTTTCCACTGTGGTGCATGGCGATGGGTGGAGAGATCTAGAATAGATCTCCCTTAACCAGTTTTTCCCGATCCCGCCCGCCATGAAGGTAGGCAAAAGCATTCGCCGCCACAACCTAGGCAAACCTCAACATATGAACCCTGGCACTCCTGCTAAGCCACCAACGTAGCGAACCATTTGGGGCGACTAATGACGCGGGAGTGTTGGTTATCCAATAAATGGTTCCCGGGGCGTTGGTACCCATATCCGTCTCACAAATTGAGAGATTAAGGTCGAAGGATGAAGGAAATGTATTGCAAAAACATTGAAAGCATTTCAAAAACTCTTTTTTCTGTATTTCTTGGGCATTAACTATGTAACAAATTCTAGACATTTTGTTTATTGAAGAGTTTTATTAAATGTACATTTGTTACTTAAATTTAATTTTTCCGCGACCGGTTTCGATACAACCGTATCATTCACGAGCAGAAATTTAAGTAACAAATGTACATTTAATAAAACTTTCAAAAACTCCTTTGGATGGTGAGCTCTCTCATCAAGGAAGATGTATTTAAGTCTTTTTGTGGTATATATACTCTCAGTACCGCCCTTTTATGTGAATACTGTATTGTGAGTATTGGAAGGACTATGGCATGCTGTGAGGCTGATATGAGAAAGGAGGGAATAAGATTGGGAAGAGGAGGAGAATAAGGAGCACTGTAGGATTATTTTTAAATTTATTATAGTTAAGCGCACTTGAAGTGAAATGTCACAAAACTGCGCTATATAAATATAATGTTATTATTATTATTATTAGGAAGGCTGGGAAGTACCAGTATATTCATATCCGGTAACTAAATAAGACTGCCAAGTAACGTTTCTCTACTGAATGGTGAATTCACCAGGGCGATACTTGGGAGTTTCTACCACTCTGGAACATGCCACAAATTTCCACAAATCAAGGGATATTATAAATGTAGGACTTGCGAAGCTTAAAGTTTATGTAAATAACACATCGTAACAAAGACAAATGATTTACTAATTGAGCCCTTGCCCGGAAAAATGTTGTATCCAACAAAAGTCTAGTTCTGAGAAAAATTGAAAAAACGAAACCAGTTATGTTTCATAACATTTTGTATTTAAAATAAATAAAACATACAATTCTTAAGAGTTTTAACTGAAAAGTCGTCTAGATGGGAAATTAATTTAGAGTTTATTACTAGAATTAACGCTGAATTTTTGCAATAATGTTGTATATGAACGATTTCACATACAACGTTATTCCACAAAACGTTTTTTTTACTCTTCGTACTTTATAGAAAGCAACATGCTCTTCTAACATAAATGTACACATGTTGCATTATAATATGTGAGCCTGAGGTGTGTAAATAACCCCAGACCCTCTGGGCTTAATACCAAAGAAATTATGATTATGGAAAAACTCTACTTGCACGAACAAATATATCACAAATGGCACAAAGAGAAACTCCAGGGAAAATAACAAATCCACCAACCTTGTTTTGTAAATCTTGATGCTTGGAGGCCTCCGTGATGTCATCCAATCAATAATTAAATTCAGTCAATGCAATCCTTAGGTGACTTGATAATTTGCAAGAGATGAAATTTGTCAATCAATACACAAACTCATAGTTTTTCACAATGATGAAAAGTTTCCAAGAAAACAGACAGTGTCAGTTATTTTCTTATTTTTGATTCTATTTTTAAAAAACAATCCATTTAGGTGGACTGTTAATTCCAAGGAGTGAGTAAGTACCATATTTGTGATATATATTTATTTAAATTTACGAACAAACAACATATTACAATGCGTACCAACATGTCATTGATGTATTAGAGCTTAAAAAGCAAAAAAGTAAAGTAATAAATGAAACCATTTACGTTCTCGATATTGTCTTGAGATCAGCATTCAACATTATTCCACAAAACTGTTTCAACGGCTAAAAAGCAGGCTTATTAATGTTTTTGCTGAACAAATTTTACTTTCCTGCATTCTTCAGCTTCTTGGCTTTGAAGCTAAAAGACGTTTTTTTAAAAAAAGCGAAAAGTTCGTTTTCTCCATTCAATCCCATAAATTAAACAACGCGCCGTGATTTTGATAAATGGCATTATACAATATTATTCCACAAACCAAACTTCAAAAGCCTGCCACAGGCCCAAAAAATTTTTCATTATCATAATCCATACCTTAAAAGATGCGTATTAATATGCCCAAAATTATTCCATCCATAACTCAACATTGGTAGTTTTGTTGGATAGAACATTATTCCGGACAAGGACTCAATTAGTAAATCATTTGTCTTTGTTACGATGTGTTATTTACATAAACTTTTTAGCTTCACAAGTCCTACATTTATAATATCCCTTGATTTGTGGAAATTTGTGGCATGTTCCAGAGTGGTAGAAACTCCCAATCCCAATTTTTAGGTAAGTAGGTACTGTATCCTTTATCTGAATTCTTGACACAATAGGAATTCAAATTTTGCAAATGATAATTTATATAATTTTCTGTTATAGATAGGACTTTACTGCTTGTCTGAATTCTTCACATAATAAGATCCAATTAAAAAAAATGACACTTAGATTTAAAGCAAATCCAAGTTTACTGAATGACAGTTTCACAGGGCAGACCAAATTGAATTACTACATTTGATTAAATTATGTAAAGACTTTCCACTTTTTGAATTGACCACCTTTCATTATGTAATTACTTTCGAGCACTCTACTTCTCTTGAATAAAGTTTAAACAATAAAAGATAATTAATGTCATTTGACATTTGCTATGCATAGAGTGAAATGGATTTCCAACGTACTGTCAATCTACTTGTCAATTTGACACGATGGAAACACTTTACTTTATGTATGTATAAGTATATTTTTCAAGTACGCATTGGAGCGTACGTACACACATTTTAACGTCAAAGAAAAAAATAGTGTGGGTAATTTTTGTTTTTTACGATAACTTTAAGGAAAATAATTCCCCTTAGTGCAACTTCGTCAACTTCGGGGATGTATGGAGGGTCTTTGTAGGAAAAGATGGAGAGGACGGATAAAGGTAAGAGGGGTGGGTAGGAATCTGAAGGTCAGAGTCTTGCTAAAGAGGTCAATAGGTCTTCCTCAACGAGTCCCTTCCGATCCGGCCTGTAACGCAGTTGGCGGGCGGACGCATCCACCGCCAAGATCCGGACAAAACTCAACCTATGATCCCGGGATTTCTGCTAAGTCACCAAACGTAGTGAACCACTTGGGGTGACCTACGGCCGAGGTTATGGTTATCCAATAAATGATACTCGGGGCGGCGCGGCGGTACCCATACCCGTCTCCCAAATTGCAAAAATTAGCTTAATTTATTACATCCTCGGACTCTCTCGAAACATCAGATTGCACCGCAGTGGAAGGGATGTATTCATGGGTCCATCCATGAAACTATTAATATCCATACTCTTAGGGTCCATCACTCCTAGACACATTGACCCCCGGATTCCTACCCCCACTATACCTTGTTCCTTCCCAGAACTTCAAATCTTTTTTTTTCCATAAAAAAGACCCTTCACACAGCGTCCCCAAAGATGACATAGGCCCTGAGGGAAATAACTTGCCCAATGCAAAGCGTTAAAATAATTATCAATTCCTAAAAATGATGTGATCATTTGATAAAATTTCAGTAAATTAAGTAAGGTATTGCGAAGATATATAGCTTGAAAAACGTTTAACATTTTTGTCATACAATAGTATCGTCATTTGCAAGGTTTTATCAGAGAACTCCTCCGTTTCTCCACAGTTTCTTAATAATCCACCGTTTCAGTGTTGCACTTTTGTAGTGCAATCTAATTTCACTCAACTTAATCTGTTAGAAGTTCACTCTTCTTTAAGAAATAATATGCTTTGTATTATTTCACTTAAAGCATTCTCTCAACTAAGTAAAGACAAAGGCAAAGGCGAGATCTTGGAAAGTTTATTAGTAGCAACGCGTAAAATTATAACATTCCGTTTGTAAAAGAATGGAAATAAAGGTATTATTTTTCTTCCCTCTGAAACCTTAGGTTTTCTTAAATGAGACAGAAAAAAAATTGTCAATTTTAAAAATCTTTATCTTTATTACATATAGAAATCTCGCCTCACGATGTTTGTTCGAGACAAACTCCGAAACTACTTAACTAATTTTTAATAAATTTGGTTTACTGTGCGTAATTTGGTGCAACTTTAAAGGTAGAATAGTTTTTACCTGGATTATTGACCTCAATATCACAGTCACAATTACAGTCCTTTCTAAACATGAAATCACAAACACCATCATACAAATTACCCAACAATCAACTCACACTAACATCAAGCCACTTTACAATCAAGAAGACATCCACACTCACAATACTCGAAATAGCAATAAAATCCGCATACCTCAAACACACACTACAAAATATGGAATAAAATCTCTGAACTATGTTGCCTATACACTAAATAATTCGCTACCAGATATGAACTGTACACGGGAATCCAGCAAAATAAAAAATAAAATCAGAGTAATGCTTTAAAACACACAGTAAGGATGAAACTATGTAATTTTCTTGTCATGTTCAATTGTCTTGTTTCTTTTTCTCTTCTTTTCTTTTCCATTTAGTTGTAATCATCCATATCTGTATAACCTTGTTCCTTTTTTCTTTAATTGTTTTCTATTGTTGTTTGTTCTACTCAACCTGTCTTTTATTTTTCGTCTATATTGTATGTGAAACTTATATTTTTAATATCTAAATTCCTACGCAAAATTTTAACTATTTTCTCCCACCAATGAATTGTATGTTCCTCCTGTCCTATAATGAGTTTTGTAACTCATCAGAATTGCTGTAGCAAGAAATAAAAACAATGAAAAAAAAATATATATATTAGAATTGCGAATTGAAATGAAATGAAAATGCTTTGTAATTATTTGTCAGTTCCATTAGTCTCTAACAGATGGCGGTGTGAGTTAATTTATCGGCACAACACTTTCTTATCTTGGTTGGGTAACCACCTAGTAGATGGCGTTGTGTTTCACAGCAACTCACAGCAGGATCAGAAGTAATATAAATAATAAAATTTGACCTACATAAAACTCGCACGTATCGGATAATTAACTTTGGTACTCGGTTTAGCACGAGTTTCAACGCGAGTTTATTAAATAATTGGAAAAAGCAATATGATGTCTTGTCTTACTGTTGACAGTTTAGATATATCAAAGCTCTGGTTTCAAAGCTTTATAATGGAAATAATGTTGCAAGCGGGTGGTAGCGATAAGAATAGTTGCTTTGGTAAACCAAGCTTACGGTTTGAGTGTTTTGTTCAGTTTGCTTTACTTCAGAAAAACAGATTATGAATTATTTATTTTTTCATGGATTTGACCCATATGCCAAAAACCTGGATAATTTCGTTCTTTTTTAAAGTGAAACTTCTATAGCCACGTTGATGAAACGGCTGAAAATGATAACAACACCTGCGATGCATCAAACTCTTACCAAGGCTCCTATTGGTTGAGATTTAAAACGAAAATGACGTTAGGTCTGTGCTCATTGGCTGCTTTGATTATGACCTCACTTTTCAAGGCTCCTTCGTTCTTCATTGGTTCAGATTATTTTGGTAAAGTTTCGCTTTTACTGCGTGTTAACTACACTCGAATTAAAAAAAAAAAGAATTCTTTGCGAGAGTCCCAACTTCTCCCGTCTGAAGCCAGTGAGACTATGGCATTTATGTTCGTATATTATCCGTCGTATATTCTGAGGCTGAAGGTAAGTGAGGAGGGGAAGGAGATGGTGAAGAGGAAGGTGGGGAAGTGCCTACGTCACAATTGAGATCTTGTCACCACATACGGCTAAAGCAATTTCAAGCAACGTTTAAAATGGTGGTCTTACACTAGAGCAACACTGAGAGTATCATCCACCATTTTGTATTTTTACCAATATTTTGTAACACCTCACCTCAAATGAGGTGAGACACCTCAACACCTCATTCCGATATTTGAGTACCTCAAACAAACTCATCCTAATGTCGTGTCTTACCCAACACTAGTTCGGAAGTTATGCGCGTACATACATTTAGACGATTCATTTTTATTTATATAGATAGATAGATATTTGCTAATAAATCACTTAAACATCGTACATTGGAGGTTACGAATCACTCACCCGCCTTAGTATAAGTAGCAGATGGTTATTCCTTCAAGGCTCTGGCAAGATTTATTTTTTTTCGTTGAACGAAGCAACATTTATTTATTTTGAACTAATCTAGATCAGTGTCCCTGTATACGTTGTTAGTAAGCAGGATGCAAGTGCTTAACAGGAAAAGCAAAATGCAAAAAATGGTTAGTAAGACAATTATGAATTAAATAGGACAAAAGAAAAAACTCATACATGAGGCTCCATGAGGCTTCATTGCATCGTGTAAAAACCTGAAAGTACCTGTATAAAACAGAGAACATAAAAAATTCAATAAATCTCAAATTAATTGGCAAGTACCAACAAAAAAAACATCGTACAGATAAAAAATACAAGAAAAAATACTTCCAGAATTTAATACATTTACAAAAAAATGTACATTTACCCCCAAATAAGATCCTTGGGAGGACTTGTGAATTGTTGGAAATACGATGGGGAATAAGGATAAGAGGGGTTTGGCTGGGGGTGGTAAGGTGTAGACACTCCTCGTAGTTCCCAGTCAAGAGCCTTTCCATGTTTGGCGGGGAGACGTCACCAGAGCGTCATCATATTTTCACAGCTTCGCTAAAAGCTGTGGTACAGATCACTGATCCGTCAAAGTAACTTTTTTATGTTAGAAAATTGAATCTGATATTTTAGAAAATGTGTTTGAACCTTAAAAAAAATTCATTTGTGTACAACAAAATTAAAAATTATAAGAGGAATTTTAGGTAGCATCTTTTTCTCTAATGGTAAGTTAGTTACTGGTGGTAAGTGAATGAAACAAAGAGGGTCAGGAAAGCGAGTTAGTATCTTGTTTTTTTGACTCATGTGGTGGCGTTTTTCATAATGGACGAACAACTGTTGTAAATTGTTTCAAATTTATTTTTTGAAAAATAAGCTGGGTGAGCTAAATGCAAAGTATTCGGTAATCGCTCCTACTGAAGTATGAAATGTGGAAAAACGCGAATCAAATTCGATTGATTTGGGTTACGGCAGATAGTTAAAATTTTGCCCGGATTATGGTGGTCAAACGTTGGTTTTGCATTTTGATTTTATAATTCTTCTAGCGTATACCCGGAAATTTTTTTATAAATGGAAAATATTGAAAAGAAAGTTTCAGATTTGAAATACTAATAATTCACTCTGAAAGTATGCAAAAGAAAGATACAGATTTGAAGTACTGAAAATTCACTCTGAAAATATGCAAAAGAAAGATACACATTTGAAATATTGATAATTAACTCTGAAAATATGCAAAAGAAAGATACGGATTCGAAATATTGATAATTCACTCTGAAAATACTCAGAAGAAAGATACAAATTTGAAATATTGATAACTCACTCTGTAAATTTGCAAAAGACAGAAACAAATTTGAAACGTTGATAATTCACTCCGAAAAAATGCTGGATAATACCTTAAAACGCCGACTCAATACTCGATGAATTCTCTCTTTATATTCTCCTCAAGCGACGTTAGCATTTTATTCGGCCATAAATGCATGTGCAATTTTCAAAGTGCTTGCGATATCACCCGTCGTGTCCCCTGGTGTTACCCGTACTCGTGGTTATCTTGTGGATATGTCAGGCGCGTTTCAGGAGGTCTAGAAAGGATGATCGATAAAAACCTGTACCAATACGATATTGACTAAATACATCATCTGTGGTCATTGGAGGTTGCCCACCACATTCTAACGGCATTCTAAGGAAACAGATGGTTTCCTTCTCCACCGTTCACACCAGGACTCTAATTTTTGTTTATAAAGAAACTACTTTTTATTAAAATATCTAGAACTCCAATGTCCGGGCATACTTTGTTAGCAGGCAGTATGCGAGTGCGTACATGTTGTACAGTTATTTATTTCACAGTATCACGTCTCATCTCCGCCACTTGATGTAGCTGAAATAAAAGTTATGGTCAGTTTTCAATATTTGCGATACGGTCAACAATTGATGAGAGGTATTCCGACCGACCACGCCGACGCGCAAGTCCGAATTATCAATTTACAATATGCCAAAAATATTTTTATTTGAAATTCTGATCAGAAATGCGTCTGAGAAAATTACCTGAGAAAATCTTTCAAAAAATACCTTGTGAGGGTTAGTTGGGGTCAGATTTATATTTCACACCCACAATACTTGAAATGGTAATAAAATCCGCAAACCTCAAATACACACTACAAAATATGGGATAAAGTCCCTGAACTATTTGCCTATGCACTATATAATTCGATTCTAGATATATACAAGGGAATCCAGCAAAATAAAAAATTCAGAGTAATGCTTTAAAAGAATATTTTTTAAGGACGTTTAAGGATGAAACCATGTAATTTTCTTGTCATGTTCAATTGTCTTGAATCTTTTTCTCTTCTTTTCTTTTCCATTTAGTTGTAATCAGCCATATTTGTATGACCTTGTTCCTTTTTTCTTTAATTTTTTTCTATTGTTGTTTGTTCTACTCCACCGGTCTTTTATTTTCTATATTGTATGTGAAACTAATTTTTTTAATATCTCTATTCCTATGTGAAATTGAAACTATTTCCTCTTAACCATCTCTTCACCATCTCTTTCCCCTCCCCTCTACTTTCAGCCTCTCAATATACCCCAATCGGGGCTTCCGCAGTCTCACTGGCTCCAAGTGGTTGGGAGCAGTTGCGATATTCACAAAAAAGCCCAATCTATAGAAGAGCAGATAATGAATTATTGTAAGTACCTACATGTACTCTTAAATGCTCTTTGACACGGAAGTGCGGAAAAGTGAGAAAGCAAGGTTATAGATCTATTACCACGTGAGAATTTAATTTCATACTTTCTTATTACTATGTAAGAGGATAGATCTATTAATATGTAAGATTTTAATTTCATACTTTCTCATTACTAAAGACCGGATTATATGGAAATGCATATTTGCAAATGCAATTGCATATTTAGACATTATTACATTATATATTTAGACATTTTCAGCGGAAGTTGCATATTTTAGAAAAAAAATTGAGATCTTGCATATTTACGCTCGATCTCGTTCATCGTTCAGATACGTCACATAGTGACACTATAAAAGTCAGATAGCTAAGCGCGCGGCTAGCGAACTGATCTACTTTGCCTTAGTATAAAAACGCTTGAAACTCATGGATTGGCGTTGAATGAATCTATTCAGGTTATTCGCCTTATGAATTCCTCATTGCCAAACCTATTCCCGAGTAAACTCAAAGAAATGTTTGAAAACTTACTGAACGATAACCCAGGGTTTAAACCCTTGAGCCAAGTTGAAAGCTTCATCAACAGGGTGAAATTTTGCCCGGCGTTCAAAAATCGCACCAAAATTTAAATTCTATCCAGTCACATCAGTAGACGTAGAACGCACCTTTTCGCATACACAATTTGTCTACAGAACATTTAGAATAGTAGGCACTTAGTCATATACGTTTTTAAAGGTAAATTGTAAATTTCATTGATAAATACATTTTGTAATTGATATTTTCGAAAATACGATTGTTATCCTTGAGAACTAATGTCTTACTAAAATAAAAAGTATTTAAAAAAGTATTCAACTTAAATATGCAAGATACTTCCCGTATTATTTCATATTGCATATTTTGGCCCTTTTTATGGATTTTCGCGCATATTTTAGCTATTTTTATTGCATATTTGTGTGCATATTTTGGGCTGTTTTTGTTAAAAATAATCCGTTCTTTACTCATTACTATGTAAGAGGATAGATATTACTATGTATGATTTTATTTTCTTACTTTCTTATTACTCTGTAAGCGGATAGATCTATTACTATGTAAGATTTTAATTTCACACTTACTTGTAATCACCCTACGAAAAGTTTTTAATACTTTGTTGAAAATTTTTAATGTTTATCGACCGCAATGAACCACAAAACATAATTTGAAGAAAAGTTGCGCGATACTTTGAATCGTTACCCCTTTTATAAATTCTGAACACATTAAACTTGCAATAAACAAAGTGCAAAGCTAAAAATAAGAAACGGCAAGTGCCCATTAAAGATAAAAGTACCTTTCTACCTGAATGCATTCACCCCATTAATATGCCAATAGATTTTGTTATGGGTAATCGTCAAATGAAATGCGTTGCTTTACTAAATTTTGAAATTATGCTATACAACTAACAAAAAAATCAGAGTGTACAATTCATACGCGGCAGAAGAGAAACCTTCAGTAAACTAAAGTAGACACTAGTGGGGAGGCTACGAAGTACCTCACAGAGAGGAGACCAATTATACTATCTCATTCTCTCAGGCTAAATCCTATAGATGAATGTGTTAGTCTCTTTTTAGTGTCGCTATTTTTCGATTCATCGAGTTTCAAATTACAAATGTGCTATTCAATTAAAAAATGTAATCGAATGCGTTAAATAAATAAATAGAATAATTGATTGAACGTAACGAAGTCCTGTTTAAACTCGATCGTTTTGCATTTCGTCTGTCCATAAATTTGTTCGTATGTTCCGTTTCCGTTACAAAATGGTGGCCGTTTAAATGGTTCACTAAAGATTCTTTTTTGAAGAGTGAAATCTTCGCGTTATTTGGCTTTCCTAATCGCATTTTTTTTTCAAATTATGGTATCTACTTGCCTGAAAAAAAAATTGATAAAGAATTGTTATTTGATAGAGACGTTTCTGTGTAGGTATAAATTGCATATTTGAAATTTGTTTTAAATGTTACATCAGATATTATATGGTTTATGATTTCGGTGGACATTTTGGTTTTGACTTATAAAAAAAATCGAGTGCAGGTCACAGTCGAAGTGAAACTTTACAAAAATAATCTCAACCAACAGGAGCCTTGAAAGTGATGTCGTAATCAAAGCCGCCAATGAGCGCAGATTGATGCTTCGTAGGTATTGTAATACGTCATTTCCGTTTCATCCGAATTTCAAATCACAATAAAAGAGAAAATTAGAAACACCCTTTTTTGGAAGCTCACAGAATCACTAGTAATAATGGACCTAGTTTCTAAGATGTGATTACATTGTCATTTATTTAGTTTTCGGTGTTACAAAACGTACAAAAAACCCACAATCCTAAGGTATTCCATCTAAACAAATTATACTCAAATAATGTTAACCCTATGGGACACATATAAATTTACCGAAACCTTACCGAAATCTTTTTTTTTTACTATATTTAACCCTCGTGTGGCTGTAGAAAACCACACCTTTACAATATTACTAAAGTGCCTTCCTTGTTTTCATTGGGCGTATTCAGAAATCATTTTTCTTTGTTTCTAGGCGATCCAATAGTCCAGGAATTAATCGAAATCGAAGGAGTTTAAAATACTTGAGAAAAAGCTTTTGGAAAGGTTGAGTTGTTTGAGAATTTTTTTTTCAGGTTGATTTCGTAAACGCCTGTAAAATTAATTCCTTTTTTATGCATTGTTTATTGTAATAAAACGGAAATTTAAAATTGATTTCACGCAACCAAGCAATGCGGAGTCACACGTCCATTTCCCGCTCCGCCTCCGGCCGGGGCGTGACTGATACGAAGGTGTGTCCAGTGCATGGTTTTTGTGCCCATGCCATAAGGGTCACTTCAAGAATCCAAATTCGTAGAGTGCGAGCCGTATTGATTGATGTCAAAAATAACAACGAGAAAATGCATATTTTATTTTATTTTGTGAAGTTAGGGCGAAAATATCTTTTTTTTACAATTATTATAAAAGAAACTAAATTTTCCATATTACACAATAAAATCATAACTGAAAAGGGGTTTATAAGTAGGAGAGTTGGCACTTGAGAGTGTTTTTTAGATTTAGATATTTAGAGACGTAATACTTTATTTTTTTATTGGCTTATTAAAAGACTCATTAAAAAAATTACCGATATTTTTAAGGGCCGAGACATGTTCTATAGGCAGTATTTAATTGAAGCTTCTATAATACTTCTAAGCGATCAAATTTTCAAAACAAAAACATACGATTTTGTATGATTTTGAATTATTTCGTATGGCTTCATTTTAAATGATAAATTTGATGTACTGTTGTGTTCAGAGTACCTCATTTATATCATCAATACTATATTTTATAAATAAAACATCGACCAAGTATATCACTTGGTCGAAGAAATAAAACAATAACTTAGTTAACACCATTTTTAAAAGTGGTGTTTACTAAGTTATTGCTTTATTTTAAATTATATTCTCACATCACAAAGTATATGCTTCATATGAACAAATACTATTTTTAATCACCCACTAAAGTATAAACCCCAAGAACGAATTTCTGACAATGATCTATATATCCCAGGGGGTCTAGCACAGAGAAATCGATAACTTTACAATATAAGATCGATAGGCGTAACGTCCGATGATTTTATATTGATATTCCTAGCAAGGTTTCACTGTTGATAGCCGAACGGATATAGACGCATACGCTGGCAACACTGGGGGTGTTTTCTATGAATGACTTTCCGAATGTCAATCGCCAAACAATTACATAAAACTATTAATACATTGGCAAATTATAGAAAAACACTTAGAAAGGGTACAGCACAAATTTCTAAGATGACACAACTCAACTTAATTACGCTGTCAGATAGGCGGATCATCTCTGACCTTGTACTATTAAATAAAATCATTAATAATTGCATTCACAATCCTGAAATTCTCGCCAAAATAAAATTTTACGTACCGATCAGAAATACGAAGCAAAGTGCTACCTTCTTCTTCGACAATTTTAAAACAAACTATGAGGCCTATAAACCTATAAATAGATTACATCATCTTGGCAATAAATTTGGGAATATTGTAGACATGTTTGCAGATTCCGTATTAGTTATAAAACGAAGTCTGTATACCTAATTACTTTAATGAAAGGTATGATTTTAATTTTAATTATTTTTATTTTTTACTATTAATTTAATTATTGTATATTGTGTACTACGTACCTGCCTAACTATTATTATCTATCTTTGTAAAAGCCCACTAGGGCGTAAATAAATAAATAAAGTTGAATTGAAATACTGTCTACGGATCGCTTATAGGATTTCGTCCAATTGCAAGTGCTTCGTTAGTTCACCTCCATTCAATAATAAGCCAATGCATAACAAACGACATTATTCAAAAAGTTGTGAATATTAGCTGTTAACCGAAGCTAATCGAAGCTAATTTGTCAATCATCGGTCGGAATATGTCTTATTAATTGTTGGCCGTGCTCGCAACTAATGCCAACTGACTATAGATTATGAATTTAGTCAATATCGTATTGACATAGGGTTTTATCGATCGTCCGTGCTAGACCTCCTTAAACAGTAGGATCGTATTTTTAATTAAATCACGTAATTGGAGAAGGAGATGCTTACGACATTGATGAAAGTGAAGAAATCGGGCGTAGTGATGACGGGGTAGCAAAGTATGTCATTTGGTTGAATTCTGATACACTTTCCCAAGCACAAGCACTGAGTCGAAATTTATTACTTCAGATAGGTGTCCATCAAACTACGAAAAATTACGTACTGTTTTTTATTTATTTTATTTTGTTAGGACCATTTACAGGTTAATAACATTACACGCGTTAAAGAAAACAATAAATTATAATAATTAGGTTACAACCCAATAACAAATGTTCACATCATGCCCAAATAATAAATAAAAAGTCAATAATTATTTTTTTTTTGCCTAATATTACAGAGATAGGAACTAGATAAACAATCTAAACATAGTATATATATATACTGTCTAATACTGTGTGATACATAAGATACGGATAAGATAAGATAAAAAAAATGAGAGTAGATAAAATAAATATATTATAATAATGATGAAAACTGAAAGACGCTAGATGTAGGATCGAGAAAAAATATATACATTTTCGTTATTTGTTATTGGGGTGTTAAGCCGTGTTGCACTACCTCCTTCTTTAGCCAACGTTTCGGACATCGTTGCATCGTTGTTAAAGAAACGTATTAAATTTAGTCTAACGAGAGTTGTTGTATTATTTAACGTTGTACCCAGGTATCTCTTAAATCACGTAAAGGTTCAACAATTTAATTTAATCTAGAATTAATATCGGTACCACCGACGAACACAATTTCAGGAGATTTCACGAACACGATCTCAATTAAACATGCATTGATAGTTTCATACACACACCATTTAGAGCTTTCATGAAACTGTTCGTGCAGGCATAATATTCATAATAATTTTGAATTACTTAGTGCCTACCTCATTCTCAATGCCGTAACCGAGGAAGTATTGGGGCATATTTCTCTTACAGTAGCTAGTACCCACTGCATGCACCTTGAATGGGTCATGGGCGGCGTATAACCATAACCTTCCCTTAACTTTTCGCAAGGGTTGTGGGCGCTCCCTTATTATTTCCCCGGGCGCGTGGCCCTTCAATGGCCCTTTGTTCGCCACCCTTCGTCCTTCGCTTCGGGCTTTTCCTTTTTGTCACCTCCTTACTGTAACAGCCTCCGACCCCAGCTTGCCGCTTGCGCCGCTGTGAGGGTGGGACAAATGGAGATCGACTAAACACGATTCGATTATATTCTAAGTGCCGGGGAACATTAAATGTTCCGGGATTAATCAGATTAAGCTGGGAAAGAGTGATGGGCCTATACACTTGTACGTACGATTCTACAATTTGTATGGACTTCTGAAAAAGTGGCAATTATTTTTCCACCATTGCATTAAAATGAATTATGTTTTCCACTTTAAATTTCACTTCATAGAAATCTCTCTACGACTACTTCAATTCTACGCTAATAAAATTATATTGAAATTCACCATTACAAAGCTGCATTATTACAATTAAACAACCTTTGTCCAATTAATTTAATATTTGAAAACCAAATTTAATTTACGGGGCAAAAATTAAATTCATTAGGTACAAAGCAAATATTAGCAAAGCAGATAAATATAAATAATATACAAATATGTGCAACAGCCCCTATGTGATGCTCCTTAAATATCAAAATATGCTACATAAAAATATCATTCAGGTATTTCTTGAATGATGGTAAACTTATATTAAATACGTCGATATTTGAGGTGAATTTGTTTCTAAGTATGTGAAGGCGAGGATTAGGCGCATACATATGGTAGTTGGTTCCAGAATTATTGTTGCAGAATAATAAATTTTGCCTTGTTGCTCGATTTTATTGTTGTTCACGAAAGTCTAATTCAGAGTGAATAATTTTAAATAAAGTCATTTGTTTTCATCTATTTTCCAGGAAATGCGATTCAAGCGTATTTAGTAAGAATGTATAGTTAATGTGTTGAACAGGTATGTGTAGTTTGAAGTTAATAAATTGTGAAAATTTGTGCTGCACTCGTTCAATATTTTTTACATGAATTTGATATTATGGGGACCACACTATGGATTTGTATTCCAGTAAACTGCGAACTAGTGGGAAATATATGATTTTTATAACTTCCAACGAATCAAAATCTTTGATTGTTCTTATTATAAATCCTATTGTCTTCATTACTTATATATACTTTACTTAGTCTCGTACACTCACATATAAATTATATTATTGAAATCTGGGTGATTGCATATGAAACATAGATGAATGAATTACTGGTAATACAAAACAAGGTAATTAAAAAAATATTTCACCATAAAAGTCCAGAATATCCACAAAAATTATGTATGGAAACTAAACCATTAACATTATGAAAACCATATGAATACAAAAACATGTCTCCTTATTTACAAAATTAACAATAAACTCGTACACACAAAATTCATCCACAGAATTCATTTAAACGTCCCAAGTGCACAAACACTTTACACGACAACACAAAACATTTAACCTTCCACACTTAACTATGGTAAACGATCCATTGGTTACGAAGAGGGCAACTTAGGTAATATAATTGCCTATCAAACGACATCTCTATCTCTACATATTATACATTAAAGTCCCCCGCGTCGTCTGTCCGTCTGTCTGTCTGTCTGTTCGCGATAAACTCGAAAACTACTGAACGGAGTTTCATGCGGTTTTCACCAATAGATAGTGTGTTCCGTGAGGAAGGTTTAGGTATGTAATTTGTCAAGGATTTGTGTAAATTGGTTGAAACATCTCTACATATTATAAATTAAAGTCCCCCGCGTCGTCTGTCTGTCTGTCTGTTCGCGATCAACTCGAAAACTACTGAACGGAATTTCATGCGGTTTTCACCAATAGATAGTGTGTTTCGTGAGGAAGGTTTAAGTATGTAATTTGTCAAGGATTTGTGTAAATTGGTTGAAACAACGATAATTGTTAGAAGTGTCGGAAAAAGTCAAGCCGCCTGGTAGCTTTCATCGAAAACGCTGCCTAATCCTTTTGGGATATTATAACAAAACAATGCATGATGAGATATTCCTCTTTTATATATCTACAAAAAAGGCCGCGAAGGCATATATCTATCTTTTGCGGATAGCTTACTATACCCATTATATCTTCTAAAAAAATGGTCACGTACTTTGCGGTAATTGAAAAGTTATTTAGAAGGATACTGTATTAATCCTTAGTAACTTAAATACTTTAGAAACCCCAAGCATTTCATGCACATCATTGTAATCTTTCACACCATCTCTACGTATTATAAATTAAAGTCCTCCGCGGCATCTGTCTGTCTCTTCGCGATAAACTCAAAGACGGCGGTCGTTATAAAGGTTGGAAAATCATCCAGTAGATGACGTTGTGTTTTATTAGCCACAGCAAAGCGTGGCCGGGTCAGCTAGTTAAAACTAAAATAAGCAGGGTATTTAAAAAAAAATATTCTTGATACACAAAATAATGAAATAGAATAGCGCTGTATTGAAATATTTAGTTTAGTTTAATGTGTTTAATTTTATTTCTAGTTAAACGAGTTAAAATGTAATTTTCTTTTTATAGGAATAAAAAAATAAATAAATATCATTTTATCTTAGTTTACGTAAGATTTTAAAAATAATTTATTTAAAAATCTACTTAGAGTCCTTTCCCTATTATAATATAATAATCCTCTGCTCGTAGGAATGAGAGTTGCTTGTTATATGTAAGAATGAAAGGATTTGTTCAATTTAAAAGCTTCCAACTTCACCTGAGACCGAGAAAACTATCATTCTTAATAAAATACCCTCTATTCGAAGAATTTACGGAATGATTCTGATAATATCTATTTTTACAAGTGCTTTCTACCAACGTTAAACCCTCTTATACAAATTATGGACTATTTTTTCATTGGATCCCTATCGTAAGAATATGAGAACGTGGACTTTAGGACGGTCGGCGTTATTGGTCTAATAAGACCCAACTAAGCAATACAAAATTATTCATAATTATACGTATAAAATCTCGGGGGATGCTGTATGGAGGGTCTATTTGAGGAAAGAAAGGAGAGATCTTAAAAAGTCTCAAGTTGCGCGAAAAAGGAAGCTGTTGATCGTTCCCGAGCCGGGCTACTTAGCAGCAAAAGACCGATTGGTCAAAACTACCCGTTCTCACATGGAAAGTGTTCACCACTTGCTATTGCAACACTTGCAAGACTCCCAATGCGGAATTAATTTTTTTTTGTCTAAACCTAGTTTTTTTTCTGTCAAATGAATAAACTTTCAAGTATCTAATTATTTAAAAAAAATTAAATGATATGGCATATATGTAGGGCGGATTAGTGCTACTTTATTTATTTGTGTTTCAAATTATAAAAGTAAAAAATCTATTTCTCGATTTTAGAGACAGCTTTGGCAATTATTTGCGATGATTAAATTAAACAAAATACTGTTGTACATAGCAGGCGAGGTCCCTCCATATATACTGTGGATGTGGCGCTTCCCTTCCTTTTGAAGCGTATAATAAATATAATTATAATTGTTATATATTTATTCAGCATTAAAAAAGTTTTGAGTTTATTTTTTTAGCCATAAACAGCAATAACCTCAGCGTCCAATACGAATATTGTATGAAAAAGCTGCGCAACCGTACCCTTTTTGGTCAACGCAACAATTATTATCAATTATTATTTTTAATTTATAAACTTATGTTTAAGACAAGATTTTTATGCATAGCACAAAGGGTAACAATTATTAGAAGTAATTTATTTATTTATTTATATTTTATTAACGCCCTAGTGGGCTTTTACAAGAAAAGAAGCAAATATATAATTAACAATATTAATTACATGTATTACATAAACAATAAAACAGAATAAATATTAATGCAATCGACTCGTTAGGTAAAGAATATTACAACATAAAAAAAATTAAATGAAATAATACAAGTTGTACTTACAAAAAACTAAAACAATTCAGCTTTAAATATTTATACATATTATATTATTAGCCTGAAACACACATCTACATTGAAAAAATCTCCCGAGAAAAGATTCATGCCGCCGACGGGACTCGAAAGTCCAATCGGCGGTCAGATCACCACTAATAAAATCACAATAAGCTATGTAGCATTGAAACATGCCCCTTATCAAAAATATGTAAATACTCGTATGGAGTTTAATATTGGATTTTATTATTTTTGGTATTATTTACTTCATCTCTAATCGCGGCTGATTTATTGATTTAGTTCAGTAATTGATTAATCACGTACTGATTTTTCAAACAACCTTTGTACAGGTAACTTCCATTGACACCCATTAAAATATCTTTGGCGTTTTTTCGGCGCTCGCATGTTATAGATTAAATTACTAAACCCTTAATACTAAATTAATTCCACAAGTTCTCCTTTCATTCCAGTGTTAAATAAACAATACTTCATTAAATTGATTCAAGTCGAATAGAGGTAACAAAGAATCCAAATAGATTAAATTATCCGCAGTTTCGTGTGCGAATTTCTAGCACAACAAAAGGCGGCGAACGGCTGCTATAAACCATATCGGAAAGTCCACAAAACGAGCGAGAGCTGGAATCGACAACCATTTTGACAAATTTCATTTAACAAATAATATGAATTGAATTCATTGAATTTTTTGTGAATCATTCTGTAAAATTGTCAGGGTTGTTTATCTCTAAAAAAGCATTTAATCCACCACACACACACATACCATTTTTTAGTCATTCTCTCTCATTCTCATTCTCAGCCAGTACCGGATTATCCCTAAGGCAGAGTAGGCAACTGCCTAGGGGCCCCGAATCGGCTAGGGGCCCCGCGTCCCGGGAAAAAATGACTTGCTTCAATTAGTGAGCAACGAAATTTCGGAAAAAGTCAGCTTTCAAGATGTTTTTTTTTTTATTTTTATTAGGAAAATTTACTGGTTAATAACATTAGATACACGCATTAAAGAAAACAAAAAATTAGGTTATAACCCAATAAATAACTAATGTTAACATCATGCACAAATAATAAATAAAAAGTCTATAATTAAAACAAATATGTAAACATACTTGTATTTTACTTTTCTTTCCTTCTATTTGTTGCCACAATACTTAGTACCTATCTAAAGTGATTGAAGGTGCCGTGTGTGGTTTATATTGGCATTCGTTTCATTTTATTTTTAATTATACATATATGTTTAAAATATAAATGTACAAACTTCAGTATGCACTACCTATCTGCTTGGGAAAATAAAAGTGAGGGCCGGTAGCTTGAAACGCTGTACCATCGTTAGTTTTGCTCCGATTTGCAGTACTCAATATACTGACATGTTGTGCATTCAGAAAAAAAAGAAAAGTTTTAAAACCTTAACCCCTCCCCCCCATTAAAGCCTTAAGGATTTGATCAAGGGAACGAGGAGGCGTTTGGAAGCCCCTTCAACTCCCCCCCCCGTTAGTCCGTCATTGTTAAAGGGGCCCCGAGACGTGCATTGCCTAGGGGCCCCGACATGGTTAATCCGGCCCTGTTCTCAGCCAATCTTCTCCAGTCTTCAGGACCGCCGCCTTGGGAACCATTTATTGAATAACCAACACCCCTTCCCTAGGTCACCCCAAGTCATTCGCTAAATTTGGGAACTTAGCAGGGGTGCCCGGGTTCAATGGGTAAGGTTTTTCTATGTATTGACGGCGAATGCATTTGCCCATGTATTGTATGTCGGGAGAAAGGTTGAGGAAGATCCAACCTCGACCTCCCAGCCAGACTCTCTCAACCCATCGCCTTCCACCGAAACGGGAGGGATTCATGTGTCCGTCTCTCCTGGACACATTAACCCGCAGATTCCTACCAACCCTTAATATCTTTTTGATTCCCAGAACTTCCCTTCTCTAAAAAGACACTTTACACAACATCCCGGATTTTTTTTCCTCAAGGTCTCCTGCGTCTACACTAATGTAAAAAATATATTTCTACTTCTAGCCACTTTTTTTTAACAATATTCGCTCGAAGTGGTGTAGCTAGGGGGGGGGGGGGAGGGCGGCAACGATGGGTGACACCCGACGAGGGGTGACACCCGACTGTGGAAAAAAGTAATAACAGGCATCGCGGTGAGTGGCCATGTACAGGAACGCAGTGGAGCCGATACCTGCATCCGCGAGTCCATGAATGGTATCCCATCTCGCCCCACCTGTTAGAACCCATCCCGCCCTATCCCATTATGCACCCCCCCGTTGTGGAATCCTCCCCGGGTGCCACCCATGCTAGCTACGCCATTGTTCGCACCTGTTACCTTTCTTTGTTAGCTGTCGAACACATTTTGGGTCCGAAGAATCTTGATGATCTCATGCACAATATAATTAATAGGTTTAATGATTAGTCTAAAATGATTGATTGGTTTGTGTATTTAAATCTGCACCCGAACTACCTGAAACCAAAAGGTCCTTTGGATTACCATCACCGAGAAGAAGATTAACTGATTCAGATAAAAAATTAAAATAATAGATACCAACTGTCCAATAACGGGGTAAAATAAAACAATAAGTTTGTTAAACCAAAACGGGAAACAATATAGGGTCAAGTGGAGTCAAATGAAAACAAGAGATACGAGGAATTTGTCAAGTTCTGGGGGCCGTCGTTAAATTTGTCCCGAACCTTGCAGTAAATGTGAACATGAACCTTGTGGTAAATGTTATATAGTCGACACATTCGAATAAGAGGATGGGAGAAGGATAAATCGGTTATTTGGAAATGAATGATGGCCTCCGTGGTCGAGGAATGTAAGCCAGGGGCATGTAACCAGCCCCAAAACTTTTAATGGGCGTTATACCCTTAAAGATAGTGATTCATGAATTTACTTCGCGGATAAAAAATATACGAATAATGGTAATATTTTAGTTTACAATACATAGATTTTTGATGATGTAAAAATAATATTCATTTATTTAAAATTACTTCGAGAATTAAAATAAACTACTTATTATGATGCGTAACCAAGGGGTAAGGCTCTCGATTAGCAATCCTGACGTCACGGGTTCAAGTACCGAAGTGCGAATTTTTTTTTTGAATTGATTAATGTTATTTCGCAATTTATAAATTTTCTTTCGATAAAATTTATTTTTATTAATTTGACCACTATCCAGAATTGAAACGCTGCTTGAAATGGCTTTAGACATGTCTGGTGACCAGATCTGAATAGCTTCCTACCTTCCTTACCCCACTACCTTTCAGCCTCACAACATACCCCAATTGGGGTTGCCATAGTCTCATTGGCTCCAGACGCTTGGGAGCAGCTCGGACTCTTGTGAGGTATTCGCATAATACAGTAATAGAGACGAATAGATAAAATTGCTGCAAACCAATCCCAGGATTGAAACCAGAGAGAGAGAGTAAATAACAAATATGAAAAGTTTCTCAGAAGACGGTGATTTATATTTATTTTGTCTAGGAGGAAAGATTCTGCATGGTTATACACTTATAATTTTGAAAGAATGCTGTCATTTTTGTCACAGCGATCTTCTAATGTCTCTGATTTGGAATATTCTAGGCATTTCTTTCAGTCGGTACGCAGTGTCGACATGGCGGTCTCAAACCAAAGTATTACCTACTGAGATCTTTCTCTCTGGAACGAGTTGCAAATGTACCAAAAAACAGTAGTACCAGAAAGAGACAAAAAATTTGTTATAGACAAAGTAATTGTTTTATTTCAATGCTCTTATTTTGCATTTTCGCCTTTGTTAGGGCCTGCTTTACGTGATTTTCTAAGCCCGAGCGATTGTCCCTATGCCCTCTCTTCCTGTTCGATCATTAGGTACCCCTATTTTGTATTTTGTCAATGCTCTTCATCTATATGTAATCTCCTTTCATTGTGATCTTTCTTTTTTTTCTATTCGTGTTATTGTTATATTGTTAATTGGACTATTTGTCCGTAAATAAATAAATAAATAAATAAAGTTAGCAATGAATTTTGAAGAACCCATTATTTACCTCGAGATATGTGCATACTAGAAATATGCATAACCATTTTTACCACTCATTTAAAACGAGGATAAAATATTTCAACCCTACCAAGACTATCATATTTTTTCACGTAAACATTGTGGGATACTCTGCCATACAATTGATACAATGCAATATAATACAGATCAAGCTCACATTCTACAGCACCAAGGAATACTATTAAAGTTATGCGACAACCGCCGTTTTACTACGACTGGATCATAGAAATGAATAAAGTGAATAAATTCACCTCAGCGAGGGGAGCGACGTGTGCCGCGAGCTGTGAGATCCCATTTGTACCATATTAGATACTATTCCTCCCCTAATGCAATTTAATGCATTTTTTATTACGGCAATGCAAAGCGGGGGGATTTTAGTAATGCTCGAAACCATACGATTTCAAATTGGTTCGGTCCCCGCTAATATGACAGACAGCGGGATTACTTTATGACATTTTTAACAGTAACGCCCTATTTATTTATTTAAATTATATTCGCCAGAGGTAGATCTGATTTTAATCTCCGAATGTGACAAGTAAAATCCCGGACAATTTATGGGTTTGCGTTTCAATTGTTTCCGAATAAATAATAATGTCGGTTTTGTTGTTATTTTTAGGCCTCGGTTAAAATGTACGGACTCAAATGTCAGTTTGATGTTCGCCCGTGGGTTTATTTATTCAATTCATTATTTACATTCAAATTTTACGAATTCAATGAGTCTGAATAAAATTTAGCATTCACTCTACTAAAACTAAAAAAAAATCATTTATACATACACGGCTTAACGCGCTTCGTTAGTTCCGCCAGTGGCCACCTGCAAAGTGAACTGTGTCAAACTGTGAAGCTGTATGTGAGAGGATTCAATTATTGTCATATTTTACAAGAATTATTAAGCATCTACACACAAACTACACTTGAAATGAAAAGTTTACGGAGTTTTGTGAAAATTTATAATATATAATTATAACGCGTTTTCGTTCTTTTATATTTTCCTTAACCTGCAGACTTGATTTTTTTTACGTATACACTGACATGGGGATCTGGGCGGCCTGTTACTTTAAATGTTTATATATTCGAGATCCCTGAAAATTTTGAGTTCCACATAATTATTTATTGGACAATTTAAATATATTTAAATAAAATAAAATACTTTTATTGTTAAGAGGGCATTACCAGAGAAAACCGGAAATACGTCATTTTCAAAAAAGTTTTTAGACGTATTGACTCTTTTCCACAAAAAATTATAAATGGATTTCGAAAGATTGTTCTTTTATCTAGCATTCGTATGTAATAAATTTTGAGATTTTTTTTTAATTTTTAGTATAATAAGGTCATTCCATTGGTCGTTGGCAGATTTGTTCAATTTTAAAAAAAGTTTTTGTATTATACCACACCCATTTCAAATAATAAAATCATGCAGTAAAATAAATCAATACATTATCTAGCAAACGTATATTTTAGAATTTTAATTTTAGTTTCAATAAAATCATTAAAAAATATGTACGTACATGTGTTTTTTGGCAAAAATTGGTCCGTTTGTGTATTTATTTGCGCACTTACAAACTAATATATTTAAGATTTTTTTAACATTCTTATTAAATTTAGACATTATTGAAAAATGATAAATACTTATAATCAAAAAATAACTACAAAAAGTACATTATTTTAATAGTTTTATCATCACGCCTTTCAGCATTTTTGGATGAAGGTATAAATTAAAGCTAATTTGAATTGAAATAAATTCGATATTGAGTTATAATTTTAAAAAGCTGGTACGGAGAATAATTAATCTTTCTCATTGTAACCGCCCTGCACGATCGTAAGAACAACTTTCGACGAAATGTGGATTTTCGTCCGCTGGCTGGTTAAACGCTCTTTATATTATATAATAATTTTTGGCAAAAATCACTTGATATCAGAAATCAGTCTGTATTATCTATTAAATGAAATAAAAGCAATGAACGCACTTTTATTATAATATTTCAATAGTGTTTCGAATAAACTATAATATAAAACTATAGTAAAGTTGTTTATGTTTATTTTTATATAGTGAAAATCAACTTTAAAAAAGTCACGTAAGTACTGACGATGGTCAGAGAACCGCAAAAAAAATTGAAATGAATTTACTTACAGAAATTTAACTGAAAAAATTTAAAACTTACGAATCTGACGTCACTAAATTCGAAGCTACTGGAAGCGGCGTACGTGTCGCGCGGGGGAGGGGAGTATTTCGATATTATTTGTCGCCAGAACGGAGCGGCCTCCACGTCAGCAGTTTAACATAAAAATGGAATTAAAGTTTTGTTAAAATAAAATACAGTAATAAATAATGTTAATATTATGGTTACTATTTTATTCTCTATCAAGAACATAATATCCTGTTTAAGTTTACCGGCGCATACAGTTTCGCAAGTTTAATACTATTTGATGTCTTCCGAGTCACGAATAAACTTCTAAATAAATACTTTGCGGAACAAACTTGCACAAAGCTCTGGCTTTCTCCTTCCGCGTATTCAGCTCACGACGGCATCCAATAATTCTTGCAATTGCTTTCATCAGCTGCTATGCTTCCACGGAAGGTATCAGTATAATTTAATATCGTACCGCACTCACAAGCGGAATATTTACACACATGCTTCAAGTATTTCAATTTTCACAGTGTACGAGTTATTTATTCCTTCCACGGTACAGAACATCCCTAGAAGTGAGAACTACACCGACACAAAAAAATTGATGTTACCAATTTATCTAATTTTATTTTATTTATCAAGACTTTCTTACTCTTAAGCACACAGACCGGCCAATGGATTTGAACCCCTCAAAAACAATTAAAAAATATTTGATCAATTACATACACCAGGAGCAAAGAAAAGTAGCTTACTTCGGGCAAACGGAAACGCCCATAACACATTTATATCGGTTTATCCCTTCGGTGATTCCTCCCCTACATGCGTACATCAAGCAAATGCATTTATTACACTCTGAAAAGTTTAAGAATTTTATTTTATTTCTTTTGTGCTTAGCATTCACCCCCTCCCCTATTCGAGGTTCTTGGAATGATTTTTCTCATTGAGACATATGGCTGCGGGCTAAATAAATTATTAGGTGGGAGGAGAGGGGGATACAGGGAGACCAAATAACGCGAGCTGAAAGAATTTGTTGCGTGAGTGCGAATGAAGGATTTACGCCAAGCTTCAAAGTTACGAACGAACAATAACTGGGGACGATTCGAACATATTTCATCTGCAACACGCGAACTATTAAATATTTAATTTTTCAATCCATTAGAGGCAGATTTAATTTTTATGGTTCAAAGAAAATCTCGTACTGAGCGGCGTTGCAAGCAGCTTTAGCACTTTTGAGGCTGTTGAAACGTTTTTAAAAAACATATTTAGTGGTTAGCATAGGCGTGCGATGGCATCCATTTTGGTTATAACGTTTTTCTACAACCATGTTTTTCTACAACCTTATTTTTCTACAACATTGCTTATCTACAACGTTGCTTTTCTACAACGTTGCTTTTCTACAACCTTGTTTTTCTACAACCTTCAAATTATTAAATACAATTGAGCAACTATCGTTACTATGTATGATCTTTTTCGGTGTTAGTTTTTTTTTGTAGTGTAGTGACGGACGTATTAATCCATCCCAACTGCGAACAGTGATTCGTTTCATACAAGCTAGACGCTGATAAGTCACTTTTGAATTGACGTCATGGCGACATTACCAGATAGACAGGATAATAAATGCAAGCTTAATTGGGGTAATTAGTTCACGCATTGACTCATACCAGAGGCCTAAAGTCGAATAACATGTTTAGAAATTACTATTTGCATTTATTCCCTCATCGCAGCTCGACGTTTAAAATTGTGTACTAAGTTTGAAAAGTGTTTTTTTTCGGTTCTGTAAAATGGAGGCTACTTTCGAAGGTATGTTTTAAAGTTTTTTCTTAATACTTTAGCGTAAATAATTTAGTTGTTTTTTAAATGATAAATAAGTTTTGTGTTTTTTTTTGCCTAAAAAATATTAAATTTCTAACTTCTCGAGAGTTTATCTCAGAGAGCATATCAAAATCGCACGATAATTTTCTTTTTTTAAATAGTGCAACTAATATTCTATTCACATCAGTTTCGATAATAACCCGCACGAATCCAAATTATTATTATTTTTTCATTTTACAGGGACCACATGTGAGATTTCCAGGCTTGAATTGTTCGTGACATGGAAGAGTTCGCCGAAGAAAGAAAGGCTTGAGGGAATGATTAACAAAATTTTTAAAAAAAGTTGAAAGCCAAATAAGGCTTATAATTATCTTTGAATGTAAGCAGAAAATGGACCGTAATTTTCCAATTTATTACACTCAAAATACATTTTTTTAAACTTTTTACATATAATTATTTTATTATAAACCTCAAATAGTCACATTATTATTTAAAAATTATAAAAAAAATAATAAAAAAATGATATGAAAAAATATATATTAATAATTTTTAACACTAATTTTCATAAAATTAGTGTTGACAGCACCTCAATAGAGGGTTAAAAATAATTTAATCATGTGTAAGAGTTTTTAGCGTCTAGCATGTATGAAACGAATCACTGTGCTGCGGTGCAAGGCTATCATGGGTCGAAAGGTCAAAAAGCCTCCCTCAACCAGTCTTTCTCGATCCGGCCTGCCACGCAGCAGGTGGGCAGTCGAATCCGCCGCCAAGATCTGGACAAACCTCTCTCCATGAACCTGGGCACCCCTGCTAAGTCACCAAATGCAACCATTTGATGTGGCCTATGACAAAGGTGTTGGTATCCAATAAATGGTTCCCGGGGCGGCGGTACCCCTACCCGCCTCCCAAATCGGTACGTAAAGTCTAATGATATAGGAGTATATTTTGTTATTAAACGACTATGTGTAATATCCGTACTGTTTTATTGTTAATTACATAATGTAAATAGTGAAGATATCTGTAATTGTTTTCTCAGTTAAGTAAATTGCACATGGAAAAACCAATCACATTGTAAACTGTTGATTTTCTTAAAATAAATGTATTTTATATTAGGAAAATCAATCATTGAAGACACTATTAGCAACTCGACTAAAAAATATAATCATTGAAGATACTATTAGCAACTCAACTAAAAACAATACAATCATTGAAGACACTATTAGTAACTCAACTAAAAAATATAATCATTGAAGACACTAATAGCAACTCAACTAAAAAAATATAATCATTGAATACAGTATTAGCGACTCAACTAAAAAATATAATCATTGAAGACGCTATTAGCAACTCAACTAAAAAATACAATCATTGAAGACACTACTAGTAACTCAACTAAAAAATATAATCATCGAAGACACTATTAGCGACTCAACTAAAAATATTATCATTGAAGACACTAATAGCAACTCAACCCAAAAATATATAATCACTGAATACCCTATTAGCGACTCAACTAAAAAATATAATCATTGAAGACACTATTAGCAACTCAACTAAAATATATAATCATTGAAGACACTTTTAGCAACTCAACTAAAAATATAATCATTGAAGACACTATTAGCAACTCTCAAACGAAAGTTTGAAACAGACAAATCAGAATCGCATCTAGGAAATGATCCCAGGAGCTTTGTCGGGGCTCTGATCTGAGCTAATTTGCCTCTTCCATCATATTTAATTGAATAATTCTTCGACTAAGAACTACCAACATTACCATATATTTCTTAGCGCATATCTTTATGTAAGATTGCAAGATTCTACCCGAACTAAATGCAAGCTAGATAGTGTCTAAGATAAAAATATCAACTTTTATTTGAATGTGCGACATGTATTGACCTTTTCTAAAGTCCACGATGAAATTTATTTTTATTTTTTTGTATAACTTAATGAACAAAACCTGTAATTGTAATATTTAATCATTGAAGACAATATTAGATTATGGCAAAAAAATAAATGTTTTTTTAATAAATATGATATCGCACGCCACTGGTGTCCAGTGATACATGTAGCAACTCCTTTGAAGTAGGGAGCGAATGTTTTTAAGTTGGCGTAAACATTTTAATAAGTTGGAAGAAAACATAAATTATATATACCTACGTAAGTGGGTGCACAAACCCCCGCACTTAAATACATTTGTGGTAAGCGTTTTTTTAACATTTTTCGTGTTTGAAGCTGAAATATGGCAATTTTTAAAGGCTAAAGCAGGTTTCAAATATAAAAATCTAAAAGGTAATTTTATCTATTTTCTAAAATGTTACCTTTGTTTACGACATCTTCAAATAAAGAAATATACAAGACATTTAAAATACATTGGAAAAATTGCCAAATTCGTTCAGAAATTATTAAAAAAACAAGCGTACACAATAGATAAACAACCCCTTTGGCTGTGTAAGCAACGCTTCTATGCCAACTCAGAACCATCTCAGAAAGGTCATTAAAAGCTATGAAAAAAATATTTTAAAATAGCCAGTAACTCTAATCTAACTTAACATATTTAACCATTTTTTTTTATTTTTCTTTATCATCACTCTTAATTATTACCTTTCTGAGGTGGTTCTGAATTGGTTTCATTAGTGTTGGCCGGTCACCGTAAGCAACGTATATATCTTTTCATGAACATTTTTTTGCAATTTCAATTAGTAATGTTTTCACATCCGCAGTCGTAAATCGATAGAATAAAATTTACACGAGGTTTTTTAGTAAGGCTGTTAGATTTTTTACGTAGTACCTATACACACGTAGTTAATTAATTTTAAAAAACACAGACACCTTTTTCGATGACCCTGTAGTTTTTATCTACATACAGTTTGTTTTTTTAATGCGATTAACCCTTATACATAAAGAAACTCTATCAAACTCAAGGTCAGAATCACTTACGCTAATATCATTAACCGAAATCAAATTTTTATTTGATTTCAGTTATATAGCTTTACTTATAGCTTCTCTACATGCATTTTTTCTGAATGTTAATATTTAATAAGTAAGAAATAATAAATTTAAGAAATAATAATATTTTATATTTTTAAAGACTATTACGGTCATTATTTCCTTCAAAACTATTTTGAATTGTTTTATGTAGGGTATGCATTCAGTTTGTGAAGAAATAATAAAATCAGTTTACATTCGTATGAATGTATTTTTTTTACAATTGTTTCCAAAATGGGAGTTTTTTTCTTTTTTAGTCAGTCCGCTATTCTATTATTATACCCTAATAATATTCTATTCTTACGATATTACCATGTACTTAATATATATGAATAATAAGATATATTAGCTGGTAAACACAAAACAATCGCAAAAAAATTGCTTTTTTTTTATCGATATTTGACCAGAACCCATCGTTATTCCACGTTCAACAGGAAGATACTAATGCATCCATTGCTCTTGTCTGCTGAAAAAATATCACTATTTTAAAAATAAAGCAGAGCAATAATAACTACTAAAGAATCCAGCTGTTCCCAACTGTTGACGTCGGTATGTGTTGTGGTCAAAGTGTAGGATTTCATAAGGCAAGATGAAAAGACTCCAATGGAAGCACACGACTAAAATTATAGAAATAATTTTTTTTCAGAAATTCACACTTCACAGAGCTGGGAATAATTTAACAACGAAAGACAGAAGATGAAATGAAATAAAGGTATGAAAAGAGTTAACAAGATTAATAAGACCGACCTTTACCAGTACCAATTTTGTAAGAAATAAAACATGTACAAAATAGTGTGTCAAACAAAAAAAAATCTAATTTGGGAAGGCGGGTATGGGTACCGCAAACCCGGAAACCATTTATTGAATATCCAACACCTCTGCCATAGTTCACCCCAAGTGCCCTAGCCAACACCAGGGGTTTTAGGATTCATGGGGTGAGGTTAGTCTTGGCGGCGGGTGCATCTGCCCACCGGCTGTGTGACCGGATCGGGAGAGATTGGTTGAGGGAGACCTTTGGACCTCTCTAGCAGGACTCTCTCAGAACTTTGAATGCCTTGCACCGCAGTTGGAGGGATGAATTGGAAATAATATGAAAATGCTGATTTTTGAAAGAAAACGAATGACACTGCAATACTTGTTGTCCAAAAGATTTGAAATATTTAATAATGTTTTTTAAAACTATCCCCATATCTATGCATTCCAATTAATTAGTTCTTTAAAGTGTGATTAACTGAGACACATTAAATTTGTTGAAGTAGAGTTAATCGAATTTCACCCGAATTGTTACGGCGCATATGGGAGAGTTTCCAAATCTTTCCGGGAATCACGGCATTGTAGGAGAATTATTATGTTTAATATTCATCAGTTTTGGATGATGTTATTGATGTTGAAAGAACAATAGAAGATACGTGATACGTACATATTAAATACTATTGACAGAAATGTAATAATTAGTTTGCTGTTTTAACTGTAAATCTTTAAGAACTCGGGTTCCTGTGATTTAAATCGATTAAAATAGTACAACAAATTTAAACTGCAAGACTATAAATGTGTGAATGATGTACTGGTATCTGGAAACCAACGGTGAATAAAACGTGAAGATGACCACCGTTTTGAAGTTGTAAACTATCTTCTAAACAAGAAGTAAAGAAGAAGTAACTTTCCCCGTCAAATTAATTAAGTTCTTTCTAGGTAATAATAACTTGAGGATTGTCGAATAAGATGTGACCAATACTTTTCAGTATTTTGATTGTGGATGAAGTTCCTTCCGGATGAAGATACGACGCGAAATGCTTTGATGGGTTTCCCGTTCTAAGTTCCCGCCAAAGTTAGCGAAGATGTGCTCTTGTTATCGCTAAATATTTAAAAATATATCGTGGCCCAAGGCTGGTGGCGCCAAGTAAATGTAGGCCATTGCCCGTTGCTTGATAGTGCGCTTACATCACCATCGTGCGTTTACGTCAGCGAGCATGAAGAGGGCAGATAAAAGCCCCACAACGGAAAGGATTACACAAGTAATTCGTTCGTCGTCGTGTACATCTTGAGGTGCTCTAAAAGTAAGCTGGGCAGAAAACATAAATTTCACGCAAAAAATAACAGAGTGAGATATACTATCCATCTCATTTTTTCCACCGAATAAAGTCCAAACATTCAGCGGCGACGTGAATGTATGCGCACTGCGCAGTGATTGCTTTCTTACAATGCTTGATGATTTGAAATATAATAAGTTTGAGCCAGTTGATCAATTGAACTCACGACGCCTAAGGCAGGCCGCACACATCACTTGAGGTAATCCAACCGCTTTCCCGCCCTGGTATAAGTAACAGATGGTTAGTCATTCAGGGCTCTCACAAGGACTCTAATTTTTTTAATAAACGAAGCTACACTTATGATGCACGAAGCTAAACCCTCAAATGTCCCTGTAAAGCATAAGTTAGTCTAAAAATGGGATGACAGAGAATATGATTAATATTATTTTATAAAAGTGTTTTGAAAAATATAAGAAAAAAACAATGCCATCACTCAAAACAATGGAAAAAATGATAACTGCAAAATACTAAGATTTCAAGTAGTCACCTGAAAGATACAGGGACTGGGGTGGATTAGACAAAAATCGGATCAGACAAAAATCGATACGAAAACCGGATTGTTGGACCGGATTGGACGGCCGGCCCGGAGTAATGAAAATAGGCCACGCCTTTCCGTGCCCGCCGTCCAATCGAATTTTGTCTGAACCGACAATTGGATGGAAAAATCTGACGTTTGCGCCGGGCCCAAATACGTTGGCAACTCAGTCAATGACTGATCATTTGAATGTTCGGTCATCACCTCTTTGAAGATATGCTATTCCGTAGATATGATGCATCCTATTGGAGGTAGATGAGCACTTTGAGAATATTATTATAAATCTGGTTCCGTCTGGCTGATTTGCAGATCGGATTATTTGTTATCTGATTTAGGAATGAATCTCTGAGATTGGAGCAGATCTCATGAAATTACAAGGATTAATCTAATTTGCGGGACGTCGGATTCGGCTCAGCTGCATTCATAAATCGCTCCGGTATGAACGAGTAACTGAATTCATCATTCCGAGTAATTTAATAGTTTGAATGTTTGAACGGCGGGTATAATCATTTTATGCTGATTAGCTGAGGTTTGTAGGAAATGAGACACATGACATTTTGCCTGTCGGTCATTGCAAAATTCTCCATTAATTTATTGACGCGTTTACCCTATTAAAGTGATAAAACCCCCTTTAATTTAGATAATATCATTTTTTTACATACTTCAAAGAACACATGAGTTCTTAAAACTACATTTTAATTATTAATTTATGCATTTCAAAATTTTTATTTCCATTTTTATTTCTATTTTTCTTTAAAATATGATTTTTTTTCACTTACTTTTAAGTATTTCTTAATTTTTATTTAGTATGTTTAATAATCTCTAAAATAGTAGGTATTTATTAAATCCTTTTTTATAATATTAAATGTACGACTACCACAACACGGGCATTAGCCTAGTGTGGTGGCCAAAAAAAAAACCAAATATCTGTAACTAATAAAATTTTTATGAAAATAAAATAAATAAAATATTACCTCCACACTGAGGGGCGTTTGTCTTCTTTGGGGATGGTGCGTGGAGGGTATTTTTTATTTTTTTTAAAATTTATTTGGAGACCAACAGTTTACATTAATCTTCTTCTTCTTCAATGGCGCTACAGCCCATTTCGAGCCTTGGCCTCCTTCAAAATAAGCCTCCACCGCCCTCTGTCCTCGGCCGTCGTCTTCCAATCTGCAACATGGAGTAATCCTCTTGCATCCTTCCTGACATCATCCTCCCATCTCAGTCTAGGTCTGCCCGCCTTTCGTTTACCTCCCGGGTGTCCTGTCAGAACCTTCTTCGGTACTCGTGTGCTTGGCATTCGGTGCACATGTCCGGCCCATCTTAATCTTTGGAGTCTTAAATGGGTGGAGAGTCTGGGAGCTTGGTAAATATCGTTTACATTAATAACAGAGTATAATAATTGAGAACAATAATTAAACCATTTACAGGTTTCCACATGGGTATTGAATACAAGTAGTGTAGTGATTCCAGAAATATTTACTAATAAAAAAATAAAAAAAATAACTCTTCAAGAGACGAGTTATTTAGGTGGGAATAGGAAGGGGGTAGGATGGGGGGGGGTCGATTAAGTTGAGATATAGTAATAAAAATATGCATGACAAAAAATTAAAGGAGAAAAAAAGGAAGTTTATAGAGTAGTGGTTGTATTAGAGGGTATCTATAAGTATTGTTATTGTGGAGTATCGAGAGAGCGTCTGTGTGATTTTAAGGAGTGTGGTGCAGAGTTAAAAATGTTCAATTGTGTATAGTGTGTGTTGAAAGTGTTGGATGCACGATAGATGAAAGAGTTCTGCTTAGAATTAGTGTTGCACCGGATGTCTGATCTTGTTCGTCTGTTAGGAACTCGTATCTGTATTCGTCCTAGGAGTTCTGGACAATCTACGATGGATCTGGCTATTTTTTGAAGAAAAAGTACATCGGCCGAACAGTACAAAAGTACATCGGCAGTACAAAAGTTTTACGGAGAGGAAGAAAAGGACGTTCCGGGAAGGAAGAAAGTATGAGGGGTGGGTAGGAATATGAGGGTCAATTTTAGGAGTGACGAACGTATGAATCCAACCCTCCCACTGCGGTGGATCGAAAGAGTCCGATTGGAGAGGTCAAAAAGTCTGCTAACTCAACCAGTCTCTTCCGCTACGGTCTTCCACGCAGTAGGTGGGCAAACGCATTCACCGCCTAGACTCAGACAAATCTCACCCCATGAATCCGGCAGGGATGTTGGTTACACAATAAATGGTTTCCGAGGCGGCGGTACACATACGCGCCTCCCAAATAGTTGAAATACCTACCTAAAAAAAATTATGTGCAGAAACGGGCGGTCCGTTCGATCGATTCTCCCATCTTAACAAACGAATTGCAATTTTTAGAGCACAGGCGTCGGGTGAGAATGGCGTCCTTGTGCTACCGGTATTGCAATGGAAGATGTTCCGAGAAACTTGCGTCATTTATCCTCTCAGCACCGGTGCATAGTCGGGAAACACACCAAACGCGCCAACGCTCAACATTCGTAGTATGTACACAGTTGACATTTGTTACTTGAGAACGGGTTGCTTCTCGAGTTCTCGTTCTTGAGTTCAACATCTTCGATTTGTCGGCCGGCCTCTGTTTTCCTCCTCCCTACAATATATGGGTCTCTTCAACTCCTACCCACTATTGTCTACTTTAGTTTTCTGAAGGTTCCACTTCTACCGCGTGTATTTTTTTGTATTTTATGCACACTTGTATTTTTTTAAGCAAAAACTTCTTTAGCACCGTTGTGATTTGGAACTCGATAAAACGAAAAATAGCGACACTCAAAAGAGAAAAACATATACATCTATAGGATTTAGGGTGCGAGAGAATGAGATAGTATAATCGGTCTCCTCTTTGTGCGGTGCCTCGTAGTTTCCCCACTCTTGTCTACTTTAATTTTCTGAAAGTTTCACTTCAACCGCGTGTGAATTACATACACACTCTGATTTTTTAAGTTATTGAATATTATCCCTGACAGAAATGTTATAAATATTTCCGTAGGAGGCTAAAACTAAATCTAAAAAACAATCGAGTGCAGTTCACACGCGGTAGAAGTGAAACCTTCGCCCAAACAATCTCAACCAATAGGAGCCTTGAAAAGTGAGCTTATAATTAAAGCGGCCATTGCGGTAAGGTTCCATTCTGTCGCATTCTCTTGCGGGTTAAATCCCAAAGATGTAGGTACCTATGTGTTTGTATTGTTTTTGGTGTCGTTTCCGTTTCATCCTAGTTTCAAATCACAACGGTGCTGAAGAAGTTTCACTTCAAAATTCGAGGCAGTTCACACGCAGTAGAAGTGAAACCTTCGCCTACACAATCTCAACCGATAGGAGCCTTGAAAAGTGAGCTCAGTGAGTATGTTGGTAAGGATTCATTCTATCTCATTCTCTCGCAGGCTATATCGTATAGATGTCATTATGTACCCTAAAGTTAAAGTCAAAAGTTAAAGTATGTGTTCGACTCTTTTAAGTATCGTTTGTGTTTCATCGAGTTTCAAATCACAACGGCGCTAAAAAAGTTTCACATAAAAAATGGATCTAAATCAGTGATTTCCAAAGTGGTCCAGGTCGACCCCCAGGGGTCCACGGGAGACTCGACGGGGGTCTACGTTTGTAATATTTCTCATTTTACCTCTTTTAACTTGATATTAAATATTTTTGGAATTCTTTCATCCCTTCAAGTTTTCTTGAACTTTTCTTTTGGCTCTGATCGATATTTAAATTTTAAGGCTTTGTATGTGTGTAGTAGGGATGGAAAATTCCTCCCCTACGTCACACAAGCCTTCATGAAAATTGGACCCTTATTTTCTTTGATAACTACAGAAAGCTACTTAAAGCTTCCTTGTACTACATACCTTTAGAGATATGTATACTTAACTAATTAATACGTTAATTACGACCTTGAACGTAAATATTTTCGTATTTATGTTGTAATTAAACTCCATCAAACGTTGTGTAATTTTTTTGATTTATGATATGGGACTTTAATTACTTTCATTTTTGTGGTAACCCTTTGATTCTAAACAGAGCGTTGAGTTTCAAACTGTACTGGTCTCTCCCTTGCAAATCTAACTTCAAATAATTTCTCTAAATGAGCTAACTTTCCTCCGTCGCTTATTATGTTTCCATACATCCTAACGAACTCGTAAATAAACTGTACTAATCGAAAATACGCATGTTTAAATGAACAGATAATTAAGAATGACTCAAATGGTTAATTGTTAGTAAATTTGATTATGATTGTTTTATGTCTGCCTGGCTCCTCTCCACTATGATTCAGCTGCTATAAGGTACATATAAAGATGGTTTTAGTAGGTTAATGTAATTAATAGATTGCATATTAGACGAACTCAGAATACCCCTTTTCTGCCGAAAATTTGGCTCCTATCCTCCTACAAGTAAACCAGGTGATCAGATTCTTACTAGAAATTCGCACAATCTTCTGGCGCGGATCGGTTAATTGATACCTAAGTTATCGCGTCCTAACCGTCCTTCCTTTTGCCATCATGCACTGCCTTCAGGTCGTCATCCGAGCCTAGATATCCCCAAATTCCTACTCCTCCAAGGTCTACTATTTACTTAGAGCGAACCGGTTTCGTCCTATATGCAATCATATACTCACGGTGTTTTGCAGAGTTACGGGTCGTGAATCCTCCCTCCACGTACAAGAAATGATGTGAGAGTAACTCTGTCGAGTCTAAAACGCTAGTTGTAAGCGGGTCCACATTATCCAATGTACAGTACATAGAAAGATATATATGTAAACATACGTTTGGGTAGGATTATAACTCGCAATATGTAACTAGCCAGTCTCATATTCCGAGCTCGGATTTCGTGAGAAGGAATTCTCCACAAAACCTTAACCGATGACCGAATATATACATACCAAGAGTGGGAAATATTAATAGATACTAGTAGAATAAGAAATTATCTCGGTTTGTTCTGGAGTGCGAAAATTCCAAGCTTTTTGATTTGTTTGGTTGACAATTTTATTTAAGAGATTGCCATCTCTATTATGTGTTTGGTTAATGGTCCTTGGTTTTTTAAGGAGCGACCACTGCCTCCTATTGTTGAACTGTTTTCTAAATTTTCCCCCAAGGTTCAACTTTTGGTAAAATTTTTACTATCCCGTGATTTTTCAGTTGTCTCATGTAAATGATTGATACTTTTTATTAGGCTATCCCGTGATTTTTCAACTGCTTCTTGTAGATGATTGATGTCTATGAAAGTAATTACTCCACAAAATTTTACTCGAATCTTCCTTGTAATTCTTCAATACTCTTCTATTTGACTATCCCGTGATTTGTCAACTGTTTCATGTAAATGATTGATACTTACGAGAGTAATTGTTCTATAATTTTCTCCTCGAATATTCCATGTAATTCTTCAATACACTCCTAAACTAACCCGTGATTTTCCAAATGTTTGATGTACCTATTATTAGACTAGTTTATAATAAATCTATTTATTTTCAAATTGTTCAATCCAAAAAATAATCTCTTCATATTCAAATTAAAGATTGTGTTAAAACTTTTCTATAATTGCGCAATTTCATGGCTTTGTCCCATTCTAAAGTTAATATTAATACCTGTCAACTACCTATTAAATATATAATAACCTATATAATAACCCAACCTACTATAATACTAATACCTGTCAACCACCTATTAAAGACCCAGGTACATCTTCCTTTAAAAGCATCTGACCCAGTGCCCCAATGACCGAGTTGTTTTATAAACAATTTTAATTATGTAAACATTACCACTGTCCTCGTGACCTAGATTCCAAACATGAGATATTTGTTTACTTTTAAAACATTCTCGAACGTGAGATTTACGGTCCTAAATTTCCTTTTGAATTTAATAGTGGTAATTTCTTTTTTGCAATTGCCCTAACCTGATCCCAAATAAATATAGTTATAATTTACATACATATACATATACATATATATTTTGCCTCAATAAATAAATATACTGATATATACAATTATATTTAAGTTGAGATAAATTCTAATATCATAACTCATTTTTTTATCATTTTATATTAGCTGAAATTATAATAGTACATATATTAATAAAATAAGTATAAAATTTGAACTTGAAATTTTTCTAGCATACAACTATATTTTAAATAGCATAGTGCGTTCTAAGTAGGTATTAGTAATCGATACCTTTTACTTTTATTTAAGTGTGTTTCTTTTTGATTAAAATTTTCTTGGGATAAATATATATATATATATATATATATATATATAAATATACATACTTTATATATAATATTTCAATATAGGTACATATCACATTTTAAGCAAATAATACTTTGTTATAAAATTAATTCAAATACCAACTGTCTGCTGCATGCCGATCTCTCCTTGGAACCTAGAAAATATTTTATTTTAATTTTTAATAAAACTTACCCCTTTAAGGTTTTTTTTTTTTATCCGACCGGGAGCTACACGGTAAAACCTTGTTATGTTTTCCTTACCTAATACCTATCCTTATGTTATCAACTAAATTCAAATAAAAATTTTCCGACTTCAATTTTATTTTATTCCCGTTTAATCTATCTAAATTAAATGATGTTTATCGTTCTAACTGCATTTTATTTCAAAACCCGTTGATTAAATAACTTTTTAATGATAGTTACTTCACGATTAATTTCGAAATGGTAAATCGTTACTTTTATTTAGCAATAAAATATCATTATGTATTATCATAATCCTCAATGTTTTTATTATCAGTATCACGATGTTTATTTTTATCAATCTTTTCAATTTGCACTGTTTTTTAAATAATTAATTTAAATATTTGATATTTAATAGAACTCTTTCCGTTTAAACTGGACACACGTATTTAATTATAACTTATTTGTATTCAATTATCACATCACTTTATTCATCTATTTCATTGATTTTTGATTTTCACGAAATTTTTAAGTCCCAAAAATACAATATTTATTGATTATAAAAACCGAATTTTTCACTAAACAAAATCACAGCACTTTTAGCTTTTCACAAATAAATAGAACGTAAACTTTATTTTTATTTTCACTGACTTGAACTGCAAACTTAATTTTTTTTTAAAGACACTGGCTTGAATATGAAATTTTCCTAAGTTCACAATCACTTCTATTGACTTGACTCCAATTATTTCAGAGTCATAAAATTTATAACACTTATAAAATTTTTCAATTAATAACCGCTTTAAACGTCACGTCACGTAACTTCCACGTTTGATAATCCGACGATTGATCTCCCAAATGCCCCATGTCCTAGCCCAGTGTTTTTCAATCTTTTTGAATACGCGACCCCTTTACAGGTTGAAAAATTCTGGCGACCCCCTTTGGCCATAGATACAGACAAAAAGTGAGTAAGTTAAAAACGTTTATTATTTTCTCTATTTTGGTACCTATATTCATTACTACGGCCTACACTCTGCAAGGAAGCCGCGAGAGCTTTTAAAGTAAGGACGATGTAAGTTGGTAAGGCTGCGTGCGACTTTGACTTGGACGCTCCAGCTTGCGCGGGCCTAATTTTGCGGCATAGTTGGATTTTAAAATCCCTTCTTGGATAAATCAATAGAACTGGCTGATCTCACCACAAATATGAAATAAAATCTTATAGATTTAGCTGCTGACGGCATGCTTAAAATGGCATTTCATGCTCAAAGTGTTGACGTGTTTTGGATGAAAAGAAAAGAGTGTCCAGAGCTCGCAAGGGAAGCTCTAAAATTATTAGTGCCATTTGCCACTTCATACTTACGTGAACTGCCATTCTCTTCAATGGTGGACATTCTAACTAAAATTATTAGTGCCATTTGCCACTTCATACTTATGTGAACTGACATTCTCTTCAATGGTGGTCATTCTTACAAAAATTATTAGTGCCATTTGCCACTTCATACTTACGTGAACTGCCATTCTCTTCAATGGTGGACATTCTAACTAAAATTATTAGTGCCATTTGCCACTTCATACTTATGTGAACTGACATTTTCTTCAATGAAGGACATTCAAACTAAAAAGAGAAACAGACTTAGAACGGGTTGTTTAAAAAAATTTGATGAATTCATCAAATATTTGCAGTTAATTTTCACGTTCTGTGTTAGTTCTATTCGAGTTCTGTTACTATATAGGCCAGTTACTTCGTAAAACTGAAATAATCACAGAACTGGAGTAGAACTTACATAGAACGTGAAAATTAAGTTCTAATATATGATGAATTCGTTAAATTTTTTGAAAGAACCCATCCTTAACTTAGAAAATGATTTGATTATTAACATTTTGTAGCGCTTGGTATTCGATCCGACGCACGGATCCGAATACTTTCTGCCTCACACGCATAGCGCCGTCTCGCTCGGCAACTTTCGCCTCGCTACCCGGACGCGAAGATACCCTACTGGCTGAGCTACCCCCTCCCCTCCATCGCCAGCCGGCACTACCCTGCCCTAAGGGGTGTATAATACAGGGCAGGCCTATATGAAATCAGTCTAGCCGGACTCCTGGTTGAACTAAGCAACAGCATCCTAGTTGTCAGTGCTCAGTTAACAAAACCAGTACCAAGTCGAGAGAGCCCTCTGGGTCCTCCTTGGGAATTAGAGTAGCCGGTCTCCTGGTTAAACTAAGCAACAGCATCCTAGTGGTCAGTGCTCGGTTAACTAAACTAGTACCAAGTCGAGGGAGCCCTCTGGGTCCTCCTTGGGGATTCAAGTAACAGCGCCCTAGTGGACATTACTTGCCGGGAAACCTTAACCCAACTAAGAGATCGCGGGTCCTATGTTGGGGGTATTACGCTAAGTGTTTAGCGAGGACAATAGTGAACATAGTTTAAACTCAAGTGACTTTACTTTGTGCTAAAACGGTTCTGTACTCTGTTTTTACTATAAGCTGTGAACCCTATATAAAAGAAGTAAACTGAACAACGCCTAAAGACTATTTTCTTATATAAATACCCTGCCACAATATCAAATATATCACCACGATTTGAAATATTTTTGAAAAATAAACAAGCCCAGCCTTCTCACTGAAATAGTGTTTTTATTGTAGTTAGAACCCCGCATTTTTTCATTTTGCCGGCGACCCCCCGAGTAATGCTTCGCGACCCCCCTGGGGGTCGCGACCCACAGATTGAAAAACACTGTCCTAGCCTATATACCCTTCCCAGGATTAGAATGGCCTATCTAAGCTATCTTTGATCCACGAATTTAATCTCTAACAACTCGAGATTTCATATATCGATTCTGTCATTTTTGTTTAACTGTCGTTAGGTCCACCTTTCATGACTTTGTTCATGCCCTATCTCGTTTAAACATTTTTCCAGGATTGGACCGGCGATATTACGTCAAAATGCCCCTCATTCCTTTGTCTGTTGGTCATACAAAATTAGCTTGAATTTCATAATTTTTAAGTTCTTTTTTTTCTCAATTCGTAAAAGGTCCGTCTTCGATAAACTGTATATAATTCTCAATTTTGTTTATCGCTACCAGAACATGAACAAACTCATGCCAAAACTTTTAATATGCATTTTCCAATTTTCTTTTTACTAAATTCCTCCATATCTTCATGCCACCTATATGGATCAATTCAATTTTAAGCTGCATCGTCTCTACTTATGTCGTAGACTCGAATTTTCCTATTTTCTCTTATTTTCCTTTTATCCACGATGTTCTTTCTTTGATTTTCCTCATTCATTCTCATGTAACTTTCCACAATTATATGATTAGTTACATTCCAAGCCAAATTTATTGTTTTCATCGATACTTCTGAATTTTCATGAGTTTTCCTTACGGAATCATCTTTTAATTGTTTTTATTTTCTTTTTTACTACCCCCCGTTTTGCCTTCGATGTATGTCACCTCTTAGAAAATTTCATTTTCTATATACTACTACTTTTTATGTTATTTTTCACATTTTTCATAGGAGAAACTTCCACTTCGGCCCTTAAATTCCTGTCATTTTTATTACGTTCTATGGTTCATCCTCCAAATTCCGTCCCTTTCTCCCCTAAATCCACATTAATTTAAAATTTGACGTCTGTTTATGTCTGGGTTTTCGAGGTGTTGATCAATAACTCAGCTTTTATTCGAGGGTAATAAAATATAATGGTTTTTAGTTAACATAAACTGTCCATATGACCAATGATAATTTTTATCGTCCTAAAAGCCATTAAAATGGGTTTAATCGCCTAATACCATGTTCGTTTTCTTATTGTTTGAACAACAAAATCACGTGTGAGGTCGTCAACTCAAATAATGTTTCATTTTTCCTTGCAGTCTGTCCTATCTCTCATAGAATTCTCCTCAAACAATTGACGTAAAACAACCCTTTTTGTTTACTTTATCAAACGCAATGTGACTAGAATGACCACCCTATTTCAAATATATAACGTTATCTATTTAAACTCGTCTGAAAATGCAAAATTAAGTCGAAGTCTTATATTGTTCAATAAACACTTCCATTTAAACGTCCATTTTTTTTCATTAGATTATCTTTTCAAATCGTTTTCCTTGACTCTATTGCTTCATCTAAAATTGACATTCCTAATTTCCAGCGTTTCCCTTTCCTTTTAAATGTTAAACGTACGTTTTCCTCTTAATCTGGCCTCCTTGACTTTCTACGTACTCGCTATACAACTGAATATCCCTACAGTAGTTTTTCTTACGTTTTGCACGTCTTTTCTTTAATTTTCCTCTTATTAAAATTTTCTTGTTATTTTCTCGCATAGTTTTTCCAACATAATATGGATTAATTTGCTCGTTAACGGCGGTTGTCAATACCTTGATTGCACTGATTGTTTATCTTACATCTAGGGTCATCGTACCCGATGCACCGGGCGTGAGACCCTGTTTACATTATAGTGTATTGATCTTTCGGTTGATGACGATATTTTTTTCCATAAATCTCTGATTAATTGCCTAGTTCAAAGTCCATTTCTTTGTTCAAAATCTGAATACGCCCTCCGCTTTGTGATTGGTTTGATCAATTATTTATAGCTTTCTGCTTCTACCTGATTGGCTGTTGGTTTCAACTATTTATTTTCGAGCCTAAGAAAGGGTCTTTCCCTGTCTCGTGACGATTTTTAATACCATCTGTGATCTTTTTACCAAAATTCATCTCAATCTGTTTAATTTATAGGTCCCTACTGTCAACAAGAATTCAATTTACTTTGATCCGATAGATGTCGCAAGTGTGTCCGTTTTATAAATAATTGGTATTTTCTTTTTAAATTAAAGGGGTAGGCTACGATATTTTTTTATTTGCACTGGTGATTAATGCAATACATCACACGTTGGCGTGATAAAAAAATGGGGGTTCACAAGTTGTAAGTGGGGGTCTACGACAATTTATCTGGTTTCGATAGTAAAGAACAAAAATTGGAGTCAAATATTGATAATTTGCTGTCAATCCATCAAGTACATCCCACTTTAATTTATGCACCAGATTTAAAGGTCCGGGTTAAATTTTCCCCACAGGAAAAACTAAACCCTTTCACACACTTCCCCAAATGATCATCTAGTCAACCCACGCCATGCAATTGCACTATATAAGTATTATAAATACAAAATAATACAAGAACAACATGTCAACCTACTAGAGACCAAATGGGAATATAATTCACCGACTCCAGATATTTTCATATCAGAGGGTTCGGCTCTGTGGCATTTCTAATTGAACCTATAAATCCTACTGATCCCTCAATATAAATATTTAAAAAATCTTTTGTATGTATTTAAAATTATTGATTCTTGCATTTTTATATACAAATTCTTTGATAAATCTAAAATGCTTAAATTTTGAATCATAATTAATTATAATTTAGACTATTATTATGCATTGTTGAAGTTACGATACGTTATTAATGTTTAATTTTGTACTTCTATTAAGTCTCTAATCATATTATTTAATAAATTGAACACAAGAAAATATACAATTTTTGTTTTGATTTTACCACTCCGAATTTAGGCTTGGAACTCGGCCGCTAATCTTCACATTTTTTGACGAGTTTTGGGAATATGGTTGAAATGTAGCAGCAGGGGGTCCACCGAAACCAGTAACATTTTGAAAGTCGTCTACGAGAAAAAAAAGTTTGGGAACCTCTGATCTAAATAAATGAATAGTTTCAAACATACACATTACGCACTATAAACGAAAGAATAGTTGATGTGTACGAACAAAATTTTATTCCAGCAACAAAGCCACATTACACATTTATTATACATGGATGCGTACATGCTTGCAATAAACCAACATAATTGACATGAAAACAACATTGTTTCAGCAACTTAAAATAGCCCTAAAAGCTTTTCCAAAACCAGTAATGATTAATTCCGTCATAGATATTGTGTTATCTAATCACCGTTTATCCAACAAAGGTTTTGACTAATGATTACTGCATTAAAGTTATTTACACAGTAAATACTACGGCGAATGACAAAGCGAATACAAAATGGTAATGATTCATAATTTGTTGAAATGCATATTGCGGCGTGCAGTACCTACGCATCATTTGTCAAATGCGATAATTAGCCTGAAGCCCCAGGTGAACAAGATTAGTGATGTTAACGAAATAATATATATTTCACGTTAAACAACGCATTACAACACATGTATCAAATTGTCAATTTTGGGTTTTCTACCAAGGTATTTAGCACGGTCGATCGATGAAACTCTATGTCAATATTGACTAAATCTGTTCTCTATGATCAGTAAGCGTGGTCAGCATTATGATTCACAAAGTTGTAAGATAAGCTGACAATATACACGAAGTTTTTTAATAATTTCGTTCGTTATGCGAAATGACAGACTAATTAATGAGCAGAGGAGAACTAACGAAGCACTTAGAATTGAAAGAAAGTGTACACACAATCAATTTATTCCTTTCCAGCTTGTAGAAAATTCTTCAAATACATCAAATTATTGCTAAATACCTTAATAACTAATTAACTCCATTTTCAGGGGCAAAAAAATACCCACACATGGACTGCCTACGTATATTAAATTTTGTATTTCATTTGTCACTGCATTGTTAAATAATTATTTTTATTTTTATTTTGACGTTTAGGAGTGTGTATCCAAAGTCAGATTTGCCAGTTTTACCATCGTATAACGATTTATTATGTAAATTAATAGATAACTTTGTATTAACCACTTAATTATTTACAAAAACCGACATGTTTCGCCAGCAAAGCTGATTTCTTCAGGGTTTTGACAGAACTAATTTTAAAAATAGACATACATAGGTAATAGAGAAAAATAATAGACATAAACAATAATAAAATTTGAAAGAAAATAATGTGTAATAATTAATAATAATTTGAATTTAAAATGTTACCACAAAATAATTTTGCACTATTAGAAGTGATTTATTATTTATTTAGTGCCAATATCGAATATATCGGTTCGGCTATCGACAGCGCAACCCAAAAGACCTAACAAGGCTGAAGGTAGTGGGGAACGGAAGGAGATTGGAAAGAGAAGGTGGGGAAGTACTTGGCTATTCAGATCTGGTCATCAAACTCGGCTAAAGCCATTTCAAGCAACGATTCAATTCTGAATGGTGGTCTTACACCAGGGCGATACTATCTATTGAGAGTATCTTCCACTCTGATAGTGATGGATATAAAATTGGAATAGAGCGTACCGATCCGATATTGTTAAGCATTTCATTTGATCGTGCTTGATCTCGTAGGTAAAGTGGAGTATTTTTTGCTTGTTTTTTTTTCAATGTGTTTTTGATTATATTAAAAATGCTCATTCATTCATTATGATAATGGATAACCTGACAATCATAAAAATTCTTAATCCATCTATAAAAAGCTGGCCCATAGGAAAATAATATCCCTCAGGACCTATGTCATCTTAGAGGATTATGCGTGGAGGGTCTTTTTAAGAAAGGAAAGGATAGAACGTTCTGGGAAGGAAAAAGGTATGAGGGGTGGGTAGGAATCAGTGTAGGGGTCAGTGTGCCCGGGAATGACGGACGTATGAATTCATCCCTCCAACTGCAGTGCAAGGCGATGGGTCGAGAGTCCGGTTGGAAAGACCAAAAGGCCTTCCTCAACTAGTCTCTCTCGATCCGGCCTGCCACACAGCAGGTGGGCAGACTCATCTTCCACCAAGAACTGGCCAAACCTCACCCCATGAACCCGGGCACCCTTGTTAAATCACCAAACGCAGCTAACCACTTGGGTGATCTTTGGCAGAGGTTTTTGTTATGAGGAGCGGCGGTAGTAAGTTTTTTTAAATATCATTATTTTTAAACGACTTCAAAAAGGAAGAGGTTCTCAATTCGACTGGAATTACCAAAATATTTAGAAATTCGTCAGTCTAAAACGACCTAGAAACAAATTGATTGCATTTAATTGATTAAAATCCTTGTAGACCAGCCCTCTCCCCCTCCCCAATATGTTGTGTACTGTTACGTTACGGAATTGATTCCCGTGCGAGCTAATAGCGAATTGACCCCTTACACAGGCCCTCCGCCCCCCTTTCCCCGCACCGCTCGACACAAGTAGCCAAGCGCCGAGCGGCTCCCGGCATCCATTCCTCGGCCGACCTTCGGCATAACAACTGTGTCCCCGTGATTGCGCTCTCCGTAAACGCTCGCGATGTTTATTTTAATTGTGCATTGTGCTCCAGAGGCTCCCGCCTCCTCAGTACCTGTCTGCCGACCGCCTATCTCCTGCTTGTGAGTACCAATGAACCTTGCTACCCCTCTGTGTGCTAAGAACTGACATTTAAATTCACTAAACACATGTAGAGAGAGTTGAGAGAAGCTCCCCCGTTATGATAGAATTAATTAGAGATAGCCAAATACTCATGTGTGTAGTGCCGATGCTGGCCTTTTGTAGAACCCTGTTCACCTTTAAATGAATAAAACCCTTTTTCGTGCATAACTACTGTGTTCTGATTGAGGAAGGAGACCTGGAGATTTTGAGGAAAGGAAGGGGAGTAGGAATTTACAAGCGAACCACAAACACTCGCCCTGGGTTTAAGAGGGACCTTGCTCGCGCCGGCTGTGCAGAGCTAGCCGCCGGCTTGTTTATTGCATGTCCTTTCCAGGTTTTGGGTTTGGCGTTGGCCGCAAGTAGCGCCAATGCTAGCACTGTCGCCCGACGTGTGGCATTTTTTTTTTCCTCCCTCTTCACGATCCCACAGTCTCGTTCTTCAATCAGCAATTGTTTAAACTTTATAATGTATAATGTTTTGTCTCGTTATCCCCAATTTGTCTAGCATTTCCATCAAGAACCCCGGCGCGATTGTAACTTCGAATTGCAATTTAAATTATCACGGGCACGATTCCTTCATTTTCGAGTCGTCACTCGACAAAACATTATCACCGGTATTCCTACGTAAAGTGCTCAACCAAGAAAGTTGCCGTCGTGAATAATATAGTGTTTACAAGTGTCGACCGACTAAATTTGCTAGTTTCAAATACAAGATTAATAGTGGAAATGTACACAAATATTTAAAACAAAGTTATTCAACAATTAAAATCCTGTATATGATAAACCAATTACCCGCTTCGTTTCCCGAAAGTTAATTAACCAGTTTTTATTAATAAACTTATTCCGCAGAGTGCTGGTCTGTATTTGATATCGACATATTCTGCGGGTAGGGGACTATTTCGCAAAATACTGGCCTGTATATATAACGGCATATTTTGCAGCTTAAGGGAAACAAGTGGATTAAATTCTTTCTACCTTTTGACAATTGAGCATTTTTTTTGTACTTCTGTCGTCCGTTTCTCCTTTTTCAAAAACATCGGAATAAATTCTAAAAACGTGTTTCATTAAGGTGAATCCCGGCCCGTGAAATTTTCATATCCGGACTTTGAAAATTTTCAACAAATTTCCAAAACAGCTGGATTTTTTCACAAAATCACGTTTTTTTAAGGGAAACCGCTGCCCAATTTTTTTTCATTTTATGGACTTTGAAAAATTTCAACAAATTTCCAAAACATCTGGATTTTTTCACAAAATCACGTTTTTTAAGGGAAACCGCTGCCCAAATTTTTCTCGTTTTTGGACTTGGAAAATTTTCAACAAATTTCCAAAACATCTGGATTTTTTCACAAAAATCACGTTTTTTAAGGGAAACCGCTGCCCAAATTTTTCTCGTTTTTGGACTTGGAAAATTTTCAACAAATTTCCAAAACATCTGGATTTTTTCACAAAATCACGTTTTTTAAGGGAAACCGCTGCCCAAATTTTTCTCGTTTTTGGACTTTGAAAATTTTCAACAAATTTCCAAAACATCTGGATTTTTTCACAAAATCACGTTTTTTAAGGGAAACCGCTGCCCAAATTTTTCTCGTTTTTGGACTTGGAAAATTTTCAACAAATTTCCAAAACATCTGGATTTTTTCACAAAATCACGTTTTTTGAGGCAAACCCCTGCCCAAATTTTCAAATAAGTCAAACACTTATAAAAAACGCGTTTTTTTTTCAAAAACTTTTTATAAAAAATACGTCCCCAGTGGTGAATCTCTGCCCAATTTCTTTCCAATTGCGAGTCTAGTTCTCACTTTTTCCAACATAAGGTCACTCTGATACGATCTTATACACCATGGAAGTTCCTCAAGTTACGCTGGGTATAATCCCGCACGTCTTTACTTCAAGAAAGGAAGAATTACTACAGGCCCTGAGAAATAGAAAGATTTCTCCTAAGAATAAATCCAAAATGCCTTACTGTGACGGAATCAGTAAATTCCATCACATCAAGTTCTCAGGCGTTATCAAATTGGCAAAACATGCATCTTGTTAACCCTGATCATCATTAAGCGATTTAATGCGTACCCCCCTTCCATCAACAAAAAATGCTTTTAATGGAAGAAAAGTAGTGCAAATCATAAAACGTGATATGTTAAAACATAATTTTTATGTAATCATAAATATATATAAAAAAAACTTCAATTTTTCCAATCTAATACCTTTGACATTCATAAGAGAGCATCACGTTATAACAACACCTATTAACATCCCTTAGAAATCTGCATCTCAAACTCACTTCGTGTGGGATGAATGTTAAACTTAGCATCCCTACTGTACCTTTATTAGGAGCCAGACAGACAAGGGATTCATGAATGGTTAATGTATTCATACTTGCCTTTTTAACTTTTCTCGCTCTCTTTTCCGGCCGAATCTCCTCCACCACTTGCCTTATTTGCATTCAACCAAGGCGGGATAATATCCAGCGATTGCTGCTGCTCTTGCTAGTTACCTCTCAGCTTTCTGTGCTCCTGTGACGTGATGCAGATTCATTATTTAATCTAATTCAACATATTTTCTTGTGGTCTATAATGTAGATTGACTACTGCTCTTGCTAGTTACCTCTCAGATTTCTGTGCTCCTGTGACGTGATGCAGATTAATTTATTCTTATTCAACATATTTCTTGTGGTCTATAATGTAGATTGACTACTGCTCTTGCTAGTTACTTCTCAGCTTTCTGCGCTCCTGTGACGGGATGCAGATTCATTTAATCTTATTCAACATATTTTCTTGTGGTCTATAATGTAGATTGACTACTGCTCTTGCTAGTTACCTCTAAGCTTTCTGTGCTCATGTGACGTGATGCAGATTCATTATTTAATCTTATTTAATATTTTCTTGTGGTCAATGTAGATTGACTACTGTTCTTGCTAGTTACCTCTCAGCTTTCTGTGCTCCTGTGACGTGATGCAGATTCATTTAATCTTGTTCAACATATTTTCTTGTGGTCTATAATGTAGATTGACTACTGCTCTTGCTAGTTACTTCTCAGCTTTCTGCGCTCCTGTGACGCGATGCAGATTCATTTAATCTTATTCAACATATTTTCTTGTGGTCTATAATGTAGATTGACTACTGCTCTTGCTAGTTACCTCTCAGCTTTCTGTGCTCCTGTGACGTGATGCAGATTCATTTAATCTTATTCAACATATTTTCTTGTGGTCTATAATGTAGATTAACTACTGCTCTTGCTAGTTACTTTTCAGCTTTCTGCGCTCCTGTGACGTGATGCAGCTTCATTTAATCTTATTCAACATATTTTCTTGTGGTCTATAATGTAGATTGACTACTGCTCTTGCTAGTTACCTCTAAGCTTTCCGTGCTCATTATTCAACATATTTTCTTTCGGTCTATAATGTAGATTGACTTCTGCTCGTGCAGAAGTCAATCTACATTTAATCAGATTCATTTAATCTCATTCAACATATTTTCTTGTGGTCTATAATGTAGATTGGCTACTGTTCTTGCTAGTTAACTCTCAGCTTTCTGTACACCTGTGATTTGATTTTTTATTTATACATTTGTTACAGAAAAATGTAAGTTCCAGACCAGCCAAATAATGTGGACATGAATATTGGACAAGTACAATGTGCGTCGATGATAAGCTTTGGGAGGCGGATATGGGTACTGTTACCTCATGAACCAACACTCCTGCCATAGGTCACCCCAAGTGGTTCGCTACGTTTGGTGACTTAGCAAGGGGCCCAGGATCATGGGGTGAGTCTGGGCGGTGGATACATTTGCCTACCTACTGCGTAACGAGCCGGATCGGGAGAGACTGGTTGAGGGATACATTTTAACCTCTCCAGCCGGACTCTCTCAACCCGTCACCTTGCACCGCAGTGGGAGGAATGGATTCATACCATTATGTGAACCACATATGTGAACTGGTTAAGCGTATTAGGAAATGTATCTATATATTCATTAGATTAAGAAATATTCTCAAATTTAACAACCTAAAAAAAGTCTATTACGCACTAGTCCAATCACTAATTCAATATGGAATCATCGGATGGGGAGGTGCATATGAAAAAATTGAAAAAAGTCCTGTAAAAGTGGTACAAAAACTAATTATTAAAGTAATATTAAAAAAACAACCAACATTCCCTTCAGCATCATTGTTCAAAATTTTCCAAGTACCAAAAATTGAAGACCTCTATAAAAAAGACTCAATACTTCAAATATTCAAAGAAAATGTAACTAAAAAATTTAAACTCAACTCATCATTAAGGCATAAATTTAACATCCAAATCCCTCTGTTTTCAACACAACAAATGCACAATAATTATATTTACAAAGGCATAAAACATTTTAATAGTCTTCCCGAAGAAATTAAAAAAATTACAGATTTCGTATCATTCAAGAAAAAAGTAAAATTAATCTTTAAAAAAAAACAACAACCATAACATCACCAATCAAAATGTTATAACTTCAATTCATGTCAAATCAAAATTAACATCACAACATAGTTTATATTTATTGTATACACTGAGCAAAATGTATGTTATAAAAATGAAATAATGGTAGTTTATATATTAAATTTATATATAGTTTATATTTACTGTATACTGTAAGTAGAATGTATGTCATAAAAATGAAATAGTGTAAAATAACTCCTATGCCAGGCTCAAGAGCTAGTACTCTTCATTGGCGTAGAAATTCATTAAACCATGTGAAACCATGTTCTTTTCATTCAATAAAAAATAAAAATAAAAAATAAAATAAAAAAATAAATAAAATAAAATACGTCCACCCGTCATACCTGTTTCCTTACTCTCCTTGCTTTATCTATAAAGACCCACCACACAGCATCCCAAAGATGAAGGTCCAAAGGGAAAAATAATAGTCAGAGCCTCCAAGGTGGAGCTTGTGTATAAAAATTAGCAGCAACACACGTTGATTTCATTATGACCCAGTCAACATAAGTTTCTAACTAGGCAGGCCTATTCTATGAAACTAATCATGACGTGCAAGATTATGGTTTACTTGTGTATTGTAATAATTTTTAGTCCGATCCGTAATATCCAATTGTTTTTATTTTTTATGTTTTATTAAGTTGGTTTACGGAAACGGCGCGAAAATCACCTTAATGTTTTCTGGTCAAAGATCTTTACAAAAACAAAGCAATTGTTTTTTGTTTATCAGATAATATAAAATTCGAAGGAGTTTCGAAGAAATAATGATCTTGATGCTCTTTTGAAAATGTACAATATTATTATTTCTGTCATTGAGCGGCAATAAGCATCGTACTATGGAACATCCATTTGGAAGCATTCAGAGAAGCTACATGAATTATTTTAAAAAGTAGCTTTCAGATTGATATTGATGCAAGCGATTCTGACCTTGTCTTTTATATAGTTTCTTTATATATTAGGCTTAAAATCGCATAAAAAAAAAACAAGGAATTTTTTCCGGACACGGGCGTCCGAGCCAGAGACAAGAGGTGACGAATAATGATGTGTGCACTAAAGATCAATTGAAAAAACAAATAAAAAATATGTCGACTTTTTTTCATTTTACAATATAAAACACATATATATTTTTGTTGTAGACCACTTTTATTTTATACACACTCTACCGGTTTCGGAAGCACCCTTCCTTCGTCAGGAGAATATTATAACATTCAGTCAGGAGAATATTATAATATTATAACATTCTAATAGAATATTATAATATTCTCCTGACGAAGGAAGGGTGCTTCCGAAACCGGTAGAGTGTGTATAAAATAAAAGTGGTCTACAACAAAAATTTATATGTGTTTTATATTGTAAATTATGGCGAGCCACAAAGTTAATGCTTTTTACAAATACGTTTTTTCATTTTGTTCATTTTTACATTTTTACATTATTATCTTTCTGATAGAACACTGTGGAAATTCAATTACATTAAATTCCTCGAAGAGAGCGTCGCACGAATTTCCGAAAGGTTTGTTCGTAATAACAAGTAAAATATACATATTTATGTGGAATATTTTATTATGGAAATGGGGAAACTCGTGCAAGACAAATATATGTTACATTCAAACAATCTAAAACTCTATGACTAAGATTATAAATAACATGTAAATCACATACACCACACGAGATTTAGTCAAAGTAAAAGTTTATCCGTTAAAAAAATTACAAATAAAAGAGGGCAACCTTGAACCTACTATATTTAATAAGATGCCAATGCGTACAATGGGTGATTACAATAAAGAATAAAAAAAAATTGTGCAACGTTTAAATTATGAATGGTGGTCTTACACCAGGGCGCCACTGAGAGTATCTTCCACTTTGGACAATGTCATAAATGTACTATATATTTGTTTTAAATAAATTATTTGTAAAAAACACAAATTAATCAATTTTTTTTTTACCCATGCCCGGATCCAGACTTTCAGTGGGGCGGTATTAGACTAAGAGGAACCCATCCCACACATCCCTTCCTGCCCCATCCCATATCCCATTACGCCCCCTCCGTTGTGGTGAATATAATCGTGAAGACAATTGCTGTTTCAGATTTTCAGATTCACGAGTTAGGGGGCGCTAGAAAAAGATATATTCTCAAAGTAGGCGGTAGGCAAAAAAAGGTTGAGAATCTATGATCTAAATTTCTAAATGATTTCTTACATGCTTTTTAAGCGATAATGTTCTTCATTCAAGTTTCTTATTCAGGCCACATTGGCCACGCTGGCTTCAGACGCTTGGGAGCAGTTAGGACTATCGTTAAATTTATTATATTATATTATATTATATTATTACGAGTATTATATATACTAAATGCGGTAGGTACTCACAAATATGCATGTACGTATATATTATTTTTTTACCTACCTTTATTGTATATTTTTCTGTATATATAAGGTGAACACTTTTGAACGTTTACTCAGCAAAAGTAAAGCAGTTGTTTTGGCAGAGAGGTGGGTAATATAAGGGAAAACTCTATTTAGGGGACAAAGCAGTAAGGAACAACGAGGGTTAAATAGAGGTTTGAAATTGGTTCGAGTTAAGAGTAATGTGTTGTGGAAATGATGTAATAAATGTTCTTAAGTTGGGTATAACTAAAGGGAAAGGGAAGAGAATATGGAATTATTATTTTAATCAGAAGAACCGAGTACCTACCTCGAATCGTAAGACCCGGTTTGCACCATTGGAACAGGTCTCTTCAAGTGGCGCGATATTGAGGTGTCGTATTTGTCAAGCCATCTTCCTACTAACTAAAGTGCTCGCTTGCCTTAGGACCTGTCCACACACCCATATTAAAAAATCATACCAAAAAAAACATATATTGTCAAATTGATCTGCAGACTTAAAGGTACTTAAAATGAAGAATAAAAAAAAATTTAAAACCTGTTCTCAACTCAAATTAAAATACCTACAAAAAGCACTACTCTTTGGAGATGGAGGACCGAATAACTATTGGTAGGTAGGTTCTCGTATTTACATAGCGTAGGTACTTCTGTGTACAGTAGGCCTCGCGACCACAAAATTTATTTCAATTTTTCTCTTATTTAATAAATCAATACCAAAAATGTCCTCTGAAATCTTAAGATTTGCATAGGTAGGTACTTACAAAATCTTATTATTTAAAAAATGTTACATTTTTATCATTTTCGAATATGGAATTATACATTTTGTCCAAGGAAACGTCAAGATGACAATTATTTTTATTATTTATTATGTGTACACCACAGAGAGTCCCAATTGTTCCCCTCTGGAGCGAGTGAAACTATGGCATCCCCAATTGGAGTATGTTGTGAGGCTGAAGGTATTAGAGAGAGGAAGGGGATGGGGCAAAGGAAGTTGGGGAAGTACCTATGTAGGTCACCAAACACGTTCAAATCCATTTCAAGCAATATCTCAATTCTGAATGGTGGTATCACACCAGGGCGATTCTGAGAGTGTCTTCCACTCTGGAACGTGCCGCAAATATACTATGTACTATTAAAAAATAATTTATGGTGAAATAAAACAAATTGTTCAAAATAAATTTATTTTCGCACGCCGGTATTTAAATCCGCGACTTTCGCATTGCTAGCCGATAGCCATACCCTTCGAACACGGAGACCGTGAAGTCGGAGACTTTTAGTCCAAAACAAGTCTAGTAGCCTCGTGCAGAGTGAAGTTATCGTGACGTGCTAAAGCATTATTGAAGTGTTGAATCCACACCATTAGACGGGGAATGTCCATAATAACCAGTAGTTAGTGCTAGTGCAGTTAATATCCAAAGCAATTTCCTGCACGGGAAACGCACTGTGCTCGTGGGTGTTGCGGGTGTTAGGAGTATTGAAAGCAGGGTGGGGAGGTAGGACGGAGGGTGTATGGACTGTGGGCAGAAGGCATTATAAGCGGAAATACAAACAAATGATGATAATATGTTCATCAACAGTGGCGTCAGTACACTTACAATTATTATAATTAGTGTTTTTTTTAACATTAAGGCCCAGGAGAAACTGAAATTATTTTAACAAAAAAAAACGACATAAAAAAATGCACTCAAAAGTAAAAAAATAATTTCGTATTCTTCTACAACTTAATAATCAACTTACTTTTTCTACTCATCAATATGTAGTTACGATTGTTATTTTTGTAGTCGGTGTCAGCCAAGGAGGTTTGTAACTACTTACATAGTTATAGGTAAGATGTGCTTGTGTCGCACGTGCGACTTGACAAGGCGAGAGGCGAGAGAGGGGCCGCGGCAGAAGGGGGCTGTCAAGTGAACACGCAGGGTCAGGTACCTTGGCTGACACCGACTCCAAAAATAATAATCGTACCTATATATTGATGAGTAGAAAAAGTAAGTTGATTATTAAGTTGTAGAAGAATACGAAATTATTTTTTTTACTTTTTAGTGCATTTTTTGAAGTCGTTTTTTTGTTTTGTTAAAATTTTTGTTTATTTTTTGATTTTTAGTGTATCTGAGGTACACTAACTAATTTGTCTGAATATGCATAGACCTATTCAGAGTGCTGCTCATATGAGACAGACATTGGGGACTCAAAGATCCGGATAGCCTATAAAAGATTCGGCCGAGTATCGTTAAATTGCTCCTAAGAATTGAAGAGTTCCGTTACTTTATCATGGATCCCATAATCAGAACGTAACCAAACTCTCATCAAACTACCCTTCAAGTACTTTCCAATAAAAAAAGAATCATCGAAATCGATTGGCGTACTATTGAGTTATTCATCCATTTGTCACGCACACGCTAATGCAAATTTAAAGTTATATGGTTTTCTCATGGAGGCCATTATCAGAACTGAACCAAATTGAAATGGGACCACACGGGAAGCACCAGCTTTCAAATAAAAAAAGAATCATCAATATCACGCGGTCGAAAGTTCTGAGGTAACAAATATAAAAAAAATATATAAAAAAAATACCGTCGTATTGACATCCTCCTCCTTTTTGAAGTCGTTTAAAAAATTAGTTTCATTTCAACCAAGCGAATTTCATAGGCGGTCCGCACACAGGCACACACACAACAGACAACAGACGACTAGTTGTCAGGTCGCCAGGGTGACTTGCAGTGCTGGTGGCTGCGGTCGCCGCGCTTCAGTTGCCAGGCTGAATTAATAATCTTCCGCTTCACCTTCTCCTCACGCATTACCACTCTGCGTTCTTCACTTTCCCTCTCCCCACTGCTCCCGCTTCTCCTGTCCAACGAACCTCCCTCCCGATTTCCCCTCTCGCTTCTAGCATTCCACACATTCAGTCCCAAACAGTTCGTGTGCCACCTTGTTCATTTTTTTATACAAATTTCATAATGCCAGAGCTCACCTTCATTGATGCGCTCACAACAACTCACCAAAGTTTCATCGCAATCGGATGAACGGTTTAGCAATGCATAATTTCCTGATGCCAGAGCTCACTATTGTATACTAAAACCATCGCGGGCATGCACACATCAAACCCACAAAGTTTCATCGCAATCGGATGAACGGTTTAGCAACGCGTAATTTCATGATGCCAGAGCTCACTGTTGTACACAGAAACCATCGCGGGCATGCACACATCAAATATCCAAAGTGTCATCACAATCGGATGAATGGTTTAGCAACGCATAGCGGACATACAAACGTACAAACATTTTTTGATTTTTATATATATAGATAGAGGAAATAAAAAGAAGAGAAGGAAGAAAAATAAAAGGTTCAAAACATAGTAAATGTCGTTTGTTTAGCGTAGTTATTAAAATAATAATAAAAAAAATAATGGGTATGTTTATACATTTTTTCTTTTTTACATTAGCTCCACACAGGAGGCCCTGAGAAAAATAATTTCCCTCAGAGCCTACGTCATCTTAGGAGATGCTGTGTGAAGGGTTTTTTAAGGAAAGGAAAGGGGAAGAAGTTCTGGGAAGGATATAAGTATGACGGATGGGTAAGAGGGTCAGTGCGTCAAGGCGTGACGGACATATGAATCCATCCCTCCAACCGCGGTGCAAGGCGATTGATCGAGAGATTCCGGCTGAACAGGATAAAAGACCTCCCTCAACCAGTCTCTCTCGATCCTGCACATCACACGGCAGGTAGGCAGACGCATCTAGACAAACCTAACCCCATGAACCCGGGCACCCCTGCTAAATCACCAAACGCAGCGAACCACTTGCGGTGACCTATGGCAGAGGTGTTGGTTATACGATAAATGGTTCCTGGGGCGGCGGTACCTATACTAGCCTCACATAATAATAAAAAATGACACAGGATTAAACATACAGATAACTGGTGTACGCATTGCATATGACCTACATACGAGTGTTGTATAAAATACGAAAAAAAGAGAAGGTAAAGAATGAAACAAAAAAAATTACAACTTATGTAGCAACTTTATCCTTCTGAGAGATGTTATCTTATCCTATCTTATCGTAAATTGTTATAGTTTATCATATTATATTGTGTTTTTAATTCGTAGAACTTACTATTTTATTCGTACTACTTCGTGTAAAGCAAATTAAATAATATTAATATAAAGTTCTGCGAGTATTTTAGTTTATTAAATAATAAAAATACTCGCAAAACGTAATAATAACATCACTTAATTCGATTTAAGTATATTTTTTTAAGTCTCAGTTTATATTTAAAAGCATGTTTTCATTATTTAAACACATTAATAATTAATGAAATAATTTTACTTTGTATAAACCACTTATTTGATGTACAAATCCGACCGGTTTCGGAACAAACGTTCCTTCGCCAGGGAAAGCTTATACTAATTTGACAGTTTCGAACAATGTTTTTTTTTTTTAACTCAAATGCAATGATTGTCCCTCATTTTATATTGGAAAAACCACTCGTAATTTTGAAATCAGAATCAAAGAACATTTAAGGTGTCTTAATAATAATAATTTTTCTGAGTTTGCTAACCATATCATTGAAAATAACCATAGTTTTGAAAAAAATACAGGGATAAATATTCTTCATATTAATCATAAAGGAAAACGTTTAGATAACTTAGAAGCCTTGGAAATTCAAAAATCCCTTAAAAATAATGAATCTATTATCAACAAACAAAAAATATTGTCATATAGCCCAATCATGGATTTGTTCCCCTACCCACCCACTCTACACTAATACCTACCTACCCAATCTACATTATTATCTCCACCCCTACCATAATAAAACATTGTTCGAAACTGTCAAATTAGTATAAGCTTTCCCTGACGAAGGAACGTTTGTTCCGAAACCGGTCGGATTTGTACATCAAATAAGTGGTTTATACAAAGTAAAATTATTTCATTATTCTATAATGGATAACCACAAAGTAATAGCTACATTCAAAAATATTAATAATTACTTCTTCAAACTTCGCAAAATTACTTTGTGGCATCATTAATTATATAATGAATAACATATCACTTTGTTTAAACCACTATATTATAAACAATATCTACATGTTTCGATAACAATGTTATCTTCATCAGGATATGTCAATATAGTGACATATCCTGATGAAGATAACATTGTTATCGAAACATGTAGATATTGTTTATAATATAGTGGTTTAAACAAAGTGATATGTTATTCATTATACATTAATAATTAACAACCTTTACAAACGAAACAATTATCTTGGTTTAAAAAAATATATACTTGTTAAAATTATATTTTTTATGAAAATACTGTGTTTATTATTCGTAACGCAAGAATCTATCTTGGCTTCCGAAAACAAATTTCATCTTTATAGTCAGGAATACAAAAAAAATCTGTTTTATAGTCTGCCTTTATTACTTGAAATTATCTCGGTTATACACATTTTGTATTCATAATAAAAGAACAGTACTAAAATACAAGGGAGGTGTTTGAATAATATTTATGAATAATTCATATTCCACGCCCCTGCAACTGGCTGCATTACGATATAATATAATATGTGTGTATTGCGTGCAGTGGCCATCTTTATGCGTTTAGGGGTGCAATCAATATCTAATATCTTTCGCCTCCAGGGGTAAGTAGTAAATATTTGGCCGAGTTCATTATTATTTATGACAACATGTCACCCCACGAGGGTGCATGGAGAAATGTTGAATATGTTGGAATCGAACAGGTGCGAATTGGGTACCTTTAAATAAATATAACTGGAGATTGAACCAATTCAAAACAAATTCCTCTAATATCTTTGTTACAAGTCATGAATGTGTAAGATTTAATAATTATGCATAGGCAGCTTCATACTTTAAAATTGATTCATTGATTGTACGATGGCATCATATGGATGCAATATTCCTTTACAAATTTGTTAACAATAGTATTCAATGCACAGAATTGCTAAATAAAATTCAATTTAATGTACCTGCGCGTACAACACGCTCTTCTGTCATGTTCAGGGTGGATCAATGCAAGACAAACTGTAAGCAGAATTTTTGTCTGAACAGACTGTGCAATAGTTACAATAGCGTATTATCCGAGGACATTTTCAATTTCGAACCGACCAAATATAATGGGTACATAAAAGAGTATTTCTCTGATGTTTCATGAATATGTTATGTGTCTATGTTTCTTTTGTTTCTATCGTTTATACTTATAATTCTGTTATGATTTGATTTATACATACTACTTGGCTTCTTACGGTTACCAATGTATTGATATTTTTATGATTTATGTAAATTTTAGTTTTATATATTTAATTTTTTGTTTTATATAAATTTTGGTCTCATATTCCTTCATTATAAATTTTATTTTTATTTCTTTTTTTTTATTATGGTGTTAAATCAGAGGTAAAGTCGCAAGGAGGAAATCAATAATTGGTTTTATTTTGGCTATATAAACATGATCAAACTGGAAAAATGTAAACTGTCGATTTCCCGAAAATAAATAAATAAATAACTATTTTCTGAAAACGAGTTTTCTTCACATATCACCCGAATCATTTGCACAATTGTTCCATTCCCTTCTTTTTGTTTTAAGTAAAAACTTCTTTAGCAGCGTTGTGATTTGAAACTCGATGAAACGGAAAAACGACACTAAAAAGAGACAAACACATTCATCTATGGGATTTAGCGTGCAACAGAATGAGATAGAATAATCGGTCTCGTCTTTGTGCGGTGCTTCGTAAATAATCGATTTCCTCTTTGTGTGGTGCTTCGTAGCCACCCCACTCTTGTCTACTTTAGTTTTCTGAAGGTTTCACTTCTACCACGTGTGAACTGCATGCTTGTATTTTTTTACATTATCTCCACACAGGAGACCCTGAGGAAAATAAATATATATTAAACACATACATAAAAATTAAAATATTTTTACCTCGAAATGATACCATGTTACGAAAATATATTTAGTAACTTTTTTTACCCATGAGGCCCTGAGGGAAATTTTTTCTTCGGAGTGGAGAGGAATTAGGTGGATTAAGGAAATAAGGAGAGGAAGTAAAAAGGGAATGAATAGGGTAAGAGGGGTGGGTATGATTTGTATATAGGTTATGATAGGGTCAATGTGCCCAGTTGGGACGGACGTATGAACGCATCCCTCCCAACGCGGTGGGTCGAGAGAGTCCGAGTGGAGAGTGGGCGATCCAAAAGCATTCGCCACCAAGACCTAGACAAACCTCACCCTGCTAAGTCACCAAATGATGCGAAGGCAGGAGTGTTGATTATTCAATAAACGGTTCTAGAGCGGTTGTATCCATACACGTCTCCCATATTGTAATACGTATTCAATTTTATTAGGGATATCTTATTTAAGCTAAAATTAATTACATCTCCAGTTGAGACTGTTACCTTTTTATTTTCTGTGTTAGTCTGTTTCTTCACATATTCAAATCTTTTAAAACTTTTTTCCATTTATTTTATTTTTGACCGTGACCGGTTTTAGCCTATTAAAGCCATCTTCTGACTGGTACAATTATTCATTAATCTATGGTTTACATTCACAATATTTGGTGGAGGGGGATTTTCAGAATTGGTGTACAATGATTTTATCAATTTCCATGGAAATTCAGTTGTCAAACCCGACATGATTATGAGAATTCGTCTTTACAAAGTTGACACCTCAGAACATGGTAAGGCGATGTTAAAACCCTATCAAATTAAAGTGACGAAGTAAACTGCGCCACGCAAAAACGATGAAGTGATGTTATTTAATTCCTACTACTGAAAGCAAAAAAGGAATTGTGACGATAATAAAATCAATGGAATAATAAGTTTCCAAAGAATGATCATTTCAAAACTAGCAGTTAAAAACCCGCTCCGCAGTTTTTAGTGCTAGGCTCTGTGGGCGGCTTTTGGTTTGGCTTGCCCAGCTAGTGTTGGTGATCATTTTGTAAATCCAATAGGAACTGGTTCCAAAATCAGCCCGTTCTTCGTATCCACTGTCAACGTGTCAACCAGTGAAAAAGTAACCGGGACGCGCGATGATGTCATATTTAATATACAGCTGCTTGATAAAGCTGAGTATTACCGTCAATCTTTCGAAATCCGGGCTTCGGGAGATACTCCAGGTTCACAAATTCGTAGAACTTATACCTAGAAAGGGCACGACCCTGTGCATCTTGCTGATGAAAGTGGCGATATCTTGTGACGAATTCTTGAATTAGAAACCGAATTACAACTGTAGCTTTGTCTGAAAATCCTCATACACGGAAGTTTATTGTTTATATGGTGCGACGGATAAGGCGCGGCGGCAGACATGCGTTCGAAGCCGGATTTTTAAATTCAACTACGCAGACGCTACGATATTAATAACTTTCGATTCAAAATAAGTAGCAAATGTGTTTAGTTTATCATTTGGGAGGCGAGTATGGGTACCGCTGCCTCAGGAACCATTTATTGGATAGAACTGTCATAGATCACCCCAATTGGTTCGCTAGGTTTGGTTAGTATATTTGAGGTGCCCGGGTTCATGGGGGTGAGGTTTTTCCAGGTTTTAGCGGCGGATACATCTGCCCACCTGCCACGTTACGGGCCGGATCGAGACAGACTGGTTGAGGGAGGTCTTTTGACCTCTCCAGCCAAAATCCCTCGACGCATCGGCTTGCACCGCAGTTGGAGAGATGGTTTCATTCGTCCTGCACTCCTGGACACACTGATCCCCAGCCCTCATACCTTTTTCCTTCCCAGTACTTCCTATCTTCCCTTCCTTAAAAAGACCCTCCACACAGCATCCTCTAATTTGACATAGGCCCAGAAGGAAATTATTTTTCTAGTGTAGAGCTAATGTAAAAAAAATAGTATTAAAATTAGTTTAATTAAAAATTTTCGTGTTTGTTTAAATAATAACCTTAATTGTTTGGATATATAAACATATGAAAATGACTTAACAGCCGCTAACTTAAGGCTCTGCAACCGGGATAGAAAAAAGAAGATGGAGAGATACGAAATTACAAATGTTAGAGGAGAGCGCTAACATTTACAGCGACAAAATCGATGCGAAAATTGCGAAAATGTTTAATAAAACACGACTCGTTTAAAATAGAGCAAAAATCTCGCTGGAATTATCTTAAACAGCATTTAAATAAACACTGTAAACTTTTTCATGTATATAACTTGTAAAATAACTGAAACAAACGTGTTTATAATAATTTTTGGAGCATACTTTGCGATTTTTTCTATCGAGGGTATTTTATATAATTTGCGTTTCGGCGCGGGCAAAGTCTAGATATTATCTTCAAGAAAAACATATATTTTTTAAGAGCTTTAAAAACTTACCGTGTTTAAGGGAAATATGTAATAAATCGGTACAAATCCGGGTTGCGGGCCCTTGATAAATAAATCCAATCCGACCCTGTTCGCCTTCGAGGACTAAGGGCTGCATTGGCCTCTCCGGGGAATATCTGTTTCCATGACTAAGCAAAAGTTCTCGAATCTAAATGGGCAGATTAGCCCGCAACTGGCGCTGCGAACAATACGGAACCATATTGTCCAACAGACTTGCCGCACAATTGCATTCAACGGAAATTTGAACCGTTCTTCTAAGCCTGCAGTTACAATATAGCACGAAACTTCCCCGAACTTACTATTATTGATACGTTTTGGTTAAATCTTATGTAAGACAGACTAATTGTACTTCTTTAATTATTGATAAGTCGTTTATTAAATTGTACGGGAGATTAAGAACTTAAATATAGCATTAAAAAATGTACACTACTCTTCCAGACACAAGCTAACGCTTCCATGGAAGAGTGGTATTAACATATTTGAATATGAACATGTAAGCAAATTAATACATCATCTAAATGTACATTATATTTTATATGCTAAAAAATAATAAATAATAATAATAAAAAATTTAAATTCAACAAATATTTAAAAAAAATATATATAGCAATAACTTTGTGATTTTCCATTATAAATAAATGAAAGAATTTACTTTACCGTTGAAGAAGAAGATAATACTAATAATTACGAAATTATGAAAAAAGAACAAGACAAAGATAACGGTCGGAGGGACTCATATCCAGGATCTCTCGTATTACCGGGACGAAATCCCAGACGATGTATCCTGGGTTCGAGTCCCAGTTGCGACCGTGCGTCGGCTTTATATTTTTCTGTGTCTTGTTTTTTTTCTTCATATTTCTGTTTAGATTATTAGGTCCTTATTTATGAAATTGGCGTTTTGTATGGGAGGAACATAAAGTCGATTTTTTTAAAATAAATTATATTTATTTAATCAAAGTATGTACCATTGCTACGCATACACCTTTGCCATCTCATAGGTAGTTCATCGATCCCTTTACTAAAAAAACCATTCGGACGGGAATCAATAAAATCTTTGGAGGCGGTTTGGACTGACCCATCGGAGTTGAATTTTTTCCCTTGCAAGAAGATATCCAAATTTCTAAAAAAATGGTAATCTGTTGGGGCAAGGTCCGGAGAGAACGGTGGATGTCTTAGACATTCCAATTAAAGTTCCTCTAATTTGGTAGCCGTCTGTTGTGCAGTGTGTGGTCTAGCGTTCTAACGCGCGTTTGTTGATTTGCTTCACTCAATTCGTGAGGTACCCACCTTTCGACCCTTTTCACCTTCCCAATTTGCTTCAAATGGATTAAAACTGTTATATCACTAACACCGCAGCCTACAGCTAACTCGAACGTGGTTTACGATGGATCCGCTTCCACAATAGCCTTCAATTCTTCATTATCAACTTTGGTCTCGGGGCTTATTCTGCAGGTCGAAATTTCCAGAGCGAAAACGTTGAAACTAAAAACACACTGTGTTATCTTTTGCGGCACCGTCGCCATACACATCATTAATCCTTCGAGCCCTTTCTGCAGCACTGGTGCCACGGTGGAACTCGTACTCGTAAATAACGCGATATTTCAAGTTTTCCATTTTGTAAACTAAGTGACGCAAAGAAAAAAAACAATTAAGGAAAAAACAAATGAATTATAATTTTCGAAACACAAATACATGAGTAAATAGCTGTATAAATTTGAATTTGGAATTCCGAACCAAAGAGAAGATATTAGAGATCAAAGTTGCCAGTACGGCAAAACGCCAATTTCATATGTAAGGACCTAATATTATTATTATTATCTTCTTCAATGATATATTACGCTGATGGGAATAACCTTCAAAAGTTATATAAAGAGAGTTGTTCTGATAAATATTCAATGTTACTTTGCATGAACCACTATATTTTTTATACGCTGACTGGTTTTAGAACAACCGTTCCTTCCCCGGGGTAAAATAAGATACTCATATTAATATTGTTTCATTAATTTTTATTTTTTTTTGTTATTTGATTATTTGTAGAAATTTACTTTTTTCAATTTGTTTAAACTAAACCATCAGCGACATCCGAGAAGCTGTAAGTGGTACAATAAGGTCTGTGCAGACCTTATTTATAATTTATCCAAATAAATGAAACAATAAAAACTGTGATTAGTATGTCGTATTTGTCAGAACATTAAAAACGGCCATAGATTGTTTGATTTGCGGGTATGTACTTTCCTTTGGATTGGTGGCCCGTTCGTTTGTATGTGGAATTACCAAGTATTGAAGCAGGGCGACACTACAAACGAACATCTGTTCCCAGTCTTTCGCTCGGGACGCAAAATGATTTCAAATCAGCTATGTCTAAAATGTCATAATTTTATACGTGATAAACATAGCTTCCTAGAAAACACGATCTTACAAGCATCCAAACACGAGAACACCCAAATCTACAGAACCCTTAACATATTTTGGACTGAAATTTTTACGAATAATACTGGATATTTCAATCCTATATCTAGAATGTCTCGGTCATACAACGATCTTGTTAAAATACACAGTTCCATAGATATTTTTGCAAATAATATAACATATTTCAAAAAATATCTTCACAATTTGTGCACTTAAAAAAAAAAACAATAATAATTGTTATATTACTTTTCAGTATATACTTTATAAATATTGTATACTTGTTATTATTATGTATTTCAATTTTGTATTTAAGTTTTCAAGTTATGTATAAATAATATATACATTGTTTTCCAAGAGTTCGCTTCTGTGAAAATTCATATGTGATTAGTGCAGACACATTAATCTAGGGATACTTATATTTGTATTTTAATTTATTATATACTACCCACAAAAATGTTGTATAAATATCCTGTTTGTGTCTTAAATAAATAAATAAATAAACACACTCCAATTACCTGCAAAATATTTGTTAGGTTCGCACAGACCTTGTAGTGTTTCTACGGTTAAAAAAAATACTGCGAAATATACGGAAACAAGCTATTTGCCGTTCTGACCGAGGATGTCGCGAAACCGTTTCTTGCTAAGAGAAAAAAAAGTTAAGCAATTTTTTTCTATCGAAAAGGTCTGGACAGATCTTTTCGCTCATCGGAGGGTTAATAAATAATTTTTTTCAGAAAAAAATAGTACTAGGTTCAATTTAATCATGTTTTGTAGCAACTGTTTCATCTTTCAAAAACATTATCATATAGATTGATGAAGAATATACTTTTAAGTTATATAAGAAAGTGATACAAGCCCTAAACATACCAACTGACTGGATGAAGATTATCGTGCAGGTTTCGTGGTGCCTGCCTGGTAGGTACATGATTGGTGTGGTTGATTTTCCGTAAGTATTCCGTATTTAATCTTTCCAAATGTCCATTCCTGAAACCTTAACCATAGACTAAAATCTCAGTCTAATCCGCTCTATTAGCTTGAACGCCCGCCGCACCGCAGTGTTTTGAAATCGCGCCCGCAACCGCAATTACAAGAGCGATTTCACGCTATTGTAAACCCTACCGCGATCTTGGATTGTTAAAATGTGATTGTGTTTCAATGTTTTGTTAAGTTAACTATTATTGTGTTATTTTTGAAGGTACATAATTTGTGTACGTTCGGTGGAAGAGAAGAGGCCTTGTGGAGCCAATAATGACATGGTTTCTGTTCTGTTGTCCGTGGTTTCTGTCTTTTCACTCTTTCAACCCCTCAGGCTAATTTGTTCGCTTTTGGAAATAACTCATAAAGGTATCGTAGAAATCGGTGTGTCTCCCTTACTATTATGGTTATTAAATGATCTAAACGGTTTTAGAAAGTGAAAACAACACCCTTTCTATTCTAATCGAAAAGTTTACCACAAAATAATTCACGTGTGTACCATTGTGAAACCAAATCATTATCCGACCGCAATTTGAAAATAATTTATGAAAGTTTTTCTTAATTATTTTTACTTGAATTTTTACTTCAAAAAAGTACGGTGAAGAAAATGTTAATAATATATTAAAATGTTTATAGTCTTTTAAAATACGTGTCGTTTATTTTTTCGTTATTAGTAATTTTAATTGGAAAAAATCCGGCACAGGTTTTCCTCTGTCTTTCAATCAATTTGTGGAAATCAGTAGGTACCTACTTGGCAATTTTGCCAAATATTACATTTTGTGTAATTGGGGACAGTCAATTAATTTTATTATATGTGTGCAATTAATATAATGTGTACGACCTGCCATATTAAAATTGAATGAAGCGTCAATTTATTTTGACTAAATTAAAATACTACCACGCTTTTCAATCTAAAAGAGGGATGAATGCGCGTCCGTTTGATAATATCCAACCAAAATTAAAAAAAATAGTTTTGTAGATAAATGAAACAATTTAACTTTGTTTGAACCACTTTTATATTTAAGTAAATCCGACCGGTTTCAGAACGAACGTTCCTTCTTCAGGGAAAATGTATACTGATTTGACAGTTTTGAAATATGGATGGGAACAATGTATTATTACGTTAGGGGTGGAGCCGTTGGTAGGTATTAATGAAGAGTGGGTGTGTAGGGGAACATATCCATGATTGGGCTAAAAGACAATATTTTTTGTTTGTTGATAATAGATTCATTATTTTGAAGGGATTTTTTATTTCCTGAAGAAGGAACGGTCGTTCTGAAACCGGTCGAATTTACTCAAATATAAAAGTGGTTCAAACAAAGTTAAATTGTTTCATTTATCTATAATGGATAACCACAAAGTTATAGCTTCATTCAAAAGTAAAATAGTTTTGTAATCAAAATTTATATCAAATGGATGGGTTAGTTATCTAGTGGGTGCTACTTTATTTAGCTATATTTTAAATTGTAAAATAAAGCCTGGGCAATTATTTGCGAGTCAATGATAAATATTTAAAAATATATTTTTACTCCATTTATCATAAAAATGTGATAAAGTATAAAATAAAAACAATAAAATGATAAAAAAGCATTTAAATGATAAATGACCTATTTACGTCAGTTCGCAAATTTGTCGTGTCGGGATCTTAGAGTAACTCTGAGGTCGGGATTAAAATTACTATCCAAAAAATCGGATTTTTTGTGGCGTTTTATGCATATTCCCATTGGGGATGTACGGCGAGCGATATGCCGAAATAGCCAAACCACGTATATTATAGCTGTGTGTGTAAAAGTTTTATTCTTTATTTTATTTTTCATTTTATTACCACAGTAGATGAGGCAAATTATTTTTAATTATTAGATTTAGCTTACAAAAAAAAAACTAAAGTTGTCTCAAAAAAGAAGCAAAATTTAATTACCTTTGTATGTATATACGCATCATCATTTAAAACTAAAATAAACAAAATAGCAACTTATTGAGTAAAATCTCAAATTTTAATATTTAATTAAATGAAAATAATATTAGCGGAACCCAATCAAAAATCCGAAAACAGAAAAATCTGAAAACCGTAAAAGATACGGTCACATGTGATTTTTATTTATATTTAGGCCTCAAATCCAAATTTATGCTTCGTAAATCATTCCTTGGTTAGGCATTACAATATGTTTATTTTGTTTGTTCGAAAATTTAATTAAACATATTTATATCACAAGAATGGTAGTTACGCACTCTTTAGATTTAACAGAGACACCTCAATGGATTGTTTTTAAAAATAGTACATAAACAAGTGAAACTAACTGTCATCTGTTGTTTCGGAAAATTTTGCTGTTTTTTTCGTTATTGTGAAAACTAGAAAACGAATTAGCAGTTACTAATACATTCTTCAAATTACCGGAAAGGCGTTTATATACATGGAAGTCGCCAGCAGACTCAGTCCAGAGAATTGTACGAAATCAAATTGAGTATATTATCATCAACAAAAGATACAAGAACTCGATTAAGTCTGTAAAAACATACCCGGTGCTGATGTACCATCAGATCATAATTTACTCCTGGCTGAATTTAGGTTGCGTTTTAAGAAAATTGATAAAAAAGAACGGGCTTTGAAATTAGATAAAAACAAGCTTAAAGATAATGGTATGTGTAAAGAAGCAACACAAATATTGGAAAAAACAATTCGCCGACCTCCAGACTCAACTATACAACAGAGAAGAAAATATTGAATACATCTGCAATGAATCAAAGAAAATCATCACAGAGATTGCAAAGGAAAAATTCAAAGAAGAAACGCCGCAAAAGAAACAGAAATGAATGACAGACGAAATACTAAACCTCATGGAAGTAAGAAAAAAATACAAAAGTCGAAACGTGGAAGAATACAAAAGAATCCACACAGAAATTCGGAGTAAAATTAGGCAAGCAAAAGCTGATTGGCATATTCAACAGTGTGCTGTAATTGAAACCCACAATGATAAACATGATATTTTCCAAGTACACAAGAAAATCAAAGAATTGACTGGAATAAATCGTAAAACCGACATAGGGCAACTGGAGGATCGAGATGGAAAACTTCTAACCGATATTAACGAAAAACTAAAAAGATGGAACTCTCAGAACTCTTCAATGATAATAGAAGCGCAGAATACGATATGGGAAATATTACAACAGGCCCACCAATCACAACAAATGAGGTAGAACATGCAATTCGTCTCTCTAAAACTGGGAAAGCAGCGAGCCCAGATGGAATACAGGCTGAAATCCTTAAACTCATAGGAAATAAAGGCATCCCAGTATTGACCAGTCTCTTTAACTCCATATATAATACAGGAATTATCCCACTAGATTGGCTTCGATCCACTTTTGTTACTCTCCCAAAGAAAGCAAAAGCAAGAAAATGTTGTGACCACCGGACAATTAGTTTAATGAGCCACGTATTAAAGATATTTTTGCGAATTATACATGGACGCATATATCGCAAAGTGGAAGAAAAGATAGGTGTCACACAATTTGGCTTTCGAAATGGGTTGGGTACTCGAGAAGCGTTATTTAGTATTCAAGTACTGATCCAAAGATGTAGAGATGTGAATACAAATGTACATGCATGCTTCATTGACTTCCTTAAAGCATTTGATAGAGTTAGACACGACAAAATGATTCAAATTATGAAAACCTCCGGGATAGACGATAAAGATATAAGGTTAATAGGTAATCTTTATTGGAACCAGAAAGGGGCAGTAAGAGTAGAGCAATGTCTAACAGACGAAGTAGAAATAAAGAGAGGCGTGCGACAGGGTTGTATTCTTTCACCTATGCCGTTCAACTTATATTCAGAAGAAATATTCAATGAAGCTCTGCAAGAAGCTACTCAAGGACTTGTTATAAATGGGAAGATTCTAAACAACCTGCGTTATGCAGATGATACGGCACTTCTAACAAGTAACATTGAGGAGTTACAACTTTTGCTGAATCAAGTAGTGAAGACTTGTGAGAATTTTGGGCTAGAACTGAATATAAATAAAACAAAATACATGCTCATAAGCAAAAATAACGCATTGGATGAACATCTTTATATTGCTGGAACAAAACTGGAGAAGGTACAAAGTATTGTATACTTGGGCTGCAATGTAAATGATAGATGGGATCCTTCAGTTGAAATCAAATGCCGAGAGTAAGCTCGTGCAACCTTTATCCGCATGAAAAAAATGTTCTGCAGTCAAGATCTCAACCTTGGATTACGAATGCGAATGGTCAGATGCTACGTATTTTCAATATTATTTTATGGAATGGAAGCATGGCGCTTACTGAAGAATTAATTAGGCGACTTGAGGCATTCGAGATGTGGATCTACAGAAGAATACTTAAAATAAGCTGGATGGACAGGGTCACAAATGAAGATGTTATGGTTCGGATGAATAAAGAAAGGGAAGTAATTAAAACCATAAAAATCCGAAAACTTCAATATCTTGGACACGTGATGAGACATCCAGAGAAGTATGAGATCCTGCATCTCATAATGCAGGGAAAGATTGCCGGAAGACGGGGCCCTGGAAGAAGGAGAACCTCATGGCTGAAAAACCTGAGACAGTGGTTTGGCCAGTCTACCGTGGAGCTGTTCCGGGCCGCAGTAAACAAAGTCCGCATAGCCAACATGATAGCCAACGTCCGTTGAACGGACAAGGCACAACAAGAAGAAGAAGAAAACTAACTAGTTGTGTATGGTTGACAACTAACCACTTGTGCATATTTCAAAGTCACAAAGGAATAACTGATCTGGAATTTATGTGGATAAAATTACGGAGGCCTCCCAAGACTCATACAAAAAACTGCATACAAGATTGGTGAATCTGTTATTTTCTCTGGAGTTTTCGATTGCTATTCTTTGTGATGTATATTTGTCCGCGGAAGTAGATTTCATAATCAAATCTGTGAGTATTAAGCTCAGAGGGTCTGGGGTTATTCACACACCTCGGGCTCGCATATTATAATGCATTCCTCGTAAATAAAAGTTTATTTTATTTTACGATTGTTCAGTACATGTTTAAGACAACAATATTCTCTCCCCAACAAATGTCTCTTAATGAAAAAGAAACCGTTTGATCGTTCTCAAAACATTGACTATGACCAAACAGAAAAACCATCGTTTGTCTATTACTACCTTTCCACTGTGTACTGTGTACCCCGGCGTGCAGTGGCCTAGGGGAGGGAGGGGTGGGAGATAGGGATGCCTTCCGCAATAAGGATTGACGTGTGCAAATATTTGCAGAGACTTAACGATGAAATGCAACGCAGTGAAGTGAGAACAAATCTGTATCTGACTCGATGGATGGGATTTCAAATTCGTTGCATTTGTTTAGTGGTTAGAAAATATTGTGAATTTTTAAATTTTATTTGCCCACACACTAAATTTAGTTTTTTTTGTATTAACCTTTAACTGCTGACGTGATTTTTTTTACGTATACTATATATGGGAGCTTGGGCGCCTGTTACTTTAAACGTTCATATATTAGAGATCTATGAAAATTTTGAGGTTCAAATTATTTATTTATTGGACAATTTAAATATATATAAATAAAATAAAATGCTTTTTTATTGTCAGTAATTTATATTTGACAATATTTAATAATTTTTGGCAAAAATCACTTGAGATCAGAAATCAGTCTATATTATCTATTAAACTAAAAAAAACAATGAATTCACTTTTATCGTAATATTTCAATAGTATCTCGAATAAGTTATACATACATATAGACAAGTTGTTTGTTTATTTTTATGTAGTAAAAATCAACTTAAAAAAAGTTACGTAAGTACTGACGATGGGTCAGAATCCCAACAAAATAATTGAAATTGATTTTCTTACAGAAATTTAACATTAAAAATTTAAAACTTATGGCTCTGGCGTCACTAAATTCGAAGCTACTGGAACTGGCGTATGCGTCGCGCGCGGGGGACGAGAGAATTTCGATATTATTATTGTTGTTAGGACGGAGCGGCCCCCACGTCAGCAGTTAAAGGTTAATATGGATGTGAAGATAATATCACAAAATTTTGTGAATTTTTATATTTAAATACATACTTACTAAATTTAGGTAACTTTTTTCTGTATTAATATGGATTTTTTTTACATTAGCTCCACACAGGAGGTCCTGAAGAAAATAATTCCATTCAGGGCCTATGTTATCTTTGGGGATGCTGTGTGGAGGGTTTTTTAGGAAAGGAAGGAGAGGAAGTTCTGGGAAGGAAAAGGGTATTAGGGGTGGGTAGGAATTTGGGGGTCAGTGCGTCCAGGAGTGACGGACGTATGAATCAGTCCCTCCCACTGCGGTGCAAGGCGATGTTCCGAGAGCGTACCTCTGGAAAATTCAAAGGGACTACCTCAACCATTCTCTCCCGATCCAGCTGATGGGCAGACGCATCCGCCGGCAAGACCCGGACAAACCTCACCCCATGAACCCGGTCACCCCTGCTAAGTCACCAAACGTAGCGAATCACTTGGGGTGACCTATGGCAGAGGTGTTGTGAAAATGTGATGTGAAGATAATATCAGTTTCAGACTATTTTTTCTGGTAACTAAAACTTTGAAAAGTGTAATGGTCTCCATGATCGAAGGGTGGGGCTGTTGCCTAGCGATCCGAGATTTGTGCTATTTTCCAATTTAGTATATTAAAAATAATATATGGTATATTTGCGACACGTTCCAGAGCGGAAGATAGTCTCAGTATCGCCTTGATGTAAGACCACCATTCAGAATTCAAACGTTGCTTGAAATGGCTTTAGTCATATTTGGTGACAAAATCTGTATAACCAGGTACTTCCCCACCTTCCTCTTCCCCATTTCCTTTCCCTTCCCACAACCTTCAGTCTCACAGCATAGCCTGATTGGGGATGTCATGGTCTCACTGGCTCCAGGCGGTCGGGAGCGGTGTTGGAACTCTTTGGAAGATTCTAACAATGATCACGCATCATTGAGGGCCATCCATAAATTACGTCATGTTTCCCCCCCTCCACCTCCCCCATCCCTGTCACACATAGTCACATTTGTGAGACCCCACCCTCCCTAGTGTGACGTCACATATTTTGCAATTTTACATCTAAAAATAATCAAAACAGTAGTTAAATTTTTTTTCACATATGACGTCACAGAGCTGATGACCCCCCCATACCCTTTGTCGCAATATGTTACACTTCTCTACTCCCCCCTCCCCCCTCCACCCCTTAAGGTATGACATAGTTTATTTGATTTTTTTATTTAAGTTTTTATTCCAGCGGGCCGGGAGGGTAGTGCAATCCCAGTCTGCCATATTACATAAACTATGATACAACAATATTTTACAAATAAAAATCTAAAAGAAATAAAAGATGATAACGTTATACGTAGGTACCTAATGAAAACAATAAATGAAAATAAAATTCGAACAAAAGTAACAAAAAATTAACCATAAAATAAAATAAAATTAAACAGAAATTAAAATAAAATAAAAGAAATATTTGCTTTTTTCGATCGTCCATCAGGGAAGTCGCCTCATCATCTGCATCCATCGCTCGTTTAGTGGCGAACTGAGCCACCCGGATGCAGCCACGATAATGATGTTGGTTGATTTCCGTGTCCTGCTCCAGAAGCTGGCTAGCCGATGGCGAAGTAAGGCTAGGAATGAGTGCACCCTCCCTTCAGTGAACATCGTGGAGGCGCTGCAGAACCTCGGTAGTTGCATAAGTTTCCTGTATGCATTGTTGTAGCACACCCTCAGTTTGTCCCATTGCGCTGCTGGGTATTGCGTCCATAGATCAGATGTGTACAGGGCAGTGCAGTATGTCTTGAAGATTAATTTTCTATGGAAGGCCCCCAGTAATATTTAGAATGAGAGCGCATTTAAGATGTTTAAGCGTTTGAAATACCGTTTGTGTAATTTTTATTATTTTGAGAACTAGCTTCACCACGCTGTCCAATATTTATTGGACTATGATAAATACGGAAAAAACAATATGGCGTCTTATTACCATCAAATAAACAAAACCCATGACCGAAGACAACTAAGAATACTTGTAAAAAACTTTGGACGTATTTTATAACCATAGCTAACCATACACTGGTCTTTAAAATCACATTATAATTTCATACAGATTGCAAAATTAAAAAATTAAAAAATTAAAAGATTAGAAAAATGCAGATTAAAAAATTAAAAAAATATTTTTGCGATTCACCACCCGCGAGATTTAACTATTCCAAAAACAAACCCACAGATTTTCTACTTTATAGTTGAGATAAAATATTATTCAACAACTAAAATTTTACAAGTAAAATTTAAAAAGTGTGACAACGAATTTAAAAAAAAATCGCTCGTCCACTTGAATTTCTGATATTTTTAAAATTTATGTTTAATTTTTTACATCAGCTCCACACAGGAGGCCCTGAGGAAAATAATTTCCCTCCGAGCCTATGTCATATTAGAGGATACTGTGTGGAGGGTTTTTTTAAGGAAAGGAAGGAGAGGAAGTTCTAGGAAAGAAAATAGGTATGGGGTGGGTAGGAATCTGGTGGTCAGTGTGTCCAGGAATGATGGATGGATGGGTCGAAAAATTCTGGCTGGAGAGGATAAAAGACCCCTCTCGAACTGTCTCTCTCCATCCTGCCCACCACGCAGCAGGTGGGCAGATGCATACGCCGCCAAGACCCGGAAAAACCTCATCCCAAGAACCCGGGCACCCATGCTAAGTCACTAAACGTAGCGAACCACTTGGGGTTAACAATGGCAGAGGTGTTGGTTATCCAATAAATGGTTAACGGGGCGGCGATACTCATACCCCCTCCCAAATTGCTGATTTGTCTATGTGCTGCCATACCGTTCATCCGATTGCGATGAAACTTTTGTGATTTGTTGTGCGCAAGCCCGTGAAGTTTTCTACGTATATATAATGGTGAATTCTGGCGTTATAAAATTTGTATAAATGAAAAATTGTGTATTTTACATATTTTAGAGGGATGGAGCTAAGGAAGGAGGGTGAGGGTTACGAAGGAGGGGGAGAGTAATGAAGGAGGTGGGATTCGCAGTAGGAGTGACGTGGGAAGGGGAAGGTAGAAGGGGAACGCCGGAAGGGAAGGGGACGCGGGAGGGGAACGGGGACCCAAGGGAAAGGAAATGAAGGGAATTTTTTATTTATTTGAATGGCATTGCAACGCAACGGGTAACAGCTAGTGATGAATAAAAAATGTGAATTATACAATTTTTTAAACAATTTGAAATGTTTTAAATAATTTTCTCAAGCTTTAGCCGTCGTTTTAATTTTGAAACAGCAAAAGCATAACAATAAAAGTAAATTAATTACTAGAATCTCTCAGATGATGCTGATAATAGAATGACAGAGGAGAAGTGTTAATATACTGCTTAATATGATTGCCCGAAGATTCTTCCAATGCAGCAATAATGTAAATAAACAAAAATTTTAACAAAACAAAAAAACGACTTCAAAAAATGCACTAAAAAGTAAAAAAATAATTTCGTATTCTTCTACAACTTAATAATCAATTTACTTTTCTACTCAACAATATGTAGGTACGATTGTTATTTTTGGAGTCGATGTCAGTCAAGGTAGGTTTGTAACTACATACATAGTTATAGATGAGATGTGCTTGTGTCGCACGCGCGACTTGACGAGGCGATAGGCAAGAGCAGGGCCGCAGCGGGAGGGGAGCTGTCAAATGACTACGCCGCGCCGCGTACCTTGGCTGACACCGACTCCAAAAATAACAATCGAACCTACATATTGATGAGTAGAAAAAGCAAGTTGATTATTAAGTTGTAGAAGAATACGACTTTTATTTCATTTTTTGAAGTCGTTTTTTTGTTTTGTTAAAATTTTTGTTTATTTTTTGATTTTTAGTGAATCTGAAGTACACTAACTAATTTATCTGAATACGGGTAGATCTATTAAACGTGCTGCTCATATGACACAGACATTACTTGACCATAACGACGTCACGGTAGGTGACTCAAATGTCCGGATAGCCTATAAAAGATTCGGCCGAGTATCGTTAATTTGCTCTTAAGAATTGAAGAGTTCGATCTCATAAATCAAAACCTAACCAAACTCTCATCAAACTACCCTTGAAGTGCATCCTTTCTAATAAAAATAGAATCATCGAAATCGGTTGGCGTGATATTGAGTTATTTGTCCATTTGTCGCGAACACACTTAATGCAAATTTAAGACTTATATGGTTTTCAGACAGAACTGGACCAAATTAAAATGGGACCACACCGGAAGCACTAGCTTTCAAATAAAAAGAATCATCAATATCGGTTCACTCAGTCGAAAGTTCTGAGGTAACAAACAATTTTTTTTTTTTTTAAATACCGTCGAACTGAGAACCTCCTCCTTTTTGAAGTCGTTTAAAAAAAACCATTGTTCAATGCATTTTGTACTAGCCTGAATACTTGTGAAACATGTCAGGATCCAATATAATAACGCATGCAGAATTATATTTGGGTACAGAGTACAGAAGGTATATGTAGCAGCACGTCGACGATGGTGACCGTAGCCTTCCAGCACCAAACGCCTCTACTGAGTGAGCGCTGGGCCCGAGCTCATCCCAGACCACGCCACACATAATAATAGATTTGTTATTTTGTATTTATGTATATTACTATTTTTTTTTCTATTTTATGTACTTATTTCTTTACTTAAAATCTGTTGTGTAAATATGTATAACAATTTGGACATGTGGGATTGCACTATTTTCCTTACATCTTGGAATAAAACATTATTATAAAATTTAATTAAATGAAGACATCGGAGGGACCCCACCACTTTCCCAACGACGTTATAAGGAAACATTTGGTTTCCTCCTTCACCGCACACGTCAAGACTCTATTTTACCGAACAAAGCTACAATTATTTGAACGACTCTAGATCCTCCAATGTCCATGCATACGGGGTTAGAAAGCAGATGCAGTACTTACATTAACATAATACAAAATAATAATAAGAATAATATAAAATGAAGACAAATAAAACATTATTACAAATAACTCTAAAACATTAAAAATAAATAAAACATTATTATTATTATTATGTAAAACGAAAATATGGAGCCAGTTAAAACTGTGACATTCAGAACGTTACTTTCCCTAAAAACCCTATTTGAAAGAATCAGCTAAAACAAACATGCCCTGATTTAACTGCATACCTTTTATTATGTATGGCCCATTGTGGCAGCCCTGATTTGTGAAAGCGGTTGGCACTATCTCGAATAACATATTGCATTTTTGGGGAATAAAGCAAACAAGCCCTGAACATTGAACAGGATCACCCTCCTCTTTCTCCTCTCCGTTCCTCCCGCCGCACACCCGCCCTATCCGATCAAACGAAAACATTATTGAAATATGAAAAAATATTTTGTATGCATTGAATTTTTGACGCTCGGATCGGTAGGGTGGTTACGAAAAATATAAATTTTACGTTTTCATATAAATGTACCAATAAGTTTTGACGTGAACCATTTTAACAGGGTTGCAGTGTTTGTGGATAACCTTCTACCGGTAGTTTACGGTCCGCAGGAACACGGTGTGCAATAATAAATAAAAAAAAAACATAAAAATAATGTTTTCATCAAAACAACAATTTGACGGATCTGTATTTTTCAATGGATTTTTATTTAGGACTCAATCTTCTAGGTTAGTGGTTTTCAACCTGAGGTACGCGTACCTCTTGGGGTACAAAGCAAGCTCAGGGGTCACATTGACCATATGTTAATAATGTATGATTGATTATACAGGATGTAATTGGAAATCGGGCCTTTTATAGCTACTGATACATGAGGAACACATGGCTGATAAATACAACGGCCCCGAGTACGGGCGCCCCTTAAATGGGGCAGGGGTGCTAAGAATCTCCCGGTCAGCTACTATCAAGATAAAAAGAAAAGAAGAAATGAGTAAAATAGGAACATGGAATGTGAGGAGTATGCTCCAACCAGGAAAAATTCAAAACACCATAAAAGAAATGCAAATATTGAATATCAATATACTTGGTGTAGGAGAGATGAGATGGAGAGATTCAGGAAAATGTACTGTAGACGACTATACTGTCTACTACTCTGGTGACACTAAATCCCGGAATCGAAATGGAGTTGGCATTATCGTTACAAAAAAAGTAGCAGGTGCCGTGACGAATATCATTCCACATTCAGACAGGATCATTATGATACAAATTCAAACATCAACAGTAAATACTAATATTATACAAGTATATGCACCTACATGTGATTGTGAAGAAGAAGAATTGGAAAACTTCTATGAAAATTTAACGAAAGTTCTTTCCTTCACAAAAAAACATGAAATAACTATAATAATGGGCGATCTTAATGCTAAAATTGGTAAAGGTAAAGAAGAAGATGTTGTCGGGGAACATGGTCTCGGTACGAGGAATGAAAGAGGAGATCGGTTTGTCCAATTCTGCTTAGAAAACGAATTAGCAGTTACTAATACATTCTTCAAATTACCGGAAAGGCGTTTATATACATGGAAGTCGCCAGCAGACTCAGTCCAGAGAATTGTACGAAATCAAATTGACTATATTATCATCAACAAAAGATACAAGAACTCGATTAAGTCTGTAAAAACATACCCGGGTGCTGATGTACCATCAGATCATAATTTACTCCTGGCTGAATTTAGGTTGCGTTTTAAGAAAATTGATAAAAAAGAATGGGCTTTGAAATTAGATAAAGACAAGCTTAAAGATAATGGTCTGTGTAAAGAAGCAACACAAATATTGGAAAAACAATTCGCCGACCTCCAGACTCAACTATACAACAGAGAAGAAAATATTGAAAATATTGAATACATCTGCAATGAATCAAAGAAAATCATCACAGAGATTGCAAAGGAAAAATTCAAAGAAGAGACGCCGCAAAAGAAACAGAAATGGATGACAGACGAAATACTAAACCTCATGGAAGTAAGAAAAAAATACAAAAATCGAAACGTGGAAGAATACAAAAGAATCCACACAGAAATTCGGAGTAAAATTAGGCAAGCAAAGCTGATTGGCATATTCAACAGTGTGCTGTAATTGAAACCCACAATGATAAACATGATATTTTCCAAGTACACAAGAAAATCAAAGAATTGACTGGAATAAATCGTAAAACCGACATAGGGCAACTGGAGGATCGAGATGGAAAACTTCTAACCGATATTAACGAAAAACTAAAAAGATGGAAAGACTACATCTCAGAACTCTTCAATGATAATAGAAGCGTAGAATATGATATGGGAAATATTACAACAGGCCCACCAATCACAACAAATGAGGTAGAACATGCAATTCGTCTCTCTAAAACTGGGAAAGCAGCGGGCCCAGATGGAATACAGGCTGAAATCCTTAAACTCATAGGAAATAAAGGCATCCTAGTATTGACCAGTCTCTTTAACTCCATATATAATACTGGAATTATCCCACTAGATTGGCTTCGATCCACTTTTGTTACTCTCCCAAAGAAAGCAAAAGCAAGAAAATGTAGTGACCACCGGACAATTAGTTTAATGAGCCACTTATTAAAGATATTTTTTCGAATTATACATGGACGCATATATCGCAAAGTGGAAGAAAAGATAGGTGTCACACAATTTGGCTTTCGAAATGGGTTGGGTACTCGAGAAGCGTTATTTAGTATTCAAGTACTGATCCAAAGATGTAGAGATGTGAATACAAATGTACATGCATGCTTCATTGACTTCCTTAAAGCATTTGATAGAGTTAGACACGACAAAATGATTCAAATTCTGAAAACCTCCGGGATAGACGATAAAGATATAAGGATAATAGGTAATCTTTATTGGAACCAGAAAGGAGCAGTAAGAGTAGAGCAATGTCTAACAGACGAAGTAGAAATAAAGAGAGGCGTGCGACAGGGTTGTATTCTTTCACCTATGCTATTCAACTTATATTCAAAAGAAATATTCAATGAAGCTCTGCAAGAAGCTACTCAAGGACTTGTTATAAATGGGAAGATTCTAAACAACCTGCGTTATGCAGATGATACGGTACTTCTAACAAGTAACATTGAGGAGTTACAACTTTTGCTGAATCAAGTAGTGAAGACTTGTGAGAATTTTGGGCTAGAACTGAATATAAATAAAACAAAATACATGCTCATAAGCAAAAATAACGCATTGGATGAACATCTTTATATTGCTGGAACAAAACTGGAGAAGGTACAAAGTATTGTATACTTGGGCTGCAATGTAAATGATAGATGGGATCCTTCAGTTTAAATCAAATGCCACATTGAGCAAGCTCGTGCAACCTTTATCCGCATGAAAAAAATGTTCTGCAGTCATGATCTCAACCTTGGATTACGAATGCGAATGGTCAGATGTTACGTATTTTCAATATTATTTTATGGAATGGAAGCATGGACGCTTACTGAAGAATTAATTAGGCGACTTGAAGCATTCGAGATGTGGATCTACAGAAGAATACTTAAAATAAGCTGGATGGACAGGGTCACAAATGAAGATGTTATGGTTCGGATGAATAAAGAAAAGGAAGTTATTAAAACCATAAAAATCCGAAAACTTCAATATCTTGGACACGTGATGAGACATCCAGAGAAGTATGAGATCCTGCATCTCATAATGCAGGGAAAGATTGCCGGAAGACGGGGCCCTGGAAGAAGGAGAACCTCATGGCTGAAAAACCTGAGACAGTGGTTTGGCCAGTCTACCGTGGAGCTGTTCCGGGCCGCAGTAAACAAAGTCCGCATAGCCAACATGATAGCCAACGTCCGTTGAACGGACAAGGCACAACAAGAAGACATGAGGAACTCTTTTTCTACAAAATTTTTGAGGTTAAAAAATCATTCTCTCAGTAGGTATGTACACTTTATGAGTTTAAAGTTGTAAATGGAGAGCACGATTTTTTTCGTAGAAATAAAAAGACGTGGAACAAAATTTGTTCAATTTCGCTTGTAGAATCAATCACACGTTAAAAATGGCCGAAGTCGTGTTACATTGTATATAAAATTGCATTAATTGTATTTGTGTGACTTGATTGTTAAATTCATGGAATAATGAGAGTATTAAAAAATTACAAATGAAACATTTCATTCATTACACGTGTACCCAAGATAGATAGACAATATTGACAACCGCTGTTCTAGATCATCCTATGAATTTACCCTCTCTGTAATATTAAACATACTTACTTATATTTTTGCCTCTCTTTATTATTGAAATTGAACGATTTGCGCCTAAATTCCGTGTTTTAATTAACATTCCGCTACTGTTACAACTTACCCCGGGGTCGGGGTCAGTTGCAGCATTTCTCTTGATCTGTTTATGTTCTTATATCTTAATTTCTGAGGTTTAGAAAAAAAATAACATATGAATTGAGTAGACAACTATTATTTTGATTTTGGGTCTGTCACGTGTCAGTGATTGTAACGCTGGTTTAATGAACTCGGAGTTGTTATGAATTTAATGTCAAGCGATAAATAATATTTTAACCGGAAATTAATGTATTGTCATTGTCACACCCCTGCCATAGTAGTTAGGGCGGGAAAGTACCTGGTTATTAAGATCCGGTCACCAAATACGGCTAAAGCCATTTCAAATAAAATCAAAATTAAATTATATATAATATAATTATTTTTATAAGTTATCCACTCGCATGGATTTAAAAACCAATACTTCGCAGTCACCCTGTTCTGGTCAAACAAAATTTGAAAAGTTTTGTATTAGATGAACTGCAATATTCTGGCGCTGCTCCCCCTAGAAGAAAAGAAAATAAAATATAAACTCAACATTATCTGCCACGCGGTTAGATACTGGTTTATATCGAGGGCTTAGAGCCAGAATGACGTAACAAGAAAAGTTAATTTTTTTAGGAAAGACCAATCTTGATAAAAATCTTGACATAGTTACTATAGTGAAATGATCGAACCACAATAAAGCAATATGTATGAGATTGGAATAAATTTAACAGTTCTTAATTAAGTCCCTGGATAAACAAAACAGACAAGATTTCCATAAAAATTTACCTCATGTAAAGTTAATGTTCCTTGTTACGTCATTCTGGCTTTAAACCCTCGATATCATCCCTCTTACCGTTGCTTTTCTCTTCACCTTCCATTATTAATTAATTATGTTATATTTTAAATTGCGCATAACCATAAGTGTACCTACTAACTGGCAATATATTGATTGCAATAAGGAAGTTGAGTCCATTTTTTATTTTTTTTGTCAATGTTCAAATTCAAACTTACGAGTAAATACTAGTATTTTTTTTTTAAAGTTCGTTTTTATAATTAAATTAATTCTCCAAGTTTAAATTTTATTAAGCCCGCCGAAACGAGCGGAATCCGAGTGGTACTCGTAAGTGGCGGGGTGTGTGTGTGACGTCATTTGGGCTCTGAAAAATACGTCGCTTTAGCATTTTGTATGGAGATTTTTAAAATTCTTAATAAGTAAATCTAATAATTTTTTTAACAATGTTAACCGTCTATCAGAATTAATGGTATTTAAAAAAAATGATCAAGATTTCATAGTTAAATTAATTTTTGAAGTTAGAATTTTTGTTTCTCCCGCCTAAACGACTCCCGCGCGAACCAATTCTGTCGAAATTTTGTAGAAAGCTTGAGCTTGCAGCTAGCGCCACACGCTAGCCAGTAGCGAGAATTACAACTCCCCCGCGAACTAAATCTGACCGTTACGAAATCAGCTGTTGGTGGGCCGCCATCTTGAGGTAAGTGCTAGCGAGTAGCGTGCAAAGCTAACCACCTTTCAACTTTTTTCGCAGATTGTCTACAATCTGCTAGTTAACTAGTAATACGATTACACTGAGCGAGTTAACTAACAGATAGTGAATTTCCCAGATAGTAGCTTGTAAACTCGCTCAATGTCATCGAGGCTTTATTTAAACTAAAAAGACTCTTAAAAAGATAGCAAGCAAAACTACACCTATATCTCTCTCATCATAAACAAAAAATCTCTCATATAATAGAAAGAGATGCACTCTAGACATTTCAATGATCTTACAAACCGGCGTACAGATGACGTCAGAATTTTATCGACCAATCATGAAGCGTTTTCAGTTTAAAGATTTTTAATAATTTTTAAGAACGTTTAATTAGTTCTAAGAATAACAATATAGACATATATTTATATATTTAGAATCAAACACATTTTTTATACTCGTAAATCAAAATATTTTTCACTCAACTTCCCTATTGGAACCGATTTGATAAGAATTCAGATTATCCGCGATTTTTCACCCGTTTTCCCTTAGTAGATACGCAAACATTAGTAGTTTATTTTACCATCTTTGGGGATGCTGCGTGGAGGGTATTTTTAGGAAACGGAAGGAAAGGAAGATCTGGGAAGGAAAAAGGTGTCAGGGGTGGGTAAGAATCTGGGGGTCAATGTGTCCAGGCGTGAAAGACGTATGAATCCATCCTTCCACTGCGGTAAGAGACGATGGGTCAATAGAATCCGGCTGGAGACATAAAAAGGTCTCCATCAACCAATCTCTCCTGACCCGATCCGCCACGCAGTAAGTGGGCAAACGCATGTGCCTTCAAGACCTAGACAAACCTCACTTCGTGACACCGGAACCGTGAAACCGGGCACCCCTGCTAAGTCGTGAACCATCTGCGGTGACCTATCCCTGCCATAGTTAGTATTGGTTATTTGGGGGTTATGTGTTTATTGTGTAAGTGTGTAGATGGCAAAGCGAATAAGTAATGGTACCGCTACATGCTTGCGACAAACGGCTTGCCGCAAGCTCAGGCAAGCTGTGGCAAACGAATGGCTGGCTTCCACACACTTGCGAGCGCGCCAGTGTGTTCGGAGCATCCAAGCGCGGCGGACGTCTATTTAGGCTATGCTATGTTTGCGTTAATCTATTTTTATTTTGGTTCCATGCCAACTCAGAATGAAACCAACTGAGAAACACCTCAGAAAGATCATTAAAAGCTATGAAAAAATAATTTTAAAATTGCCGGTAACCTTAACCTAACTTAATCAATTTTTTTATCATGACCTTTCTGAGTTGGTTTCATTCTGAGTTGGCCGGTCACCTTTATTTTAACGTGAAACAAAAAACAAGGGAAAATGTATTTTTTATACCATTGAACCATTGAAGAAGATAATACTAATAAAAATATGAAAAAGAACAAGACACAGAAAAATATAATGTCTAGTTTACACGCGGTAGAAGTGAAACCTTCAGAAAACTAAGGTAGAAAAGAGTGGGGAGGCTACGAAGCACCGCACAAAGAGGAGACATAATCTCGCAGGCTAAATCCTATAGATTTTTGTCTCTTTTTAGTACCACTTTTTCGTTTCATCGAGTTTCAAATCACAACGGTGCCAAAGAAGTTTTCGCTTCCAAAGGTAGTGATCGCAATTGGGACCCGAACTCGAGGATCACTTGTCTTTATATAATATTGTCTTGTATTATAAAAAAAAGTTATTCTAACAAAAATCGTATATTTTTTTATTGTAATAATATTGTATAAATCATCAATAAAATATTATTTATTTATTTTGACATTTTAGGTAAGTCCAGTCGCAATAAATTACGTAAGTGCATTAAATTTATGTACTTATACATTTTAATAAGTCAGGCTCGCCTCATACGCCATTCATATTCATAATATGTCTCGTAATATTAAATATTATCATAGACCGCACGGAGCAAAAACGGCGTGTATTCACCGCCAGCTCGGAAGTTCCACTGTGTGCGACCGAGCGCTTGCCGCTTGTAGCCAAATTATCCGACCTCGCCGGATCGGTGGCAAGCTCTCGCAAGCTCTTGCAAGCCTACGCAAACGCGCGCTCCAGACGTTGGGACTTGTGGACGCTTGCCGAGGCTCGCCAAGCGTTTGGACCCCGCTTAAGACGATTCATTACTTACAAGTTTATTAACACTATTTACAGACACATAAATCTCCAATTTAAATATATGCAATAATAAAGTAATGTGAAGGGCGAACAAATATTTAAGACCAGCTACTCCTGACCGAGAGTTAAAGCAGAATGAATCGTTAGTTTTTGATGCAAGCCGAGGCCAGTTGCTGGAGGAAAGGTCTGCATCCAATTGGTGCCTGAGGGACCAATCGGGTGGCCGGACGATGCAAATCAGTGTCCTTTGTTCGTCCTCCACATCAGCCCCCTTCCCGAAGACTCCTACACCATTACAACCCCTAGTGAGAAGGCTCCGGGGGTTGGTCAACGTCGGGACCTGTGGGCATGGAAAGTGAATTGTTAGAAAATTCAAGAAATGTACCTATTATGGCAATGTATTAGTCTCTTATATTGGCTGAGATATAACAAAGTTTGAATTGAGTTGAGTTTTAATTTATTATAATAATTTTGTTCAAAGATTTGAAAAATTATTTTATCAGACTTATTTGGTTAAATATTAATTGATAAAAGAAGATAATATTTAAAAAGTTTCTAACTCTAATTGAAATTAATAACAGCTCAAATTGATTGCAATGAGTAACTGTTATAAAATAAATGGCTCATGATAGGTAAGAAAGGCCAAGCGCAGCGCATTAATGGACTGAAGTACGTAGGTACCTAATGTTTACATTGAAAGAGCTCGTAATGCTAATAATAATAGTTCGCTGCCTATTGTTGATTTTAAGTAAATAATATTTATGTATAAGTGAGTATCTATGTCGCTCGCTAGTTAATTGATAATGTGATATTATTATTATGCGATAAGCGGCAATGCTGAATAAATAATAAAAACAGGTACCAGTTAGAAATACAATAAATTTGGCTATTTGAAAATGAATGCAAGATGTTATTTTAATTGCAGTAAAGTTACGGATGGAATTACTATTAAAATGTTTTGTTTGTTTTATAATTTTGGAAGTGCACAAAAAATTATTTTATTATTATTGTTGTTTTTTTTTTTTTTGTAGATAATATTTTTTCTTCTTCTTCTTTCTTGAGTAACATGGCGATGCGACTGATTGCTGGTTGCTGTCGAATGTTACGGGCAATGGTTTTGGACATGTTTTTGCAGGAGCTGTGTAATGTTGTTTGCTCTGGAAGTAGTCAAGCCGTAGGTGCAAGATTTGTTTTTTCTGGTGTCTCCAAGTGACGATACGTTGTTATGTGAAGAACCGAAAAATTATGCTGGATCCAGCATTGCCGCTAGGTGCGGTTAGCAATGGTGGAGTTGGTTTGCGGGGGCTAGTTGCTGCCGCGAAACCGGTTTGGCTGCTTGTTCTGGTTGAACAAAGGCAAGGCCCTCTGCCTATTCTGGTTGAACAGGAGCAGAGTTAGCTAGACTAGTTGTCGTAGCGTGATACTTCTGTGAGTGGAAACGGCGACATTCTTCAAACTGCGCGTCCAGGTGCCAAATTGTGATTTTTGTGCCAAAGTAGTTGAAGATTTTTTGAAATATCGCAATTAGGGCGATGATTTTTCGAAATTATTCGAATTGAATGTGCACGGCGCTATACATTTGTAGGCTTTTCTTCTAAATTGATTGTGGTAAAAACAATATTGGTTTCTAGTTCCATTTCGTGGAGACGAGTTTCGTCTTGTTGGGTAGTTCGCGCGAGTTGGCGAATAATTATTGTCGCCTGATTTCTGGCGAGAGAATGTTTGTCGGCGAGACTGATGTTGTGAGCCTCGACCATGTTGTGACTTCAAATGCACGATTTCGCTGGTTAAATCTGCGATTTGTTTTTGAAGCGTGATGAGGAGTTTCTCGCTGGAAGTGGTGAGAAATCCTTGATGCTTGTTGTCGACACTGCATGTTTCGGGTTTGTTGTAAATTTCGAGGATTTTGTCAGCTTTTTCTGCCATGATGGAGAGTTGTTCCTCCGGAAATGTTGAAAGGATTGCTTGAATATTTTGCGGAAGTCGTTGCATCCAGATTGCGCGTGTAATTGCTTTGTCTGCGAGACCCGGACCAGCCAACAAGGAGGTAGTTTGACGCCAGTACGATGTTGTTCAGGAGCATCTTGAGGTTTGCTTGAGGAATTTGAGGAGTTTGCTTCGTCGGTTGACATGATGCCGAGGATTGAGATTACTGAATACCAATGGAAAATATTTTTGCGACAATAAAATATTAATTTAAAAACCTGTAATACAAATTATAAAAGGACACTATATATTGGGGTCAGATACAGTACCTTATACAAGAATACCAGTTTAAAAAGGATACTTTTTTAAGTGAATTCGCCGTGCGCCGAGGCTGATTGCCTAGCGCTGGAATGATGGAGGCCCGAGATGATGGGTCAGCTCTGTGCGGCTGCTTGATTCCGGGCGCAGTCTTCAGGCGCTCGATAGGTATTTGGCTGAAGATTCCTCGATGATGGATTGCCTGAAATGTAAATTTACGCAAGCTTAATCCGTTGCAAAAAAATGTTTTTTATTGTGGGTCGACATAAATTTATTATTTGAAAACAGTGTGAGTAGTACTTTGTTACTGGTTGTAGGTAATATTAATTTAAAGTTTTGATGACCGGGCGATAATTGATTGCAAAGAAAAAATTTTAACAATAAATATTGGCAAGTAAGAATAAATCGTAATTTACGATATGAATGTTTAAAATATGTCAATATAATATAAATTATTGTAGTAGTGATAATAGAAATGATAAAGATACTCACAGATTTAATTCGCCCGGGATTCTGCCTTAAAAACCTTCGGTCAAGAGGCTTGGTAGTTGGTTCACTTTATAGTTAAATTCGTGTTGATTACGATTGCAAATTAGATATTATTTCGCGTATTTCGTTTATTCACAGGGGTCACCACTTTGGGGGTTATGTGTTTATTGTGTAAGTGTGTAGATGGCAAAGCGAATAAGTAAGACGATTCATTACTTACAAGTTTATTAACACTATTTACAGACACATAAATCTCCAATTTAAATATATGCAATAATAAAGTAATGTGAAGGGCGAACAAATATTTAAGACCAGCTACTCCTGACCGAGAGTTAAAGCAGAATGAATCGTTAGTTTTTGATGCAAGCCGAGGCCAGTTGCTGGAGGAAAGGTCTGCATCCAATTGGTGCCTGAGGGACCAATCGGGTGGCCGGACGATGCAAATCAGTGTCCTTTGTTCGTCCTCCACAGTTATCTTAAAACTTCATAAATAAAATTAATATTCAAAATGGCTTTTATGTCGGTTATTTTATTTATTGCCCTGAATACGATTATGCTTTTTTCGAAACTTTTTAGTTTTAAGAAAAAAGTAAACTGTCACATAATTTCTTAAAAAGGGTAGACTAATATTATTTAATTCATGAGCGTCTCATGCACACCATTCTGTTATTTCATCTCGCACACTGAAACTTTTAACACACTAAAATAATTGATTTAGAGCAGTGTTTCTTAAACTGTGGTCCGCGGACCCCTGGGAGTCTGCGAATATATGTATAGGGGCCGCAGTCTCATCTCTGGACCAGTTATCAATAATAAATAAATGCCATCAAAAGTCTCGTAATCGCTACGCGTCTTCGTTTTGGTATTATTTTCCAGTACTGGACACAAATTAAAATTGAATATTAGACCCTTTCAACACAGATGTTACTGATATTACTGGCTTGAAAACGGCACAGGAAAACCAATTAATAGAAATATCTTGTGTTCAGTTTTGATTCGTAATTTCAAAGCATCCTCTTTATCAAGTTTTTGGGTGAATGTATAGACAGATGATTATAAGGAAATATCAGAAGAAGCACTGAAACTTTTACTGCTTTTCTCAACCACATACCTCTGTAAAAAGGCATTCTCTGCTCTTGTATATACTAAAACAAATACAGAAACGGGTTAAGTGGAATCCGATTTGAGATTACAACTTAGTGGTAACATTAACCCAAAAATCACTAATTTAGTCGCAAAAAAGAATGTTGGTGATATTGTTGTACGTTAATTATTAACGTATTTTTTATAAAAGAGTATATTTTGTATTTGTAGTCCTAAAATAATTGGTCCGAAATTTATTGCTGCTTTTTTTTTTACTAAGGGGGTCTTTGAAAATTGTGTTTGATTTCCTAGGGGTCCGTGACTGAAAAAGGTTAGGAAACGCTGATTTAGAGGATAGTTGCATGTTTTTGCGGTACATTTTTTAATTTTTAATTTTATTTATTTATTTGGGATACCAACAGCTTACATTAATAACAGCATATAGTAATTGAGTTACAATAATTGAACCATTTACAGGTTTCCACATAGGTATTGTATACAAGCGTAGTGATTCCAAAAAAAAAATTACAAATGAAAAATTACATTTTAAGAGCCGAGTTATTTAGGTAGGAATAGGGAGGGGGGAGGATGGGGGGATGGAGGGGGAAGGATGGGGGGATGGAGGGGGAAGGATCGGTTAAGTTGAGGTATATTAGTAAAAATATGCGTGACAAAAATTAAAAGAGAAAAAAAAAGAAAAGAAAGAAAGTTCATAGAGTGGTGGTTGTATTAGAGGGTATCTATAGTTATTGTTATTGTAGAGTATCGAGAGAGCGTCTGTGTGATTTTAAGGAGTGTGGTGCAGAGTTGTGAAAAATGTCAAATTGTGTATAGTGTGTGTTGAAAGTATTGGATGCACGATAGATGAAAGCGTTCTGCTTAGAATTTGTGTTGCACCGAGGGAGGTTAAGAATCGTGTCTGATCTGGTTCGTCTATTAGGAACTCGTATCTGTATTCGTTCTAAGAGTTCTGGGCAATCTACAACGGATCTGGCAATTTTTTGAAGGAAAAGTACATCGGCCGAGCTTCTTCGAACTTCTAATGATAGTATATTGAAGTACGCGGCTGAATCTTGGTGATTAGATGTGTGCGGTAGCTGCGGAAATCTAAGTATCGTAGAAAATGATTTTGAACACGTTCTAGATTTTCCACATATGATTTGTATTGCGGGTTCCAAACTTGTGACGCGTATTCTAGTAAGCTGCGGACATAAGCAAAATATAGGATTTTCATTGTTCTAAAATTATTGAATTTTTTACATGTCCTAAGAATGAATCCTAACATTTTCGAGGCTTTTGATGTGACTGAGTCTATATGAATATCATAAATAAGCTTAGAGTCCAATGTCACTCCTAAATCTTTGACTTCTGTTTTGTTAATTAATATTGAGCCGTTCAGATTATATTTATTGGTAATGATATTTTTATTTCGTGTGAAATTCACGACGAAACACTTTTTAACATTAATTTTAAGGGGATGTTGTGTAGAGTAAACATTAAGACGGTTTAGATCCTCCTGCATTTTTTGACAGTCAGCAGTACATCTGATAGGATAAAAAACCTTCATATCATCTGCGTAAAGTAATGTTTTAGAGTATTTGAAGCATTGGCCTATATCATTAATGTAAATATTAAAGAGTAACGGTCCTAATAGAGATCCTTGAGGCACATCTGATGGGATGGTTACCCAGTGCGATTTAAAGCCACCCACAACTACGACTTGACTACGGTTTGATACATAGGACGACAGCCATCTAAGAAGGTCACCGTGGACGCCGATTTGCATAAGCTTGCGTGCTAATATGTCATGATTCACTAGGTCAAAAACTTTGCTATAATCCGTATATATTGCGTCTACTTGTACACGTTGATCCATATTATCTTGCAAGAATTCCGTGAATGCTATTAGATTAGTTGTTGTTGATTTTCCACTCATAAACCCATGTTGGTTAACATTGAGTAATGATTTCAAAGCGGGAAACATCTGATCGTATATTATTTTTTCAAATACCTTGCTGAAGACACATAATTTTGAAATTGGACGATAATTTTCAATGTCAGATTTTTCCGCGGTTTTGAAAATGGGTATTATGAAAGCAGTTTTCCAAGTATTAGGTGCCACACCCTCTTTTAAAGAGCGATTGAATATAATAGATGACGGCTTAGAGAAACTGCTTGCGCACTTCAGGGTGAAAAAGGGAGGGATTTGATCTGGGCCTGCGCTTTTTTTTTAGATTCAAATTTTCCAGATATGTCTGCACCAGACGTTCGTCAACTTCAATACTGTGAATAGTGGAAGAATTGTGAATGTTATAGTTGGCTGGCATATTTTGAGAAGTTTGAACATCGTTGGTGTAAACAGAACTGAAATATTTGGAGAATAAGTTAACAATATCAGATCGATTCTCAGCTTTTTCATCCCTAAGGAATACAGTGTTTGGCACACCTTGTGATTTTGAGTTTGATTTAACATAATTCCAGTTTTTTTGGATCGGAGGATATTTCGTGTTCAACATTAATTAGATATTGATTGTGACACTCTCGTTGTAGTTTTTTATGGCGTGATCTTAAGAGAGAGAAAATAGAGTAGTCAGACTAATTTTTGTAAATTTTGAACTTTTTGAAATTCTTGTATTTTTCCTTCGTTAACTTTATAAGAGCTGAGTTATACCATGGTGGGTATTTTGAGTTCTTACTTGGTTTTAGCGGAATGTGAGCATCTACAAGTTGGTTTATTTGCGAGTAAAAATTTAATAAAGCTGAATTTATGTCACCGATAGAGAGAAGCTCATGCCAGTTTACTTTATTAAGACAAGAATTTATAAGTTCATAATTACCACGTTTAAAGACGTGGACCTTTCGTATTTCCTCCCTCAATGCAACGGGTTCTGAGAATGCTACATCTATCGTTATGGAGGCATGGTGAATATCTTCGACTATTAGTGAGTTGTTACAGGCTGATACCTTAATAGAATCGTTACAGAGGACGAGGTCTAGAAAATGACCATTAGAGTTTGAAATTCCGTTATATTGACAGAGACCCGAAAAGTGCAGGCAATCAACAAATGCAGAGCTGAGTGGGGATAAACGATTGGCAGGTGTGTATGACGTATCATTTGGACTTTTGTTCCACAGAATGTCAGCAAGGTTAAAGTCACCTAAAATAAAAAATTGTAATGTTGATCTAGAAATCTCGCTGAGAAAACTTTCCATGTTTTTTTGACATCCCCGACATATTCTTCCATTCACTTACGCGTAATATTATATTCTAAAGAAATTTCTATCTTTTCACCCGCTCTTCAAGTTCATAACATCAAGTGTCCTCCAAGTCTTAAAAATTAAATCTTTTACGTTCAGTAAAAAATATGCCTTCATAGGAAACATTTTCATAGATTTACTATTAATTTCTCACTTCCGCGGAGTAGGTAAGTAAACCGATTTAATTGAAAACTTTGCTAAAATAATAAAATCTCGCGAGCAAACCATCAAAATAACACCACTTTTATTAAGTTACTTTTTTATTATGCCCGCCATGACGCTCGCTAAACTTTGTTTGCCAAGAATTTTATTGGAAAGCCGTTAAAAGTTTTGTGTTTGACGGATGACTTAAGTAAAAGAATTCATCTGATCTGACGGTGATGATCCCTTTTACCCTTAAAACAGTCAAGACAAACAGGACTTAAGCCGCCGGGAAATCAGCTTAAGTACCTCGGCGCTTTATTGGAAATTACTTTTATTAGAACCCATTTATCTTAATTCAAAGATCTGCGCACTTTAAATTGTAATTAAAGAAACACGGTGGCTTTGAACTTTTAGTCAATAATTCAGCAGGGGGTGATTGCTTAAAACCGCACTTTCATTATTAAACCTTTTTTCTTTTCCACAACTTTTGAAATATTGTAGTTTGATCGATGAGAAGATTTGACAGGCTGGTTTTTTTTCCTTTTTTATTTAATACCACAAAATAATTCTAACTGCTTGAAGAACCATTATGGTACATTATCCCCCTTATCGTACATTTAAATCTGTTAATAGTAGCTGAGTTTTTCAAAGCGTCAGATTCCTGTCCATGCATCGCATCCTCGACTAGCTAAGTCTTGCATCATATTACGTAAGCAAAATTTTCCGCTTAATTCAGAAGAGGAAATAAAAAATAGGCAGATTATTCTGTATAAACTAGGGATTTTTAGCCTTCCTTTAAAAAAAATACCCTATCGCTGCCAAAATAAAAACAAGTGAGTGGACACTCGATCGAAATCAAATCTAAGAGAATAAATTGAATTGTTTTCTTGTCTCTATTTGCATATTCGCTTCTTTCTCCCAGTCATAAAATTGATTTTGGGTATTTATTGCAACCGAACGCAATACTTTTAACCCGGAAATATCACCAGAAATTCAATATACTCCGACATTCCCATTTCGCCAACTGTCTGTACTAATTCGTAGTGCTCCGGCCATTCCGTTGTTTTCAGAATAGGCCGTTAGTCATTACCATAGCACGTTAGTATTTAAAAAATATATACAACATGTCCCAAAATTCAACGATAAGTGGGAACCAGTGGGTGGGCCTGCTCATGACTCCTCAAGAAAAAAATAGAAAAAAGATATTTCTCATTTTTTTTTAATGTTCAAAAAATAATTGAAATACTTTGAAAATTGACACCTCTTAAGATATTTTTAACTACTGTGACCACAATTTTTCAAATATTTCTGATTTTTTTTTGTATCGGCAACCTAAAAGTAGCACGGCTATCCACCACAAGCCTTAAAAATCCATAAATGCCTGTAGTTATTACACAAAATTAATCAAATTTATTGTTTTTCTAAAAATCATGAAAGATTTTTATTTTAAGTCCAATTTCACTCGTCGTGGTGTAAAAAAAAGTATGGACACTACTATGGCAAGTTTTTTTTAAGTTTACGCATCTAATCAAGATTCCAAAATGGTATAATACTCTAGGAAAATTAGCTACAAAAAAAATCAGAAATATTTTAAATATTGTGGTCATGGTAGTTAAAAATATCTTAAAAGGTATCAATTTTCAAAGGATTTCAATTTTTTTTGTACATTAAAAAAAAAAATTGTGAAACATTTTTTTCTATTTTTTTCTCGAGGAGTCATGACCGGCCCCTCCACTGGTGCCCGCTTATCGTTGAATTTTGGGACACGTTGTATTTAAAATTTGGTAAAAAATCATTAAAATCTTAAAGAATTTGAAATTCTTGAGAAAATGAACCACCTTGAAACAAAACACTGTTGACGAATTTGATTGAGCCTTGGACCACTACAGAAACCAGATCGGACCAGTCTGAAATTATCTCCTACCATGCTCCCCTTTCCCTCAGACCATCAACAGTTTCGTATGTAGGATGTGTGCATCGTATTTACGGCATTTGTGCTTTTATGACGTTGGTGCATTTATGATGCATTACGGTTAGTTTTGTCTTGATGGAAAGCACCATAGTACAAGTTGTACCTAGAGGCTAGAAGCATTGCGTTCTAGTTTATTACTTTACCTCGTATCTCATATTATAAAGACTATTCTCAATGTTTCATGGAAATTTTCAATAATATCCACTTTTCTTTTTGTGGTGTTATAATTTTGCAAAATAGTTTGTATATCGATGACTTTGTTATGTGAAAATGCAAAAGATGTGGAGTGACAGAGGCATATCCCAGACCACAGGATGAGATTCGACCGGGCATTGATTTCCCCCATATTTTTATACGTTGTTGACACAGGGACACGGGATTCCACGGACAGCAAGACGCACAATTATATCCATTCTGGAAGAGCTATGCATCCACAATAGGCTTTCGACTATCTGCCAACAACGCATTTTACTCGTAAGATACTTCGGACACGTTGCTTGCAAAACTGAGGACTCCAACTTGGAGAAACTCATGGTTACTTATAAAGTGGATGATAGAAGAATCAGAGCATATATATATGACCAAGTATCACTTGCGTCCGGTACGCAGCCCAGAATCCCGTGAAGTGGAGGAGCCTTGTCCACATAGATATTGGATTGGTCACAATCTTCAGCAATGAGAAACCGACATAAGAAGAAGTGTCCAAATATCTTAACGCCATAAATCATTATATTGTAAAAAAATAAATTGATAGATTTCATATTTGGAAAATTAAATTTTGTTCTATAAACCTAATTTTTAGTTCCAAATTATAGAAACTGTTTCTGATGTAAATACAATACTTTGGAAAAGATTATCGATTACCATAATGTTAAATTATATGTTAAGGATATATAATATCTGTGCTCATAAAACATTGCCTGGAGGATTTACGGTATTTATTTTAATATGCTTTTATTTATGAGACGGAAAGTTAAGGAGATTCAATATTTGAACCCAAAAAATATATCGTTGAAGAAGAAGATAATGCCAACAAATCTAAACGAAATATGAAAAAGAACAAGAAACAGAAAAATTAAAATTAAGTTTTATCTTTAAAACACTTCAGTACTTAAGAGGGTATAACCAGAGAAAACCAGAAATATGTCATTTTTAAATCGGATTTTCTAAAGTACGTTTACGTATTTACTCTTTTTCACAAAAAATAATAAATCGATTTCGAAAGAATGTTCTTTTATCTAGTAAACGCATGTTTTAAAATTTGAGAAAAAATGTTTATTTTTTTGTTTACGTTACACCACAGTGTCGTTGGCAGATTTGTTAAATTTTCAAAAAAGATTTTGTATTATACAATACCCATCTCAAATCCAATAATCATGCAGTAAAATAAATCAATACGTTTTCTGGGATATGCATGTTTCAGAATTTTAATTTTAGATTAAATAAAATCATTAAAAAATATATACGTACATAATGTGTTTCTTGACGAAAACTGGTCCGTTTGTGTATTTATTTGCGCACTTATTTTTATATTATATATTTTTATTTTGCTTAGACATTATTGAAAAATGGTAAATACTTATGATCAAAAAATAATTACAAAAAGTACATAATTTTAATGGTTTTATCATCACGCCTTTCAGCATTTTTGGATGCAGGTGTAAATTAAAGCAAATTTGGAATGAAATAACATCGATATTGAGTTATAATTTTAAAAAGCTGGTACGGATAATAATTAATCTTTCTCATTGGACCGCCCTGTACGATTGCAAGAACATCTTTCGACGAAATTGTGGATTTTCGGCCGCTTGTCTGGTTAAACACCCTTAACTCATTTTCAAAGAATTTGGAGATGCAACCTACGATATTTTAACTCTAAACCATCGATATCCAAACTTTCGAAAAATAATTTGTTTTTAAAATACTGCTCCCATTTTATTAAGTACTTTTCCCGTAAATGTTTTTATAAATACGATGGCTGAAGAGAATCTGTCATTGTTTATTTTTAAATCTTGCTTCTCAAATCTGGAATCCCAAATATATATCACGGATAGAAAGGATTGAGAAAGTGCGAAATCATTTTAAAAAACGATATCGTGATTTTCGGAGCTATCGTCCTTATCTAAGTCTTGGGGAGTCAGCTGAGTTTTTCAGGATGCCATTATTGGATAGAAATTCGACAGACGTACTATTTTTTTAAAATATTCTCTATCTCTGTGATATAATTCAAATTAAGATTGCCCAAACGACAAACAAATACATCCCTCGATGCAACACTAACTTAAAACCAAATACATATATTCATTCACAGCGTTTCGCACATCTTTACCATTTCATATAGTGAATTCGAATTAGCACAATATATTTTCAAACCTAAAATCAATAAATAACATTTACTTATACAAGCTTCCAATTACACAGGATGGATACCCCCCCCCCCCCTCCTTACGTAACTTTTTTCATCTTTTTTATCTTTATATTCACTAAATAATTAAAATACACCAGTGAAACCTATTATTGGTTGAATAATTTATACGTGTTTTACCTTACATTATAAAATATTAAAGTGGTTTTCCAAATAAAACAAAAAGAAAAATCTATGGGTTAATTAAAGTAGGTTTTTTTTCTCTTTGAATATTATTTAATAAAATAATCTGCTCTCTTTCCATTTATATTATTTTTGTTTTATAAATTAATGGCCTAAAAATAATTGTTACTGTTTTTCTTAATAAATGTTATCGCAAAAAAAAACTAAAAATAAATTCTGAGAGGGGGAAGAAACTAGTGAGCAATGAAAATTATATTAAAATAAATAGTTACATAATAACATGGTTACGTGCTAAAAATAAAGGTTTTAGACAACGTTCGCGTTTCATCTCATGTTTTCCACATTTTACGAAATTTAAAAAATATTTCGGTCGCTTATCGATATAATATTTAGATATAGTTTTAGATTTCACGGATAAAAGAATTATCAAGGCTTATTTTGTGGTATTATGCACGTTGCGCTACCACCTTCTTCAGTCACGCTTCGGACAGCATTACAGTGTCCATCATCAGGGACACTGGACACTGTAACGCTGTCCGAAACGTTGGCTAAAGAAGAAGGTAGTGTTATTGATTAATTATTATTATAGATAAATGAAACAATTCAACTTTGTTTGAACCACTTATATAATGAGTAAATCCGACCGGTTTCGGAAAAACGTTCCTTCTTCAGGGCAAGCGTTTACTAATTTGACAGTTTCGAAATATTGATGGGAACAATGTTTTATTATGGTAGGGGTGGAGCCGTTGCTAGTTATTAATGTAGAGTGGGTAGGTAGGTATTAATGTAGAGTGGGGGGGTAGGGGAACAAATCCATGATTGGGCTATAAGACAATATTTTTTGTTTGTTGATAATAGATTCATTATTTTTAAGGGATTTTTTAATTTCCAATGCTTCTAAGTTATCTCAACGTTTTCCTTTATGATTAATATGAAGAATATTTATCCCTTATTTTAATTTTTTTTTTTTTGTAAATATCTTTACAATTCTAATAATATTAATGATAAAGAATGGCGTGAAATTTTGTATTTTAATAATTTTTCAGTTCAATGTTGCAAAAATCTTCCTTCTAATATTAAACCAGCTTTTTATACAAGAAATAATATCGGTAATTTTTTGAGAAATACTAAAGATAAAGACCATAAATTGACTAATTCCGGAATATATAAACTCAAATGCAATGATTGTCCCTCATTTTATATTGGAAAATCAACTCTTAATTTTGAAATCAGAATCAAAGAACATTTAAGATGTCTTAAAATTAATAATTTTTCTGAGTTCGCTAACCATATCATTGAAAATAACCATAGTTTTGAACAAAATATATCACGATGATGTAGTATTTAATTCATCATGTTGCTTAATTTTCTCCGTTTTCACTATAATAGCTCTCTCTCCGCGATAAAAACCATTGCAAGTATCGATAGCGCCAAAAGCAATACCTTTAACGCGGTATCACTGAAACGCAATAAGCTTTGACATTCTCGAATCCCGTGCTATTTGAACCAACTCCTAATGGTCTGGTCATTTCATTGCTTCCAAATACAGAAATTGTACACAAGCTATCAAGCTTTTTTTGATAAAAATATATGGATACCAATTTAATATATTTATTTTTTACCGGCGAGTATTCCTACCGCTGACCTTCCACCTTCAACCTACTCCTCCCGCTCTCCCTCCCTGTCGCTAAACTATGTGAAATGTAATACGTTGTAACTTTTTTATACAAATTTCATACCGGCAGAGCACACCATTACATATCTATGAATAAAGACTGTATAATTTCTGATTCAACGTCGCATTTTGAGCAGTCTCACACATGCCTTGAAAGAGTTAAATTATTTCTAATTATTGTTTTTTAATTGACCGCGTGAATTTAGCAAGAAATTTTGTCTCATGCATGTGTAGGTAAATATAAATCCGAGAAATCATCTTTCAAATCGTACAAACAATGAATCCAAAATGTCATTTTTTTATAATTTGCTTCTCGCACTAATTTTATGTTTAACTCTTGTCTTCAGAGATTGCATCGTGTGAGGAATGAAACTTGCTCTGTTGATATATTTTTTTATAAAAACATCGCTTCCTTCAAAAAGCGTATATGTATGCAGATGCAAAAATCCTTAAATGTTCCAGATTGTTAAAAGTAACAAATTTAATACCCATTGCTCTGTAACTACTTTCATAGTATCTACTTACTTCTTTATACATATATGTAATTGCTGTGTACCTTTTATTTTATTTTTTTCCTGATAATAACAAACTAATGTAAAAATCCTTAAATGTTTCACATTGTTAACAGTAACAAACTTAATACCCACTGCTCTGTAACTACATTCATGATAACTACATTCATAGTACCTACTTACTTATTTACATATTTAATTACTGTGTACCTTTTCTTTCTTTTTCTTTTTTATAATAATAACAAACATACGTACATTTATGATAACAAAAAAAAATTATAATTAAAAAAATAAATAAATAAAAATAATTAATTACAAGAAAATTACCTACTTTTATATTAATCGTTAAAAATGTTTTACACCACTGCAATACCGGTATGCTTCAAGTATATTTGGAATCACATTTTGTGTGATATTGTGACAATAATTATTGAATATAATGCTAGCATTAAAACGCAAAAAAAAAGCACCACGTTGGGCCCAGTGCTAGCATTGGCGCTACTTGCGGCCAACGCTAAACCCAAAACCTGGAAAGGACATGCAATAAACAAGCCGGCGGCTAGCTCTGCACAGCCGGCGCGAGCAAGGTCCCTCTTAAACCCAGGGCGAGTGTCTGTGGTTCGCTTGTTAATTCCTACTCTCCTTCCTTTCCTCAAAATCTCCAGGTCTCCTTCCTCAATCAGAACACAGTTGTTATGCACGAAAAAAGGGTTTTATTCAATTAAAGGTGAGCAGGGTTCTACAAAAGGCCAGCATCGGCACTACACACATGAGTATTTGGCTATCTCTAATTAATTCTATCGTAACGGGGGGAGCTTCTCTCAACTCTCTCTACACGTGTTTAGTGAATTTAAATGTCAGTTCTTAGCACACAGAGGGGTAGCAAGGTTCATTGGTACTCACAAGCAGGAGATAGGCGGTCGGCAGACAGGATTCTGGGTAGGCGTAAACCTCTTTAAGCACAATACACAATTAAAGTAAAACATCGTGAGCGTTTACGGAGAGCGCCTAGCGCGAATCACGGGGAACACAGTTATTCTGCCGAAGGCCGGCGAAGGAATGGGGACGGGGAGCCGCTCGGCGCTTGGCACGGGCGCCGCGCGGTGCGGGGAGAGGGGGCGGAGGGCCTGTGCAAGGGGTCAATTCGCTATTAGCTCGCACGGGAAACAATTCCGTAACGTAACAATAATGTAGCGTGAGCCCAAATACGAATCCGCTGGTTGAACTCCTTTGTAAACAATTACTCGAATATTGATACCTACTTATGTTAAGCCTACTTATATCTTTCTAGCTCTGTTTATCATTTTATGCACTATATACTTATGATACTGCATACTTGTTATAATGCTCCTGTACCTACCTAAAAGTTAAGCGTAACTCTTAAGGCTCTGCAACCGGACCCGAAAAGAAGAAGATGGAGAGATACGAAATTACGAATGTTAGAGGAGAGCGCTAACATTTACATGGACAAAATCGCTGCGAAAATTGTGAAAATGTTTAATAAAACACGACTCGTTTAAAATAGAGCAAAACTCTCGCGGGCATTATCTTAAACAGCATTTAAAGAAACACTGTGAATTTTTTCATACATGTATGGGAACGTACCCATACTACGTGACCAACTTTTTGCAATTTTTAACCCCCCCCCGTGACCAAAAACCTAAGCCCGCCGCCGCTCATTTGTACCAAGCGTGACATTTTGAAGACCTCCCCCCCCCTAAACGTGTCACGTAGTATGGGTACGTTCCCTAACTTGTAAAATAACTGAAACAAACGTGTTTATAATAATTTTTGGAGCATACTTTGCGATTTTGTTCTATCGAGGGAATTTTATAAAATTTGCGTTTCGGCGCGGGCAAAGTCTAGATATTATCTTCAAGAATAACATATATTTTTTAAGAGCTTTAAAACTTTCCGTGTTTAAGGGAAATATGTAATAAATCGGTACAAATCCGGGTTGCAGGCCCTTAAATCGAGGCAGACTATTTTTAGAAAGGGCGTTTCTTCTTTTGGTAGACAAGCATCCAAGATTTATAGATATGCAGATTAAGATAGTCAGGTGATCTAGATTTCTGATAAGGGTTGAAATGACTCAATAAGGCGGTTGGGTGGTGGTGTATCTGCGCTAAGTGTTCCGTTTGATTAAAGAGGCAATACCTCCGCGGCCGCGTGCAACCACAATCACCCCATACTCCCACATCCTGTTACCATGGGGGGAATAATCAATTCATATCTGGCTTCCCACCCCGTGCAAGGGATCGAAAAATTATACTGCTGTTATGAGATCTGGTGGATATGTTACTATTTTTCAAAATATCACAATATTATGAGATAAACCCCTCGCATTGAGCAAGCTCGTGCAACCTTTATCCGCATGAAAAAATAATGTTCTGCAGTCATGATCTCAACCTTGGATTACGAATGCGAATGGTCAGATGCTACGTGTTTTCGATATTATTTTACGGAATGGAAGCATGGACACTTACTGAAGAACTAATTAGGCGACTTGAGGCATTCGAGATGTGGATCTACAGAAGGATGGAATAAGCTGGATGGACAGGGTTACAAACGAAGATGTTATGGTTCGGATGAATAAAGAAAAGGAAGTAATTAAAACTATAAAAATCCGAAAACTTCAATATCTTGGACATGTGATGAGACATCCAGAGAAGTATGAGATCTTGCATCTCAATGCAGGGAAAGATTGCCGGAAGACAGAGACCTGGAAGAAGGAGAACCTCATGGCTGAAAAACCTGAGACAGTGGTTTAACCAGTCTACCGTGGAGCTGTTCCGGGCCGCAGTAAACAAAGTCATGATAGCCAACGTCCGTTGAACGGATAGGGCACAAGAAGAAGAAGAAACCCCTCACTCCAAAGAAAATCATGCTACAAGTAATTTTGAAAATTATGTAGCATTTTCTCACAGATTATAATTTCTATTTATATTTTGGAGTGCTGTCAGGTGGTAAAGAGATGGGAGGCATCTCTGTCTTGAAGTAACCAATATTGTTCTGAAGAATTGTAATGATTTTTAAGCGGTTCAAGGAACGTTGTCCGCCCATAATAGATAAAATGTAATGTCTGAATGGTGCTAAGGAATTAATAAAATAACAAATTAATTAATTAATTTTTATTATTTTTTTTTTATTAGTGACTATTTAATTACAGGTTTCATGAGAATTACAAGATATGATTATGTATTTAAATATTTCATCTGTTTGTTCGTAATCCTCCTCACTAGGTGGTCCTGTGCTGTGGCGGACTGGTAGATTTCTTTGATTTTCCGATATTTAGTTTCTATGATGTTTTTAATACATTCTCTACTATGTCTGCATTAATTTCTTTCACCCATGTTTTGATTTTTTCCTTAAACTTATTTATCTTTTTCAAACTTGGAGGAAGGATGTTGTAAAGTTTGGTTGCCCGATGTATGTGGTTTCTTTGGCCAAATTTTGGAACTTTCTTGAATTTTGGAACATCTCGTATATCCTTTTTTGAGGCTCTTGTGTCATGTATCCGAGTTTCATTAGGAGATTTTCTGTTTTTAAAATGATGTATAAGAATATTCTTGGCATATATTTGTTTTAAATTTAGAATGTCAAAACACTTAAAAATATCTTTTGAGGGGGTTCTGATGGGTAATTTTAGTATGGTTTTCAAAATGCTCTTCTGAGCAATATCTAAATGGTTAATATGATTTGCTGTAGCAGATCCCAACACTAGAATTAATTAATCTATCCTAACCTAACCGAACGTCACCTGACCTAACCTAACTAAGAGAATTTGACCGGTCAGTAGCTGAGTTGGCATCGCATTTTGTACCTTGGGAATGTTTGAGCATCGTACCTTGGGAATGTTTGTCTTTCTTTTTAATTGATTTAATTTCAAACTTTCACTATTCTTTTTCAAATCATCTCAGTAAAAAGCCCACGCGGTGGGTGAATGAAAGCGAATATACAATATATCAATTTAGATAAGTAATAATAATAATAATTGGATTATTTGTATAGTGTCGTTTTTGTGAAAAAACACCTCAAGGGCGCTGTACAATTTATTATGAATTCTTGGGCTCTATTTAATTTTATAATATACAAGTAGATACAGAAAACATAGTTACCCGGCAGGTCACTTCCGATAATCACACTTTAATTATAAAGTTTATGCTTGGAGGAGATACGGCTCTGCACGCGGAGGACATTATAATATTTAAATCACTGGACTTGCATGATTTTACGTTAGTTAACCCAACACTGTTAGTATTACATTTATGAGAAGATTAGTGGCAAAAGTATAGTTGAAATTCATGTAGAAAGACTGGGACTCTTTAGGGCTGGAGAATATTTATGAAACGACCTTTACAAAAGCTTACAAATAATTTATTTTTACACAATTAGTTATTTACTATGTCGTGGGCAGTGAAGGTGTAGATGAAAGGTTTTTGACTTTATGGATAAGACTGTCAGAAAGGGTGAGTTTTAAGTTAAGCGATCATTTTTTAAGAATGATCACAGAGTCTGTAATCATTTTTAAGTCATGTGGCAGTCCATTCCATGCTTTAGATCCTGACCAAATGACACTCCGAAAGCGCGTTCACCGAACTTAGTATTTGGTGTGCGCTTTGGTTCCTTTAACCTTTCGATAGCTGATGATGCTGCTGACCTCAGGGTTAACTGTCGAGAATTGGAATTTTCTGGAATACACAATTCCGACGAATAAGCCGGATCCATTCCGATAAGGGATATGAATACCACCCAGCAAAGGTTGAACTGGATTCTTTCAATACATTTGAGCCAGTGAAGATTTTTGAGGTGCTAGGAAATATTAAATACCATCCAGCAGAGGTTGAGCTGGATTCTTTCAATACATTTGAGCCAGTGAAGATGTTTGAGGTGCTAGGAAATTTGGGAACATTTAGATTCGCCGGTGGTAAGTCTTGCCGCAGCGTGAAAAATGGATTGTAATTTGTTGGTTCGGTATTTCAGGAGACTTGCATATATTCCGTTGCAATAATCTAGACATGAAACAACATACGAATCGACTAGCAATTTAGTCGCCTCCGCTGGCAGGTTTCTCTGCACTGCTTTTATTTGCCGTAAACCCTATAAATAATAATTTAAAGTTATGTTAAATCCTCGACAATTCTACAATCCCATCCGTGAACCAACCACCAATGCACGAGATCATAATATTACTTGGGGAGTTGCGGTCCGATATTTAATGAAATTCTGTAGAACGTTTATCTTATACAAACACCGAAATGTTTCCTGAAAATTTATATTCATTTTACTAAAGCACTCCGCCCGGTCATGAATGCAGAGTGCACATTCTTCTATGCTCAAAGTAATACACGTGTGGGAAAAGCATACTGCACAAACTATAATGCAGCTTTTATGAAATATTCTTTTTTTTTTGTTTTTTTACATTAACTCGCGCTGAGGAAAATAATTTCCCTCGGAGCCTATGTCATCTGAGATGCTGTGTGGAGGGTCTTTTTGAGGAGAGGAAGGAATGGAAATTGGTCTTGAAGGGATCCATTTTGTAGGAAGGAGAAAACACAAAGGCTGCAAATCGTTCCACAGCCGAGTTGTTGAACACAAGAACGATTCGAAGTAGCGATCCGTTCTCATGTGACAAATATCTACCGTGTGCATATATTGGGCACGCGTTTGGCGTGTTTTCTAACTATGCACCGGTGCCGAAGGGATCAATAACGCTAGTTCCTCAGAGTGTCTTCCATTGAAATACCGGTAGAACAACGATAGCATTAATCTAAAGTGTCTCGTCTGTTTTATCAGTACAATAAACGTCTGTTGTGTATCAGTGCATGTAAATAATTATCATTTTACAAAAATAATTCATAAACATATCAGTTATACTTTATACAGGATGGAGAGGTTTGGAAAATATCGAAAACCTCTGTATAATCGTCACATCAGTTGAATAAGGTTTCAAACCAACATTTTTTTAAATAACCTTTCTTTCTTCATTCTTTGAATGCAAAACCATTTATTTTGCTCATTTCTATAACAAAAGTAATTTTCAGAGCCATCTATGTTGTATTAAGTAATTCTAAAATCACGCTCCATTTTTTACAAGATTCTAACACGACTTACATTCTCTCTTTTGTTTGTAACTGACAGTTGATCGTTGTTACGAGGCGCATTATACTTCGTCACTTTGGTTGGATAGGGTTTAGTTCATCATATTTTAATAAAAAAAAATATTTAAATTGGACGTGGTCCTAGGGAATTGTTTTAGTGAAATATAGTTTAAAAACGTCCTATTTAAATATTTTACTTTAAAACATGTTAAATTAAAATACTTTACACAAAATTCAACCTCAAAATCAGAAAAAGATTATATATATACAGATTATGGGAAATCAACATTGACGTATAGAATGCAACAAGTACTTTGTTTAAAAACCGCTTTATTTTTATTTATATTTGTCGACCGGTTTCGGTTGAACTCAAACTTCTTATGTGAATAATAAACATATAAACTATCAGTTTATATGTTTATTGTCCTGAAGAAGGTTGAGTTCAACCGAAACCGGTCGACAAATAAATAAATAAAAATAAAGTGGTTTTTAAACAAAGTATATACTTGTTTCATTCTATATAATGTCAAGCCGCAAAGTGTTTGCTTTCTACGATAATTCAACACTGACATCTCACATCTCAGAACAAGATAAAACAATGTTAGAACCCTATCCAAATAAGATGGTGATATGTATTGGTAGTTCATTGAAATCGCACTAGCGGTAAATGATAAGGCCATGGTTGTCATAGTGGGAAAGATGATGGAGTCGAGTAGATTTAACAGGGACACGGATATTTATAAAATTTACCATTACAGTGCAGTGAGGATATTCAGTAAGTTAAAATGTATAAGCATGTCATTAATAGTTCTCCGGTAGTAGTAAGCAAGGGTAGTCTCAGATTAGACGTTAAGGCGCCTCATCCCCACTCAAAAGAAGAAGATGGAGAGATATGTCATTACGAATGTTGAAGAGATTGTGCTAATATTTAAAATGGTAAAATTGAAGCGAAAATTGTGAAAATGTTTAATAAAACACGACTCGTTTAAAATATAGCAATAGTACCTTGGAGGCTGTCTAAAACGGCATTTAATGAAACACTGAGAATTTTTTCAGACATGTAACTTGTAAAATATCTGAAACAGACGTGAAAATAATAATTTTCAGAGCATACTTTGCGATTTTTTTCTATCGAGAGAATTTAATATTATTTGCGTTTCGGCGTGAGGAATGTATAGATATTATCATATAAAATAACATATATTTTTATAAGAGCTTAAAAACTTTAAATGTTTTAGGGGGATACGTAAGAAATCGGTAGAAAATCTGGAAGCGGCGGCTTAATGATTTATAGCAGATATCAGTTACAGATTGTCTCAATTTATATTGAACATATCTAAGAAACTTCCTTTATACTTTCTCCTAGCAGGTAAGTTAAAAGTATAAATAAGATACCACACAGGAGATGCACATTCTAGCTGCGATCTCACAAGAGAGCAGTAATGACTTATACTTTCAAAACTTCAAAAATTTGGCATTTTTTTTCAGACGGTCAAAATATTTTCGCTTTACAATTAAATGCAAATATTTGGAATATTTCTGAGCACATTAAAAAACCAAAAACTGTTTTAGAAAGGTGATGAAATACGCTTTCAAAATATAGAATTCGAAATAAACATATTTTTTTTTATTATAAAAATCTTGCATACAAACATAAAAAAGTTTTCAAAATGGCTCACCTTATATTTTTTCTAACTATAGTTACTCATAATAAAAAAAAAATAAAAACACATACATATTTTATTAGACAAATGTACAACAAACACATATTATAATCTCACTTTTTGTCGCTCTGTGTAAAAATAATTTTTAAAAAATTCCCAAAGTTCTAAAATTTTTTTTCAATTTGCGATTCAAAACTTTGTGTACATAAAAGTGTACATTTTACTTTTTTGGTGGCTATTTTTTAGATTGGAATATAAAGCGTGGTGTTTTTCCTTTCTAACACCGATTAGATAATATTTCTAACTATGATAATAAGAGAGTAACAGCGTTTTATATGAGACCTATGTGCGTTGGGACAAATATGGTCTCCTGTGATTAAACGGGTTAATATTTTAATATATTATCTATTTAATAATTATATTATCGAACTCATTTGTCCTTTCCGTGATAGTATACTCTATCTGACATTATTTGTTTAAACCTAAAATGTTCCATGGTAGCAGTATAAAATATTTTGTCTTCTGAAATTGAATTATTTAAGTAGAAAATCTGATGATAATGTAATTGGTCAAAATGCAAGTCGGTAGTGTGTATTTTTGTTTTAAATCAACTTCGCTATGTATTAAACACATAGAAAATATACATGTAAAAAGAACCCATACTTTATTATTTGTTTTAGGTATACATCTGCAGCTCTAAAACTCAATTGTATAATGCATAGACATCCAAATGGATAGACAAGCAGTTACAGATGAGGGGTAAAACCAAACTATGGAGAGCAAGAGGGGAAAGATGACTGTCATTCGTTGAACAATCAATCTGACAGTATATAGGCATCTCGCATTACAATATCACCATTTAGTTCTTAAAAGCAAAATCTGCTTTGAATGAATAGACCTTTTTACATGGGAGCGCGAATTGCTTGCCACGTTCAAAACTTATTTGCTAAGGCCAAATGCTCGCCCCAAAAAGACTCGCGCCAATACACATATCAATATTTTCTTGCCGTGTTTAGTTAAAACACTTTTACAAATGTTTCATAATTTACTTACCCCTGTAACCAGCGACGAGCACATTGGAGTACCGCCCACATTCGCTATGTGCATATTGATATGTAGATATATAAGCTGCCGTTATTTCGTTAAATGTATGGATGTCAGCTTCTCGCTGTTCACGGCAAGAATGATGACGTCACACATTTTAGATTCAAGCGAGGCTATATCCCCTCCCCATGGAGCGAGCCGGTTCCAAGGAGGGGCTACAGCCGGCGCCATGTGGAGGGGGAAATAATACGTTTTTATCACTTAGGGCAGGTCCAGATATATTCATATGTCCGTGGTATAATGCTATATTTTTTACCTACTATCTTTATTCCTATGTACCATGTGTAAAACCTGTTTATGTTTTCTTTGTCATCTACACACACCTGTGTAAACTAAAACACAAAAAATGTAAATGTATGTAAAAGCCCACAAGGGCGTTTAATGATTAATAAAAATAAATAAAATAAAAGTAAAGTAGTTTTACTGACTCAATATTCTGAAAAGTCTTTCAAAAAAACTTCTGCAGAATTTAGCAGCATTTATTTAGACGCATATAAATACATAATAAAAGAAACCAGTGAACAGAATAAACCCAGTCCACTTTAACGACTTCTCAAAAAAATGTATTGCCGCCGGAGTTTTTCAATTATGGAAACAAGTGGTGCTCTCTTTATGGCATTCAAATGAAACTACGTGAGATATAGCGGCTTTAGAGCCAAATATACTCAGCGCCATAAAATTCGCGACACTTGCAATTCAGGCTATAGTGGCGCTGCGAGCCACTGCGGCGATGTGCCGCATCAATCTAAGACGTTTAATTTCATTTTGGATTTAGTGCGGCGCGGATAGAGCAGTTATTTACGTAGTTACCTTCAAACATAAAAGTGAGGCTCACCGGACGATCATGCCGATTTTAATATTTTTCTTTATCGAGAATTTATTTCTTTATACTATACTACTATTCATATCTATAATATAAAAATGAATCGCTGAATGTGTTGGTAAGCGCAAATCTCGAGATCAGCTGAACTGATTTCGCTAATTCTTTTTTTAGAATATTCCTTGAAGTACGAGGATGGTTCTTACGGAGAGAAAAATTAAGAAAATTGCGCAGAAAATTGGATAATTTCAGAAAACATCGCACGTTTGACAGATTGCGTGTTTGAGAATGACATTTTGATTATTTATTAAATCAGGATTCTATTTTTGAAAATCCTTAGTCGATTAATTTATTTAAAGTAGGTACTCCCCTAATAGTTTGAATCAAATCAAGAATTTTAGATATTTTAAATAGGTACCTATGTTAGGTACCAAATTTAATATACATGAAAAATGGAAATTTGAATAAATATTGTAAAAGGTGGCACGCGGGTGTTTAAAAACTGAATGTACTGGGATTGAATATATGGAACGCGGGAGACGGGTTGGCGGGACGAGGGAGCGTAAAAGAGAAGAGGGAAGGCGGGGAAGGTGGAAGAGGAACGGGGGAGGAGAAGGGGACGTGTTAGAGGGGGGGGAACTCGGGAGGGGGGTTCGCGGGACCGAGAAAGGGGGAAGGGGGGGGGAGTGGAGTGGGGAGAAGGAAGGTGGAGAGGTGACGGACGCAGGAGAATAAGGGGAGGCGGAAGGGGAACGGGACGAATGGGAAAGGACACTCAGGGAGAAACAATGTCTTTATTAAATGGCATAGCAACGCATGCCGGGACCAGCTAGTACTAGATATTTGCTACACCTTTTGATTAATAAATTATTTTTTAATTAAATAAAGACAATATTAGCGAAACTCTATCGAAATCTGGAGACAGAAAAATCAGAAAAGATATTGGCTCCGCTGGGACCAATATCTTCCCGTCCCAGCGGAGCCAATATCTTTTCTGATTTTTCTGTCTCCAGATTTCGATTGAGTTTTGCTAATATTGTCTTTATTTAATTAAATATTATAATTTGAGATTTTACTCATAAAGTTTAAAAAATTAATAATAAATAAAATAATTATTCAGTTTGGTTTGATATTTCTGCCTCACTTCCAAATTTAAATTTTAGAAAAGGTCGCGCAGCCATTTCTCTCAAGCTTGTGGAATAAAAATGTGAATGGTAGAAGAAGTCGGGGACGCCCGAGGAAGACATGGCACGACCAAGTGAATCAGATACCTGAGTCGGGCCATGTGAAAAGTCGGAATAATAGAAGAGCATGTATGAGACGATGTATGAATGTGAACGAGGCAAGGAGTATGTGCCAAGATAAAGTTGTTTGGCGGTCCGTCTTCTCTGCCTACCCCTGCGGGGAAACGGCGTGATGGTTAGTTAGTTAGTTAGTTAGTTAGTTTTGTGGAATAAATACGGTAGTGTACGCCAACCTAAGAACTTATTTTTAATGTTTTTGATTCACAACATACCCTTGTGTACCTAGAGGGCAGAAAATCTGTTAATGAGTCTGACTAAAAACTTGCAAAAACTGAGTTCCCGGGTCATGAAAATTCAACGCGTGGAGCTGTCATATATATATCCAACCTTGAAAAAATTAGATAAAACGCCCTATGTTTGTTTCATGATTTTTATTATCCTTTTGGAAAGAATATATAATTGTAATGGTATATATATAGCTGAAAAGACAGATCTGAGACCAAGTCAATACCTGAGAGTAGCTAACAAAAGGTAGATACCTACTTTAAAAACGAGATCAGTTATTTTGTCTGCGCAAGTCACGTGCGGCGAATTTTGTTAAGTTTTATTTTTTTAACCTTTTTCGGAACAAATTAAGACAACGATTTACAATGGGAACTTCACTTACATATTATTAAATATTTAATAATTTAAATGATATTCAGTTATACGCAACTAATTTTAGCTTGAAAATATTAATGTTATTAATGAACATATTAATGTCACAGCATTCAACCTGATATTTTATTTTTTTTATTTTTTATTTTTTTATTTCTATTCTTGAACATACATAATACAGATTATTACATCAGTTTACATAGATATTAAGTTTAGTAATAAGAAAAAAAATGTTAATCATCCGTAACTGTATGTATGTTAATACCTAGTAGTATTATGTGAACACCTCACTAGGCGAACCTGTGCTGAGGTGTTCCCATGTTTGGGAGTAAATGCTATGCTGTCAACATAAGTAGAAACACCGTATCCTCCTTGATATTGTCAAGAAGGACACTGTGGGTCGACCCATGGCGGCAGTATCGAATACATAAATTAAAGATTAGTTGCAGTTAGGATCTACATATACAGTTATTCATAGTATCTAGTTTATGTTTAGGATAAATAGTAATTGTGGTAAATAGGTAGAAATTTTTTCTATGGACCACTCGCCACTGGTATAAATAATACTGTGGTATTATTTTTGTCTCAAAACAGAGTTTTTATAATAATTTATTTTTAATATTTGTGTCTGGTTATGTTTGGTTAGGTGTTATAATGTTTTGAATAAATTGAATACCTTGTTGTTTGATCCAGTCTTTGATGTGTTTTTTGTGAAGAATTGTAAATATGTTTGTAGTTAGTAGTTGCTTCAGTGAGGTGGGCATGTAGTTATATAGTTTGGTTGCGTAGTGCTTAAAGTTTCTTTGCCCGTGTGAAGAATGAGTTATCGGTATGTTTATTCGTTGCACTTCCCCAAGCCAGTATGCCATATGTGATAATGGATTGGCAAAGTGCAAAAAATATGGTTCTGAGGATTGGTCTTGGAAATATGTTTTTTATTGACTTTATGAGATGCATGACTCTTTTCAGTTTGTTTGTTATATAAGTTATGTGGTCAGTCCAGCGTAAGTTGGCATCTTTTATAACTCCTAGGTATTTTGTGTGCTTAACCCTTTTAATTCGCTCGCACTGACATGTGTAGGAAGTCTGTCCGCAGTTGTGTAAGATAAGGTCTATGTTCGGTGGAGGTTGGCCTCTTTGTGTGATACTGTGTGCAATATAATTGGTTTTTGTTGTGTTTAGGGTAAGAATGTTGTTATTTAGCCAATTTTTGACCACCGATAAACTTTTTTCGGCCTTCGAATATACCTCATTCCAAGTTTCTGCCTGGCAGAGAAGTACAGTATCGTCAGCAAATGTTACGCAATTATACAAACCTTTAAAAATGATTGGTTTTGGTTGCAAAAAATGTGTTTTTTTCTTCTTTTTACGCATGAGGAAAATACTTAGAATTTTGACATTTATATATTATATTATATGAAAACCACACTTTGCTGCACATCACTTTTAAATGATAGCTATTAAAACTTAGCTTAAGCGGTGCATTACAAAGTTTATTTTTCATTAAAGTCTTTATAAGTTCTTTTTGGTGTACAAAAAACTTGACGAGTTCGTTAAAGTAAGAATCAGAAATGTTTTTTGTTTATGTTCAGAATTTACCATCGTGTTTAGTGTCTTGTATTATATTTGGGATATAAATTAAAGGCCGGGTATTAGAGATTAAATAAATCACTCAGTTAAATTTTTCATGCATCACATGGTATGTGTGCACAACACGTATTGCCGTTACGTTAAGCCGACGTTAAGCTTTTACGAAAATCATTCAATAGGATTACATCATTAGATAGGGCTGCTTTTAACGTTATATTATTTCACGTGACATATTTATCTTTTATGTGCATTACCGCATTACGTTAATGTTCTTTTTTTAGAATATAAATTTATGCATAAAGTTTTTTTTTATTAACGAGTAGGTCAATCAATACATTTAGTTAGTGCACGCGCCCTACATTTGGAGCGGTACCAAACTTAGAAGTTAATGTCCACTAACATTTTTGCTGCTTTATAGAATTCGCTGGGTTGACAATAGTGATGTTCCGGGTATCCGTGTCCGTATCCGTATCCGCGGATATCCGAGGGAGAAGAAAAATCCGTTTCCGTATCCGTATCCATCACTTTTCTCGTGGATCTTTTACGGATCTTTTACCTTATTAATTTCCAATTGATAGGATGAAATGCTATATATAGGTGATTAGGCAGAATTAAAAAAAAAACTATTAAATTCCATTCAGAGTATTTTTTTAATTCTTAAAATCAAATATTTTATCGCATTAAGTTACCATACCGTCGTTGCGGCGGACGTAACATCAACTATCGTTTTAAGGTCTCACGCGCCGAAACCGATTGAATAAGAAATTAAAGATCCGTATCCGCGGATCTTGACACCAAATATCCGTATTCTGATCCGTATCCGCGGATATACATTTTTAGCGATCCGGCACATCATTAGTTGACAACAGACGACCACCTATCACCTGGCGAAGCGGAATAGTTCAACAATCATCGCGGAGTTCAATAAAGGCCAATCTCATCAGCTGTAGAGTGATTTAATGCACTAATATATTTGATTTTATTCAGTCAATAAATGCAGTCTGCATAATCGATGTGTCATCATTTCTCCTGGGCTGTAAAGCTGACATATCTAGCCGGCTACTGACGTCACCATAGTTCAGCAAAATCAGCAAAGTATCGAGCCTCGACCATAGCCCGACTCTTTCACTGCTAATATACAAAAGAAATATATTTTTTCCTCGGGGCCTACGTCTTGTAGAATGGAGGAATCGTAAAACCTGGCTAGTATTTCCACAGCTGAGCTATTGAGCGCAAGAAAAGACGTAAAAATTTCGACCAAACTACTATATTTTAACTTACTATGTTTTCTAAAAATATTAGTGTCCTTCCCACCTGGATGGCCCACCTAACCTCAGTATTTTTTTTGGCTCACCAAAAGATTTGAGTTGGGCAACCCTGTTCCACGCCTATGAAATCGCTGAAAACTGCTTCTAGGAAATCTATTTTGAAAACATTCACTATCTGCATTGAAATTTCGACCAATGCGAAAAATTCATTTTGAAAATTTTTCAAACGTTTTTCAACACAATTTTTTAATAATAAATCGGTATTCGAAAAACTATTTGATGTTTGATATTACTAACTCCATTCAACACAAACGACAAAATTCAAAATTAAAGTTTTTTGGTCATAAATACATATCAAAGGATATTGCCAATTTTAAAGTTCCAAAATAGATACTTCGATGAAATGATAACGACAGATTTATTTATATCAACGGGAAAAAAATAAAATGCTTTCATAAGAATTAATCATGTGGCTTGTCACAAATGGCACTTGTGCCGTAAATTTGTGATATAGGTAGCTAAGTAAAATTATAAAATTTTAAAATATGTACCTACAATAAAATTATAAAATTTTAAAATATTTTCGTATACGAGTATATTATTCATGTGATTAATAATAACAGGGTATTTTTAGGAAAGGAAGGAGAGGATGTTCTGGGAAGGAATAAGGTATAAGGGGTGGGTGGGAATCTGGGGGTCAATGTGTCCAGGATTCTACCCCTCACATTGCAGTGAAAGGTGACGTTCCGAGAGAGCCTTGCTGAAGAAGTCAAAAGGTTTCTCTCAACCAGTTCCTCCCGATCTGGCCTCGTACACAATTGGTGGGCAGACGCTTCCGCAGCTACGACCCGGACAAACCTCACTCCTGTTCTGTAGGTTTTCCGTAATATAAATGGTAACCAAGGGCGGATCCAGCTTTGGCGCCAGGGGGGGGTCACAAAGCACCAGGGGGGGTCACATAGTCGTGGTCAAGTCACTAGAAGTTAAAATTTATTTTTTATAATAATATATACAAGTAAAAAGTAGGTCCGCCTAGGTCCAGGACCCAGCCCAGGGGGGGGTCATGACCCCATGACCCCCCCCCCTGGATCCGCCACTGATGGTAACTGGCGCGGCGGTACCCGCCTCACAAATTAAAATTAGGCATATCCTACTAATATTATAAAGGCGAAAGTTTGTATGGATGTATGTTTGTTACTCTTTCACGCGAAAACTACTGAATGGATTTTAATGAAACTTTACAATAATATAGCTCATACATCAGAATAGGCTATAGGCTATAGCTTAGAGCTCTGGCATTATGAAATTTATATACAAAAATTGCAATAGGTGGCACGCGAGCTGTTTGAAAAATGAATGAAGCGGGTATGGAGGGGGGATGGGGGGGATAGGATGTGGGGGCAGGGCGGAGGGGGGGAGATCGGAGGGCGTAGGTTGAGGGTGAGGGGTGAGGGGGATTTTTGTAGGGAGAGGGTGGGGGGGAGAGGGGTAAGAGGGGGCGGGGGAGAGGAGGGGGGGGGGATTGGAGTGAGGATAGGGAAGGTGGAGGAGGCGCTGTGGGTACCCCCTAATACTATGCGAGCGAAGCCGGGGGCAAAAAGCTAGTTATGATATAAACCTTAAATTATCTCAAAAGGCATAGAAAACGAATGACATTTGACAGTTCTTCGCTTCTAATGGGACCGTCTTTCAAGTGCTGCCACCTAGCGACAGAGATAGTGCGGAACAAACGGATAAGGTGGTAATAGTCTAATTGGTAGACACGCCAATGTAACACTCTAGTTACACTAGCAGGGGTCACCAAATGGCGGACCGCGGTTCGGATCCGGACCGCCGACCTATTTTGTGCGGAACTTGTATTAACAATACAAAATATTTTGATTAAGGATCTTATATCGGAATTTGAAAACAGATTTTAAGAAAATTGAGAATGTCGTCGACATCCTCAGTAACATTTACTCTCTGCAACCTGGTGATGAATAGAGCAATGAAGCTGCAAATATTTTCGGGAGTAATTAAGCTGCTCTCCGGATGGAAATGATCGATTTCAAAGAAAATACAGTTTTAAAACACCAAAAACAGGAAGTTTCTTGTCAAGAGTTTTGGATAAAATTTGTTTGTTCTAATAAATACCCAGAATAAAAAAAAATTGCATTGAAACTTCTCATTTTCTTTGGGCCGAAATTTATTTGTGAAGCAGCATTTTCCAAGATGAGCTTCAAAAAAAAATAAATTCCAGTCAGACTTACATCTCCAAGATTTATGACAATAGCTTGCACAAACTTTAGTCCAAACTTCGGACGGATAGTCCAAGGCAAAAATGTCATTTTTCTCAATAATATTGGGGTGGGGGGGGGGGGGGGGGGGGGTTAGGTTTTTTTCCTTCCTGACCGCGACGGTCATGTTATTTCAAATATTTAAAAAAACGAACCCCTAATGAAAGCAATCGGTGACCCCTGCACTAGAGGATTTGGGTTTGAGTCTCGGTTGCGACCGTTATCTTTCTCCAAGTGAAAACTTCTTCAGCACCTTTGAAAAAAACTTAAAAAGAGACAAACACATAACATCTATGGGATTTAGATTACGAGAAAATGAGGTACCAAGTATAATCGCGTGGTGCTTTGTAGCCTGCAAATCTCCTCTTTGTCTCTTGTCTACTTTAGTTTTCTAAAGGTTTCACTTCTACCGCAATTGCACACTCTGATTTTTTATTTGTTTTCTGTATTTTTGTCTCTTTCATATTTTCATTGAGAGGTTGTTTGATATTATCTTCTTCAACGATTAAATACTATAAAAGATATCATCGTGATTAAAGTGAATTTCGCTAAAACATAAGACAATATGAATTTCTCGCATAGATTATTTAACATCAGTTAGGAATCTTACCATAACCTTTACATATTATATGAAAGGGTTTGGGTCATAATTAATCGTGCGCCTTTAAGATGAAGGCCCCAAGCCCTAAGCCCCAAAGGATAAGTGGAACAATTAGTTAAGCAGAATTATAGGCCTTCTCGTGTAAAGGAACATATTGTATTTACATACGCGCCTGAAAATTATATTATGTATACCTACTTTGTGATCATGCAAACTACAGGGAAAGGAAATCAGTCACAGTATAATGGGCACTTTACATAACTTTTTTCGTCCAGTTTCCATATAGGCTGTCTTTTCAGTGGATGTGGGATGAAAAAAGGACAAATAACTAACTAGGACTGCAACCTTATTATCACATTTGTTTATTCATGATTGTGAACGAAGTTTAGGTTCTGTTCTTTATTTAGAATTTCACATCTATTTTTGATGATTATCATGTAGCAAATATCGATGGTTTCATTCGTTTTACGGTTATGGTCAAGGTTGTGTCATTTTCCCCGTCCCAAAATAGTATTTCTTCTGCAATGGCAACTTTCTACATGAAAGTACGAAAATAATGATCGTGCCCAAGAAAGACATGGCACAACCAAGTCAGAATAATAGAAGAGCATGTATGCGACGATTTATGAATGTAAACGAGGCAAGGGGTGTGCGCCAAGAACGAGTTGTTTGGCGGTCCGTCATCTCTGCCTACCCCTGCGGGGAAATAGCGTGATGGTTAGTTAGTTAGTTATGATCGTGTTAAGGAGAGATTTTTCATGGAATAACGCATCTTATAAAATAATGCACATCGTCAATTTTTTCATGAATAGGAAAAAGATCTGAAGTCTAAAATATCAATTGTTCAGGAAAGCCAAATTAATCATTGCTTGTGTCAGCAAAACGAGTAAATTGTCAGTAAAAAATTCAGGAATCTATATATTCAATATACATATGTATGTAATATATATATATTTTTCAGTTCATCTACGTAGTCTTTAAATTTAAAGACTTTTGTTTTCATTCTCTATTTTAACATAATTATTCCGCGACAAGTGTTTTGGATTATAAAAGGTACACGTCTTGTAAAAGGGCTAGCGAGTACCCGATGTAGGTAGCAAAACCACTCAACGAAAGAAAGTGTTTTATTTCAGTTTATTGAAGTGATTATGGATACACAATATTTTTTTGTTATTTTTTTCCGTCTGGTGCGTGCACGAATAATTCAGAAGGTTATCCGACGCGTGAGCAGGCCACATACAGCTGACCATTTGAGAAGCACGGATTTTCAAAATTTACCTCCTACCGCTACTATGTCTCCTTTGCAATTCCTCCCTCTGCCCTTCCTCACCCCCCCCCCCCCCCCCCCTACTCTACGTGGCCTTCCGCTTCCCCCTTCCCCGCGATTCGCCCCCTCCTTCGTTCCCTCCCCCCACCTAGATTCCACTTCCGCCTTTCCTGCATGCCACTAAACTAAATGAATTACACACACCTTCCGAACAACTCGTGCACCACCCATTGTAAAATTTTATTCTAAATTTCTTAACTCCAAAGCTCACCATTATATATATATATGGTGGGTGTGTGCATAATAATTCGCCGTAGTTTCATCGCAATCGGATTAATGGCTATACCATTAATCCGATTGCGATGAACACATACAGGAAAAAAAAATCATGTGCACACGTTTTATAATAATAATATTTGGATCATTTCTATGGCGCTGTTTTCATGAGAAAATCACCCGAGGGCGCTTTAAAACTTAATATAAAAAATCTTCAAAATGTTATTTAATTTAAAATTTGTATATAACTTATTTACGATTTACTCCTCCCCGACAACTTCTAAATCTAATTTTCTTGGCAGTGTTTCGATTTACATAGGTTGTAAAGTCAATTTTTGCAGCCGCCAAAGGTTTTAATGCTGATTATTATTTTTGGACTTATTAAACGGCTAGTCACAAATTTATATTATTAGTACTACTATTGCCAGTAACACAAAAACAAAACAAATTATCATCAAACCTAACACCTGACTCAGTTAGCGAGATGAGACCCGGTGCCGGAAGAGACGAAACATGTGATCCTATGATCAGTGTCACAGTCAGTTAATTGTCAATGTCAATTATTTGGTATTGGCACTGTATTTAGAATGATTTCCAAATCGTAATAAATATTTTAACGGATTACGTCCCACCGGTATTTTTAAAATTATTTCGAGTTTATCCACTTAACCTAAAACTGATTGAGATTACTTTACGATATACTAGCTTTTTCCCGCGGCTTCGCTCGCATGGTATTAGGGGTTTCCCACTCCGCCTCCTCCACCTTCCCTCTCCACACTCCACTACCCTCATCAACCCTCCTCCTCCTCCACCCACCTCCCACCCACCAACTCCAATCCCCCCATCAATCTCCATTCCACTCCCCCCTCTCCTCACCCCTCCCTAACCTCCTCCCCCCTCCACCTTTACTCTCCCCACTCCACTCATCCATCAACCCCCCTCTCCCTCCCCCTCCTTCTCCACCGACCCCTCCCCCACCCCATACCCCTCCCACTCCACCTTCCTCCACCCGTCCCCCTTCCACTTCCTTCCCTCCCACTCTCTCCACTCCCATCAACCCACTCCCCCTATACCTCCACCCACCCCTCCCCTCATCCCTACCCCTTACTTCCCTCCGACCTCTCCCACCCCACTCCGTCTCCTCCACCTTCCCTCTCCCCACACCACTCCCCCCATCAACCCCCTTCCCCCATCCCCTACTCCTCCCCACACCCTCCTCCATCCTTCCCCTTTCCCCTTCCTTCCCTCCCCCCTATCCCTCCCCTAACCCCCTCCCCCCACTATCTTCCCCCTCCACTTTCCCCCTCCACCAAAACCCTCCCAACACCCCATCCCCACTCCCCCCTCTCACCTCTCGCATTCCACACATTCATTCCCGATACATTCAGTTTTCAAACTGCTCGCGTGCAACCTATTATAATTTTTTATACAAATTTCATAATGCCCGACCGTTCACCTCGCCCGATCACACTTTTCATAACGCTCTCGACACTCATTCACCAGCGTACTCCCAAGTCAAGCGTGCGAAAAGGCTCGACTGTTCGCCTCGCCCGATCACACTCTTCGTAACGCTCTCGTCACGCATTCACCAGCTTACTCCCCAAGTCAAGCGTGCGTAAAGAAGTTTTACTTAAAAAAAACTTATTTATATATGTATTTCAAGATTAATTTGTAAGTAACTAAAATTCCTTTTGTTATTCCGAATTTTAAACAGCTGTCAAGCGTAATAATAATTACATAGCAGAACTTCTTTGAAAATAAACTGTTTTTTACTTAATTTTTTTTTATTTTTTTATTTATTTAAATTCTGTATTACAGACTGTGTGTCCATTTACAATACACATGTGCCACATAATAGACCTTTATGGGTAACTAAAAGAAACTTCAGATAGTAACATGAGATACATACATAATTATAGCGGGTATGATGTAACGAATATAAGACTCGTATTTTATATAACCTGGCGGCAGAGCAGAGATCCAAACTCGGGATAGTGGGCCAAGTAATTCTCTATCATGTAGGTAGGGATTCAATTAAATCAAAGATTATTAACTTTTCAAAAAAAATATGTATTGAACACAAAAAGCAACACGGAAGTGTGTAAACTTCCATCAGGTTATCAAGAAGAAACATATAAAAATTAACATACCAGATGGACTCCTAACCCCGGAACGACAGGTATCAAATAATGCTGACTAAATCTAAAAAATAACTCTCGAAGAGATGTGGGAAAACCATCCGATGCTTCCATGGTAAATCGGCATGGAACCGATGACCGCCCGCTCGAAGTCCTTGCCTCCATCCGAGTGAAGGTCACGCCCAAGCTGCTGCTGCTGCTGCTATCCGAACTACGGCTTCCAATCAATCAGCCAGCAGATCATGAACTGGTAACATTTGGCTGGGGGGCCGGCGAGTATGTTAGAGGCCTGGGAGAATCCAAAACCCGGATCTTCACTCCACGCACTCCCGGATACTAGGTGCTTATTGGAGATTCGTACAGGAGTCCCGAAGTTACATGTTCGGCCCGGCATTTCACTAAAGCCCGCTTTCAGCAGCGCGATTTAACCAAAGTTTGCCTTTCGCGGTCATCTTTTTAAACCCACCCACTTCGGTGGTCCGGTTGAAACACCCCAACATCGGGTTTAACACATAAATAAAGACGCCACGGTCTTAACTGTCTTTAAGATTCACTCCCCGCTCACCGGAATTAGAAATATGCTGCGGATTACATCGGGTTTTGTCGATATTCAAAAACACTCACTCTCGACCCAGTAGCCATTGCTCCTCGCAGGAAGGAAGTCACCATAAACAAAACTGCTCTTCTTTCTTTTCCAAAAATTACCAGTGTCCAAAAAAAACACCATAGACAAAATAAACACCTAAGCAAGAACTGCATTAGTTACATAATTATTTATGTGACAATGAGTAGCACTTAAATGCCTCTTGAATTCTTCAAGGATCTATAGTTTTGGAAGTGTTATATAACAACACCATTCCTCTTGTCATGTTTTGCTGATCCAGTACGTCCGTTCTGCTATGTGGGATACATAGAAGATCGTGGTACCGTCCCTGGCTGTAGTTGTTCGGCTTATACAACTTATAACATTCCAGGAGGTATGGGCTATCTATTAAATTATTAATGATTTTGAACGCCGTTACTGCAAGGGCCCCACTCCTCGACTGGAGACTTTGGCAATGTATTTCTGTGAGCAGATCTTCATGATGCATGAATCGCGGGTACTCCCCGTGCATCCTCATAAGCAGGTATCTAAGAAACTTTTTTTGAATCTGTTCCAATTTCTCAACGTATTTTTTCTGGTACGGGGCCTATACAGCAGAAGCGTATTCAATTTTAGACCTTATAATGCTTTAATAGACCTCATAATACATAGCCATCATTGCTTCAGGTTTTGAAAACTGTTTGCACGATTTTATGACAAACCCTAGAAGTTTGTAGCGTGATGTTGTCAACTGCAATATGTGGTCTGAAAATATAAGTTTGGGATCAAATACTACCCCTAGGTCCTTAATGGATTTAACTGGTGACAATACATCTTTTTTAATACTATAATCAAATTTGATGGGGTTTCCCGAACGGGTATTTGACATTGCAACACATTTTTTTTATTAAAGAATAATTTATTTTCATCAGCCTATGATGAAATTGAATCTAAACTGATTTGTAATTTAACACAATCTTGCCCGTCGCAAATTTCAGATCATCAGCAAAAAGCAGGCAAGTGGAATGTTTGATGCATTCTTGAATGTCATCAATTAAAATTAAAAATAGTAGAGGTCCCAGGTTTGACCCCTGTGGTGCTCCAGAGAATGCGGAGAATTCCATAGACCTGTATCCGTCGGTGCATACACCCTGTTTCCTATTTCTCAGATATGTGGCAAAATTTTTAGAAGAGGCTTGTCGAAACCTATTCTGTGTAATTTCCGTAATAACATATCGTGATCGACTCGGTCTAATACCTTAGCGAAGTCCATGTAGATTACATCGGTTTGTTGCGCATCTAATCCTCTTGCACTCTTTGTGAGAGTTCGAGAAGATTAGAGATGGTGGACTTCTTAATATTAATATAGTGAAAAATAAATAGATTTCTAAGCAAATAAGTATTTGTAATAATTAAGCATTTATTTGTGTAGAAATCGTAATTCATATACGACAAATTTGTGTTAATAATAATAATAATAACGAAATATTTGTATTGCGCAGTTTTGTGTAATCCACTTCAAGTTAACAACGTAAATCAATCGTTTGTAATTTGTATTTTTTAACATTTTTAAAAAATGTAAATACCTCACAAGAGTCTCCGCTGCTCCCGTCTGGAGCCAGTGAGACTATAGCATCCCCAATTGGGGTATGTTGTGAGAATAAGGTAGTGGGGAGAGCAAGAAGATGAGGGAGAGGAAGGTGGGGAAGTACCTGGCAATTCAGATCTGGTTACCAAACACGGCTAAAGCCATTTGTAAGCAACGTTTCAATTCTGAATAGTGGTCTGACACCGCGGCAATACTGAAAATATCTTACACTCTGGTCGCCCATCAAAATGCTTTTTTAATGATTTTTTAAATTTTATGTTCATCGAAAACATAGCGAATAATGCAAAAATATATATTTTTAATATTTATCATTATTTCACAAATAATTGCGCGTCGCGAAAAACAATAACATTGATTTCTTCAATCTATAGATACACAAGAATCCCTGTTTCCCTTGGTCACGCCATAACTTCAGAACGACTGTACTGACACGTTGGACGCCAAAAATGACACGTACCTTTCTCAGTTAGCAGAGAAATTCCGTTTGCATGAGCTCTCATCATCATCTCAGGGTCCTGCGTGGGATAAAAAGAAAGCTACTATCTGATGTAAATAAAAGAACTCACATAAAACAAAATGAACTTGTTATTATTGACAAGCAAAAAAAAACATAATCTACTATAACATAATCTACATAAATACCTTTGTAAACTCATAAAGAAAGGTGTAAAGAGAGAGAGAGAGATAATTCAGTTATTTTAGTAGAATCCACTCCAAATGATCATTCGTAGCTTGCGATAGTTAATATGGCGCACCTCTTCTAACCTCAGCGACAAGGGCTCCAGATAGCTGGGGAAGAGCCCCAGAGCTGCCGCTTCGCATGTCCATGACACAGTGAAGGAGCCGAGATTTCAGTCCATCCACAAAGGCCCGCTGATCACAATGGGTCCGATGGCCATCTCTCAGCATTGAAAGGATATAACCCGCAGTTCTAGACTGTTGACGTCATTTAAGAAGCGCCTGCAATCTACATCAAAGCTGTCCTCGGTGATATTGGATTGTACGTGGCTGCTAACACGCCCGACCAAAACATCAATGTATCAAGCTGCATTCAGTATCCCAATGGCCATTTCTCGATGGGCTGTTTGCTGCGTCATTACGAGTGTCAAGCAATATTTCTTCACAGCACCATTTTAGCATAATATATACATAATATTACAAATTTACACAATCACTTACGAGTATCAAAACTCCTTACAACTCAAAACTTCCGACCAATCCATCGTTATGTCATGACGTCGCCCTTACCACAGTTTCTTTTTTTCTAAAACAAAAAACAATCGAACAATGTTCCGGCAATTTGAATTTGTTATCAATCGTTCCAACGGCACCCGAAATTAATAAAACTCCTTCTGAGCAAGTAGGTACCGATTGAGTAACTACCATGAAAATAATTACGTTACAATTCCCCGCTTCCCCAGAAATTTTACGCCGCAGAGTGAAGTAAAATTATACCAAAACAATATGAAATATCTCTCTACTCCTGCACTTGTACATAAGGAGCAAAAATAATTAAAACATTAAAGAAAATGACACAGAAAATATCAAAAAACAAAAGAATTATACATATATATATATATTCACAATAACAAGGAAACCCCAAAAAGAAAACCAATACGCAGATTGGAGTTACACAACCTATTTGTTTATATATTCTATTTTATAATTTTATATTTATTATTATAACTATTTTACATATATTTATTTTAATTTTATTTTAATGAGAATGGAATCACCACTTTTTCATCTCCAAAATGAGATTGGAAAACACTTACTCACACAAAGGGAGTCAATCTCTCAGAAACACTTGTGAGTACGGAGGACTCAAGCTCCCACTTGTGAGATCTTTAAAAAAAAATCACATGGATATTATTAATGGAAAAAATAAAGAACCAAATAAAAATTACCTAATTTTTTCTCTCTTCTCCCTTTATTTATATTAAACTAAATGTCTGACTAAGCTAAAGACCTAAAACAATACATCTCAACAACTAACAATATATCTAGACTTAAATATGTCTATTATTATTTTTTAGATTCAATTATAAAAATTGACGTACAAAGTGGTCAGTATAGGGTTTACATTACTAAATACCTAACTGTCAAGTATTTTAGATGAGGTTTTAAATTCCGGAGAAATACCTATCTGTCAAAAGTAGTTAAATTAGGGTTTACATTTTCCAAAATACCTATTTATCAGATATATTAATGTCATCAGTAATCTTGATTGAAAACAGAACAAATTCAAGAAATACCTATCATATACTCTTCGTACGAACATTGCTTGCTCAAGAAATAAGACTAAGGTAACAACCCGAATGGCTTCCATCGAAATTTCACTTACTACGTAAGCAAAGTGTCAAAATTTCTCGGACAAACAAAGATATAAATTGGTGCTCAATCATGTACTTCAGATGACTGACACTGTATTAGCACAGCACTGGTATTAGCAGTGAAATACTTAGGCATATATTATTACTGTTTAAAATTAACAAATTATACTTATGACTAACAAAAACTGTACAAGAAAAACTACACTCTCCTATATTAAAGGTAGAGTGTCAATTTCCAGATCGGAATTATTTAATAGTGGTGCACGCCGAAGCAGTACTTCCCTTTATTTGTGACAAAACCAATTTCCTAATGAATAATGTCTTAATTACTTAACTTAATATTAACAGATTGTCATATTCAACATTTAATTAGGTATATTAAACAATAAAACAGATTTAGTTATAAACTAAACTAATTTCTTGGGCGCCACTGATCACTAAGATCAGAGAAACATCTCTTGTGGAGATGTTCCTATTCTAGTCCAACGAGGATAAATAAATGAAGTCTATCATCAGTACACTAGAATGTAGTGCTCACTCCGAGCACATGCCTTGGAGGTACCAAGCTTCAAGACACGTGAGCAAAGTGTCACACAAAAGAAAAAAAATAAATGAAGCAGTATGAAGGCTTGGTATTCCTTCATGCCACCGCATAAAAAGAAAAAATATTAAAAAAACAATAGTTTTTTAATAAACCTAATTATGTAAAACTAGTATTAATTATTCTAATAATATTCGCAAATTACTATTTATAAATTTATGTTTACCTATAACCAAATATAGCTAATTATATATAAACGTCTACCTATAAATATGTACAAGTAACAAAAGATTTTAATCAATATAAACACATGAGGGCTAATATTCTCACCAAAAATTGTCATCAAAATATACGCGTCCGTATTTAATTTGATGAGCGGTGATCTTCTGCGATTCTCGTATGCAGAATGCAGAGGACCACGATGTAATTTTGTATATAACGCCATATATTTTTTTTTTTTTTTTTTAAATAACATAATGAAATATTAAAAAAAAAATAAATATTTTTTAACTTCTAATACAAGTTCCCAAGCACACTGCATTCAAAGAAAAGTCATTAATTATGATAGCTTAAAAACAAATAATTAAATTTAACGTAAATAACAGTAATTCGATAGTAAATAACAGATAGTGACGATAGTAAATAACAGATAGTAGCCTCTTATCGTGCACCAAGAGAGTAATCTACCCTCTTTAAAACGTTGGGCGCCAAAAATGACACGTATCTTATCAGTTAGCAGAGAAATTCCGTTTGCATGAGCTCTCATCATCATCTCAGGGTCCTGCGTGGGATAAAAAGAAAGCTACTATCTGATGTAAATAAAAGAACTCACATAAAACAAAATGAACTTGTTATTATTGACAAGCAAAAAAAAACATAATCTACTATAACATAATCTACATAAATACCTTTGTAAACTCATAAAGAAAGGTGTAAAGAGAGAGAGAGATAATTCAGTTATTTTAGTAGAATCCACTCCAAATGATCATTCGTAGCTTGCGATAGTTAATATGGCGCACCTCTTCTAACCTCAGCGACAAGGGCTCCAGATAGCTGGGGAAGAGCCCCAGAGCTGCCGCTTCGCATGTCCATGACACAGTGAAGGAGCCGAGATTTCAGTCCATCCACAAAGGCCCGCTGATCACAATGGGTCCGATGGCCATCTCTCAGCATTGAAAGGATATAACCCGCAGTTCTAGACTGTTGACGTCATTTAAGAAGCGCCTGCAATCTACATCAAAGCTGTCCTCGGTGATATTGGATTGTACGTGGCTGCTAACACGCCCGACCAAAACATCAATGTATCAAGCTGCATTCAGTATCCCAATGGCCATTTCTCGATGGGCTGTTTGCTGCGTCATTACGAGTGTCAAGCAATATTTCTTCACAGCACCATTTTAGCATAATATATACATAATATTACAAATTTACACAATCACTTACGAGTATCAAAACTCCTTACAACTCAAAACTTCCGACCAATCCATCGTTATGTCATGACGTCGCCCTTACCACAGTTTCTTTTTTTCTAAAACAAAAAACAATCGAACAATGTTCCGGCAATTTGAATTTGTTATCAATCGTTCCAACGGCACCCGAAATTAATAAAACTCCTTCTGAGCAAGTAGGTACCGATTGAGTAACTACCATGAAAATAATTACGTTACAGTACCTATTTCATTCATCTTTTTTTAAAGTTTTGTAATATTTTGTAAAAGGTTCTTATGGAAAGAAAATTAAGAAAATTGAATAATTTCAGAAAGCGACCATTTAACTTCGCACTTTTAACAGTTCGCGCGTTTGATGAAATTGAATTTAGCAGGTAGCTGTTTTTTTGTATTAAAAGAATTTTCTGTGGATTTTTTTAAATATCTGGAAATAATAGTAGGAACCAAATAATTTTGTTGATTTTTCTTATAACATATAAAAACTAATATTTGTAATATACGAAAAATTCAAATTTGAATAAAAAAATTGTAATATGTGGCACGCGAACTGTTTAGAAACTGAATGTACTGGGACTGAATATATGGAAAGCGGGAGAGGGAAGAGAGTGGGCGGGGAAGGTGGAAGAGGAACGTGAACGTTGGAGGGAAGGGGATGCGGGAGGGGAACGGGAACGCACGGGAAAGGATATGCAGGGAGAAACAACTTAGTTCCTTGAATATGGCATTGCAACGCATGCCGGGAACCAGCTAGTCACCTATGTTTCATAATTTAAAACATTAATAGATAAATTAGCAGACATCCGTTCTAGATATATGTTTAGAAAACCTTATGGTTAGAAAAATAATTTTTCAGTTTGGTTAAGTTCAGTTTTGCCTGAAAAGGGCTATGCAGCCGTTCCCCTATAACTAGAGATAAGATACAAAATCTTCATTTTCCTCATCAGGAAGAATCACACCTGTACGACTATTTGTACAACGTGTAAACCAGATCAGGTGTTTTTATTCTGTTAATTTACGTTAGTAATATATTTAGTTTATTAATTAATTCAACCATCAGCACATAGTTCTTATTACCATATTCTATGCAAATACTGAAAATTATTCCCTTCCCCCGGTGGGACGGAAATTGCGATGAACGAACTGCTTTTCCTACTTATTTGAATAATTTAAATTCTGTAAACATTGTGTATTATGTATATTACATTAATAATGTATATTACATTAAAATAGATTGGTCAAGATGTCTAAGGATACAAGGTGACCCCGTAAATTTGATACTATTATTTAAAAAATATCATTCACTTAAATGCAAGAAAAAAATTTAATAAAGGTTACAAAAGAACATTATAAAGTAAGTATTAGTAAATACTTTTTAGAGGCGGGTATGCCATAGGTCACCCCAAGAGGTTCACTATGTTTGGCGACTTAGCAGGGAGATCGGGTTCATTGGGTGGTTCACTACGTGACTTAGGTAAGAATGTTTCTTTATCCATTTGTAAATAATAAACTTAGATAGAGCCTAAGTATTAATAAAAAGCCCCCTTTAGGCGAGTTTTCACAATAACGGCGCTCCGCAAATTATCCAATTATTTATAATTATTATAGTTATTATTTGCAGGGCTGGTTGAGGGAGACCTTTTGCTTTCTCCACCAGGGCTCTTTCGGAATATCGCCTGGCACCGCAGTGGGAAGGATGGATTTATTCGTCCATCACTGCTGGATACACTGATCCCAGATTCCTACCAAACCCTCATACCTTTTTCTTTCCCTGATCCAACTTCTCCTTATTTAAAAAAACCCCCACACAGCATCTCGAAGGTTGACACATGCCCATTTTCCATGGAGCTAATGTCAAAAAACCTATATAATGAAAAAATAATCCAGAACAAAAAAAATAAACGCAAGGTCTACTATTCACAGAATTACAAGTCTAATAATTCACAGTATGTAGACCCACCTTTTTTCTAATTTTGTTATTTCTGTAAAGTGCACCATTGTTATCCATTAGCCCATGCGTGGGACACAGACGTTGAATCCATCTTGACTCACTGCTGTAAATAATGAGTGAACTGTCGTCCATAAGTAAGTGCTGTTAGGGTACGTGTTTGAAAGGCGTGTTGTTAAATGCACAATGGTCACCCCCGTCGATCCCACCCCTAACCTTTGGAGGGGTGGTCACCCCACGAGACACGATGGGAAGGTGATACGTTGAATGCACAATGCACAACATATTGGAGTAGATACTCGAATTTATTGAGTAGGTAGGTACCGACATATACCCATTACTAGGCGAGTACTGTTCAACAAAACAGTTTGGCAATACGATATTGAAATTTAATAAATTGAAATTAAGTTGTTTCAACAACTTTCACAATGCGTACATAACATATCGTGGTAGGTACTCAAATGTATTGAGTAGTTAAGTACTGTTTACTAAATAAGAACTCTTCGACAATAAACGTGACAATAAAATGTGGAAGTTTTATAAATTGGAAATAATTAATTTTTTTTAACTCCACATAGGAGAAGTGCCTATGTCATCTTTGAAGATGCTGTGAGAGAGATTTATCTGAGGAGTGGAAGGAGTGAACATGAGTCTTTAAGATACCCATATTGTGGAAAGAAGGAAATTCAAAGGCCGGCAAATCATTCCACAGCCAAGCTGTTGAACTCAAGAACGAGTCGTAGATGCGACCCTTTCTTATGTGACAAATGTCAAGCATGTACATATGTTGGGCGCGCGTTTGACGTGTTTCCCGACTACGCACCGGTGCCGAAGGGATCAATGATGCTAGTTCCTCGGAGCATCTTCTATTGTAATACCGGTAGAAGAAGGATAGCATTCCCACCCGACGCCTGTGCTCCAAAGATTGCAATCCGTATGTTAAGATGGGAGAATCTATCAAACGAACCACCCGTTTCCGCACAGAGTCGAGGGTATTTTTCAGGTATTTTGGAGCTCCAGACCAGAGGTGGCTGCTTGATCCTTGGTCCGCTGAATGTCTGGCCGCTAAGGTTCGGCAGGCGCTTTACACCACCAGACCAAAGGAGACTTGCGTGGGACTGTGGATTTATAGTATTATATTGGAACCGAGTGAAATAAATATTTTATTGCTATCTCTAAATAACTTGAAATTTTTATAACTTGAAATAATACAAATTTTTTTATCAGGGTAAATTTTATGATGCTTGTGCTAAGTAAAACCGGTCAGCATTAATAAATCAAATAAATTTCGTGTTTATAAACAAGGTAATTGTTTTATTTAATTAATATGTCAAACAACATAGTGAGTGCTTTCTAACAAAATTGTATTAATTAAAAATAACATGGTACTGTAAATTATAATTACGGCACGTTCGGGGTTGTAGATACTTTCAATATCGCCCTGGTGAAAAACCACCATTCACAATCGAAACGTTGCCTGAAATTGATTTAGCCGTATTTGGTGACCAGATCTGAAGAGCCTAATGTATAATTCCCCACCATCCTCTTTCCCATCTCCTTCCCATATCTACTTCTTCAGCCTCACAACACATAAATTGGGGATGCCATTTGCTCACTGGTTCCAAGTGGTTGAGAGCAGTTGCTGGGACTAAAAAAACAACAAAATTTCCTCTTAAAATGGTGGGTGGAGGTGGAGGAGGTCTTCAGATAATGACAGGTTATTTGTAAAACATGGAAATATTTGTCCATCTAAAGAGGAAACAGGGCGACGATTTGTCCATACAAACGTATTCCCCAATTCCATCTCTGGATTTTGTCACTACTGCAAATATTTTTTAATATAATATAGATATTGAGATCCAGCGTGTTGGTACGTTTTGCTTTTTTTTATGAGTTACTTCTTATACGAGTTAGGAAGATCCAAAATCAGTATAGACATAGAGCATTTTCTACTAATACAGTTAGTAAAAATATCTTAAAAATCGGTCCAATTTTGGAGGAAAAAAATGGGGGATACAAAACCTCGATTTTGATGATTTTATTTAGATATTATCAGCCTAAGGTGCGGTTGTCCCTTCACTCAGTATTTGGGGAGAAAGAGCGACAATGACAGCAGCAACTTGGTAAAATATCTAATGTTTAAATTTCTCGGCGACCGGGTTTCCTATTAACAAAATATATTAGTTTAAATACCTCAAATAATCATTGTATAAAATTAATTCAAATATAATTAATAATTATAATATAATTAATAATAATTAACTCAAATAATTTATAATTTATTTATTTAATAATTTATTTGTTGACAAACTTTCGTCAAACAAATGGTTGAGTATTGGAGAGTTGAGCGCAGAAATAGAAGGATTTATGCTTGCCATTCAAGATAGAGTCATTAATACTAAAAATTATAGAAAGCATATAATCAAAGATATAAATCAAATTGATGATTTATGTAGAAAATGTTTGGCTTTTCCCGAAACTATAGAACATATTATATCGGGATGTTCTATATTAGCGCCTTCCGAGTATACATTTAGGCACAATCATGTTTTAAAAATAATTCACCAAAGTTTGGTAATTAAACATAACTTGATTGACTGCCGTAATATAGTACCATATTATGAATATGAACCAAATTCATTTTTAGAAAATGAATTTTATAAAATATATTATGATAAAACTATACTAACAGACAGAACAATTAGTCATAATAGACCTGATATAGTTTTACATGACGAAATTAAAAAAATAACTTATATCATTGATGTAGCTATTCCAAATTCCTGTAATATTCAAAAAACTATTTCTGAAAAAATTAGAAAATACACAGATTTAGGAAATGAGATTAAAAGAATTTGGCATTCTCGGACTATAAAAATATTGCCATTTGTTATTTCGGCCACTGGCATAATACCTAGGAATCTGATTCAAAATTTAAGCATATTAGATTTGTCAAAGAATTTGTATATAAAAATGCAAAAATCAGTCATTTTAAATACATGTAGGATTACAAAGGATTTTTTAAATATTTATATTGAGGGATCGGTAGGATTTATAGGTTCAATTAGAAATGCCACAGAGCCGAACCCTCTGATATGAAAATATCTGGAGTCGGTGAATTATATTCCCATTTGGTCTCTAGTAGGTTGACATGTTGTTCTTGTATTATTTTGTATTTATAATACTTATATAGTGCAATTGCATAGCGTGGGTTGACTAGATGATCATTTGGGGAAGTGTGTGAAAGGGTTTAGTTTTTCCTTCTTTTTTTCCTTTTTTTTTTTTTTTGGGGAAAATTTAACCCGGACATTTAAATCTGGTGTATAAAATTAGAAGCACCCTGTTGTTCTCTCAATCATAATATTAGGTCCTTACATATGAAATTGGCGTTTTGTATGGGAGGAACATAAAGTCGATTTTTTAAAATATAATATATTTATTTAATCAAAGTATGTACCACTGCTATCTATGCACTTTTGCCATCTCATAGGTAGTTCATCGACCCCTTTACTAAAAAAAACCATTCGGACGGGAATCAATAAAATCTTTGAAGGCGGTTTGGACTGCCCCATCAGAGTTGAATTTTTTCCCTTGCAAGAAGTTATCCAAATTTCGAAAAAAATGGTAATCTGTTGGGGCAAGGTCCGGAGAGTACGGTGGATGTCTTAGACATTCCAATTGAAGCTCCTCTAATTTGATAGCCGTCTGTTGTGCAGTGTGTGATCTAGCGTTCTAACGCGCGTTTGTTGATTTGCTTCACTCAATTCGTCAGGTACCCACCTTTCAAGCTTTTTCACCTTCCCAATTTGCTTCAAGTGGATTAAAACAGTTTTATCACTAACACCGCAGCCTGCAGCTAACGCGGACGTGGTTTGCGATGGATCCGCTTCCACAATAGCCTTCAATTCTTCGTTATCAACTTTGGTCTCCGGCCGTTCACGGGGCTTGTTCTGCAGGTCGAAATTTCCAGAACGAAAACGTTGGGACCCAAAACGCACTGTGTTTTCTTTTGCGGCTCCGTCGCCATACACATCATTAATCCTTCGAGCCATTTATGCAGCACTGGTGCCATGGTGGAACCCGTACTCGTAAATAACGCGATATTTCAAGTTTTCCATTTTGTAAACCAAGTGACGCAAAGAAAAAAAAACAATTAATGAAAAAACAAATGAATTATAATTTTCGAAACACAAATACATAGCTGTATAAATTTGAATTTGGAATTCGTCACCAAAGAGAAGATATTTGAGATCAAAGTTGCCAGCACGGCAAAACGCCAATTTCATATGTAAGGACCTAATATTAAATAAATATATTGAGCGCATCTTCACACAATCTGCTTCACACTTCAAATAAATAATTAAACATCTAATCTAAACGTATGCACATTCTAAATACAAATCTTCACCCCAGTTAGATAAGCTTCTAACTGCACTTAACCTTGTTCTGAGATATGAGATGTCAAAGTATGCAAAGACGATTTCACATTATCTATTTATTAATCTCCGATTTTGACGTAGGTGTTTTAAATTCACAAATTTTAAAGTAAAGTTATTAAATAGGACGTATAAATACCATATTAGAACATACCTTAACATGCAGATTGAACATTGCGCAATCAGCAAGGGCATAAGATACTAACCACAGTTCCCTGTATCAATTCCAAGCTAAGTCAAGTCCTATTTAAATCTTTTTCATTAAAATACGATAACAAAAATATTTTAAACTTGTAAATATTGAACCTCATAATCAAAAATTGTTAAACAGTGTACGAAAATTCGTCATTGCAAACTTTGAATCTATCAAACCAAAGTGAATAACCACATTGCGCCTCGTAATAACGATCAACTGTCAGATACAAACAAAATAGAGAGTGTAAGTGATGTTCGAAACCTTGTTAAATAAATAGAGCTGGATTTTAGAATTCCTTCAAACAATTGCACGACCTTTGCAATATTAACGAGACTATATTTTAACTCAATTCAATGTCTAATACATATCAATGCCTACATTATAATCGAAATTAACACCTATGAAACATATCAATTCTGCACTGAATGCATCTAGCCGTGCTCTCAGTGAGTGGGGTGGGGTGGGAAGGGTGATTCATTGCAATGTTCAACCCCTGAACAGAAATAATGCCTCACCTCCCCTATTCATTGCCTTCGCGGAATGCCCCTGGAGAGCCAGGGTAGGGGTGGTTAGTTGATCGGAAGGCTATCGATGGATTGGATCACGGAAGATTTGCCTTCCACAAAAGAATGACTACTTAGCGATGCAATGTTTGACTAAATTGATGAGTGAATTAGTTTTATTGCTTTGAGAAATGTTTGGTTTATTAATTGTTATAAATTGATGAATCGAAACGATGATGTAAGCAAAATGAGCAAGATTAAGAAAGGGGTCTTCAGATGGTTTGGGCACGTAGAACGATTGAACGAAGAAAGAAGTGTAAGGATAATATATGACGAAAATGTAGAAGTCGGGGACGCCCGAGGAAGACATGGCACAATGAAGTGAATCAGATACTTGAGTTGGGCCATTTCAAGAGTCAAAATAATAGAAGAGTACGTTAGAGACGTCGTACTTGTATGCATATGAATGAGTAGAAGAGTGTGTGCCAAGACCGAGTTGTTTGGCAGTCAGTCCTCTCTGCCTACTCCTGCGATAAAACGGCGTGATGGTTAGTTAGTTTACTAAAAAGCATGGTCTGAAGTGGAATCAACGACAAAATCTGCAAAAATTTACGTTTATGGAAAAATCAACAGTTTGCGGATCAAAATTTAAGACTTGGGTTCGAACTTTGAAAGTAGTTTTCTCGGGCTTTTCAGAACCGACTTCAATTTTGGATTCTTTCTTAAAATTATGGTCTGAAGTCGAATTCCACGGAGATTACAATTACATAACTACAAACAGGGATTCATGTAAGAACATATTTATAAACAAGAATTAAAATAAAACAATAACAAAAATATAACATGGAAACAAAGGATGAAAGGAGAAAAGGTGAAAAGAAAATAGTATCGCAATAGAATAAATGTTAAATGCGATAAAACAAAATCACTTTTCGTTCGCTCATTAAAATTTTGGCGGCCAATTTCTTTTTACAATGTTTTTCGATGCTCGATCCTGAAGTCAAACGGAATTCAATGATGACAACATTTCTGAAGTCATCGATCCTTCCTCTCGGTCTTACCACCTTGGTACTTATTAGAGCTGCAAATTCAAGAACTTGCCCGTGAACATCGAGGAGGCATTGCAGTATTTGGGAAGTCGAACATAGTATGGCATGCACGTGCAGATCCTAAAACGTATATTTAATTTTTCATGTAACCTATGAAACAATTGTTTGACAGTTCAACTTTCAAAGTACGATTATTGTGCTAATAACTTGACTGAGACTTATGAAAAACCACAAACAAAAAACATGTTAAATATATCAATTATACAGGGTGGCGCAAAATTAATCATACAATTTTGTTTTTGAATAACTTTTTTTACTAAATAAAAAAAAAGATTTTTAGTAATGGAAATCTTTATTTGGACTTTTACAATTTTTTCTGTTAAGTGGAAAAGATGATATCCGTCAAGTGGCTGCCGCCAGTGTTGATACACATTTGTGCCCGTTTTATCGCATTTTCCATAACTTTCCGCAAGATTTCCGGTGATAATTGTTCGGATTTCTAATATTCTCCTTAAGGGTTGCGATTATCTGAGGCTTGTTGGCATAAACCCCTAACTTCAAGTAGAGCCAAAGAAAGAAGTCTGGGATGGTTAAATAGGGCGATCTTGCTGGCCATGCCAAATCGCCATAACGGAAGTTTACGCGACCAGGCAACGCTTCCTTCACAATATCTATTGTGGCTCGTGCTATGTGTACGGTTGCACCATTTGGTTGAAACCACATGTTCACCAAGGCGTGCTCATCTAATTCCGGCAGTAAGAAGCCGTGACCGTAATGCCAATGGAGTTCTCAAAAAATCACTCCTCTCGCGCACCACACAGTGGCTTTGAATGGATGTAATGGCTCTTCGTGCATCACACGTGGATTTTCAGTGCCCCAGAAACGAAGATTTTACTTATTGACGTAACTGCTTAAGTGGAAATGCGCCTCGTCGCTCATGATGACTTTCGAGACAAAATCGCTAAAAGCCTTAAAGCTAAAATAGACACAATTATTCCACGCTCTTGCGGAGTACAGCGCTCCATTGCTTGTTTGTTTGTATTCTGCAGCTGTCTAGTTCACAAATGTCAAATATAATTGACATACGACGCCATTTGCAAAAATTATAACATCTTTCGATAGGGTGAATAATTTTGCGCCACCTTGTATGAATAGAAGAATGAATTGGTCACTATAATAAAAATCATTAAGTAAAATCACAATATTTCCAAGTGTAACAGACGTATCAAGCCTTTACAAGACTGTAAAATAGTAGCACCGGTTTTGTGCACGCCTTCCACTGGCTCACGCTGATGATGGTGATAGTTGTTGGCTGGCCTCCCTACATCCAGTGGTATGGCCCTGGATGCGCCTCGTTTCTGCCTGAGCGGTGCCTTGCAGTGCCCAGAGTCAGGGCCGACTGCAGCGGTAGGCACCGGGTTCTCGTTCAGGCAGAACTTCGGCAGGAGGCAGCAGCTGGCAGCAGGTCGCAGACTTCCAGAGGTAGGTGTCTGGACCACTTGTAGAGTAAATAACAAGACTTGTTTGTTGAGTAAAGATGAACACGAAGAACACTGATTTATTTTTGAAATTTCCCCGTCTTTTATACCCGTTTTTGGGGTAAAAAACGGTCACGTGGTACAATTTTAGGGTGGGAGGATTTACCTAGCCCGTTATGTATATAAGGTGTGCCTTTCTGTTGGCCACCTATTTTGGCGATCACTTGTTTGAAAGTGGTCGTCTAAAATTGGTTTTTTAAAATAATTATACAGGTCATACTAAAGTATATACAATGTTTGCCTTAATATTAATATGTTTCTACGGATATTCTTTATCCGTAGAATTTTTGTTTGATGAGTTTAGGGTGATTTTAAGAATGTTTGACATTTTGTCGGTAGGTATTTACATTTTAACAAGGTATCTGAAGTGTTACAAAGAAGTTAATATTTTTCCCAGGTCCCCCGTAAGCCTGGCTATCGAAACCTTTTGGTCCCGTCGCCTTACGAGGTCCTGGGATTTTTAAAATGGAGAAAGAATGATTTGATGCAAAGGTCTCGAAAATCTGCGCAAATGCTGATAGCGTTGGCAGTTTAAGAGTTACAGGTTTGATTTATGTTTCTTTGGATGCCCCGTAGGACTCTGCACTGAAACGTATTAGTTTCAGCGTCCTACGGGGTGTGTAAATGAAGTTATGTTACAAAATGATGTTATTTGCAAGCAATATGAGGGCCCTGACTAGGGTCTTTTGGCTTTGTAGCCGGAAAAATGGCCCTGAAGGCGAAATAATAATGATTCTAGAATGTCTCCCGGTGGCCACCTGGTATTCAAGTTTTATTTGTTGCACCGGGGCATTTGTGTATAAAGAAAAAAACATTTTAGAGATGATCAAATGTGTTTGGCAAAAGATCGTTGCTGGCGGCACGGTATTAATGAGCTTAGTGGCCAGAACGAAAGGCCCTTAAAAGGGTCGTAATTAAAAAATAAAGAGCAGCCCGCTTGGCGGAGCCGGTCTTCCTGCTGTGCCATAACAGCCGAACGGCAAGGGAGGAAGGGTCTTCCTGCTGTGCCATAACAGCAGAACGGCAAGGGAGGGAAGGCAAATGGCCCTACTCAGGGCTTCCGCAAGGGCAGTCCGCTTGGCGGAGCTGCCGCCTCCTGCAGTGCCATAACAGCAGAACGGCAAGGGAGGGAAGGCAAATGGCCCTTCTCAGGGCTTCAGCCTAAGGCTGGAAATTAAGGCCCTCAAAGGGGTCTTAATTTAAAAATAAAGTAAAGAAGGGAGGCAAGGTAGCCTGATAGCCTTTGCGGCCAAAAATAAATCATAAATTATTAAAATTTAGGATTTTAAAATGTCTCCCGGTGGCAACCTGGCACACAAGCTTTATTTGGTCGCACCGGGGCATTGTACATAAAAAGGCATAATTTTACATAATTATAAAAATAGGTAATAATTTGAACCTAAAGAAATATCTTTTCACCAAATTCAGTCGTTGGCGGCACGGTACATTAGCATTTCGAGGCCAGCAAATATCAGCAAAATTTCCAAGAAATGACCTCGAAATGTAAAGGATGCCACCAACGATGAATCTTGATGAAAGACGTTTGGAGGGTGTGAACACGTCCGTCACCAAGAAAAAATCCCGCCATAAATATACCAAGCTGTTTTTCCTGCGCGGGCCCCAGAGTACAAATGCGCAGGCGCGCCAATAGCGCTCATGGCGGAAAAGAATTAAAACAACCATTTGTACCTAGTAAATTTTGGCCATATACAACGTTGTCAGATGTAAAATATATTTAATGCATTTTTATAGCGTTACCGCGGAAGAAAGCTTATTAGTAATAGATCGTGTTTTAGTGTATACGGGGTTTATTTATGTTCTTGCAAGAACACAGGTTATCGGCAGTGAAAGGTTGTTTTTTAGTAAGGCTGTTTATGTTTTAAAACTCGTTACTCATTACACTTCAGTTCACTAAGCTCCTGAAGTTACATTTCAAAAAATGTTACGGAAGAATAAATTAGCAAGGAAGAATTTATTTCTTTAATTCTGACATTGTGGTTATAGCTTGGAAATGAAGTAAATAACAAAATTTTGAAGTGACATTTCGCAAAATATGGCGCTATATGATGTAATTTAATCAGCCTAATAAATACGAGTAGTATCATACCATCTTTTATGTTGTACTTAAAATTTGACACTATTATGCTACACATTTGATATTGCGTGGCAAACCGGTTCGAGGGGACCATTTGACCTCTCCATCCAGACTCTCTCGACCCATCGCCTTATACCACAGTTGGAGGGATGGATTCACACCCTTTTTCTTCCCAGAACTTCCTTTCCTGAAAAAATACCGTCCACACAACATCCGGCACAGACTGAGAATTGTTGAAATACTGACATAGGCCCTGAGAAATATTTCCCTCGTGGCCTCCTGTATGGATGGCCGGCGTAGTCCAGTGGTAAGGTTCTTGACTCGCACACCGAAGGTCGCGGGATCGAATCCCGGCAAATAAATATAATTTGATTAATTTGTGTTATTCCTAATTTATTCATTTAAAATAATATGTAGTAGTAGAGTGGAAGATACTCTCAGTATCGCCCTGGTATAAGACCACCATTCAGAATTGAAACGTTGCTTGAAATGGCATTAGCCGTGTTTGGTGACCAGATCTGAATAGACAGGTACTTCCCCACCTTCCTCTTCCCTATCTCCTTCCCCTTCCCTCCACCTTCAGCCTCACAACATACCCCGATTGGGATGCCATAGTCTCACTGGCTTCAGACGGGAGCAGTTGGGACTCTTGTGCGGTATTCATATAAAAATAAATCCCGTGATTCTTTAAATCTCATCATCACAAACCTACAATTATTTTTCAAATGATTAAATTAAATCTTATGATCGTAAATTATGCGAATCCATAAACAAATTTTGAAATGTATCCTTTGTAGGTGAACTATAAATTTAATTCTTATTACATTTTTGTGGTTTACAAGGTTTAAAATATTATTTATTACAAGGATCGGTATCGGAACTACTAATGACATGTTATTGTCTCCATGAAATATCTGGTGAGTGATTAAATAACATGTATCAGAGTGGGTTACAACATACTAGGGAATTATTTGAGGTAAATGTAAAAATAAATTATACAATATGACAAAATATGTACATGTAATGTATTTTGTATGTGAATGTTTACGTACATCTATGTATTTGAATTATCATGTGTTTGTGTTGGAGAAATATTATTAATTATTATGTGCATTTAAAAAAATAAAAAAAAATATTATAATTATTATTATAAAAATAAATGGGTAGGTACACATATTGTACAAGATTTTAACAGATTTCATAATTTTAATTCAAATTGAAATCGAAAAATATAGTTAAATGTTGGTAAATCGCAAAGAAGTCCATTTGGTGGCGTTTTATTTATTGGATAACAAACGTTGCCATATGTCGCTTAAAGTAGTTCGCTACTTTTGGTGACTTAGAAGGGGTGCCCGGGTTCATGGGGTGAGAGTTTACTGAGATGCTTTTCCCCACCTACAGCGCGGCGGGCGGGATCGGGAGAGACTGGTTGAGAGAGACCTTTTGACCTCTCTAGCCGGACTCTCTCGACCCCCCACAGGGATTCATACTTTCGTGACTCCTGGACATATTGATCCTCAGATTCCTACCAAAACTTCCTCTCCTTTCTTTCCATAAAAATATCAACCACGCAACACCCATGTCCCACTACCACATCCCCTTGACCCATCGCCCTGCACGGTAGTTGGAGGGATGGATTCATACGTCCATCACTCCTGGATTCACTGACCCTCAGATTTCTAACCACCTCTCATACCTATTTTTTTCCCAGAACTTCCTCCAATTTTTTTCCTTAAAAAAACCCTCCACACAGCATCCCCTAAGATGACGTATGCTCTAAGGGAAATTATTTTCCTCAGAGCCTCCTGTATAGAGCTAATATAAAAATAAAAACCCAAAGATGACGTAGGCCCTGAGCGATTTATTTTTCTCAGGGCCTCTTGTGTGGAACTAAGGGTCATACATTAATTACGTGAGCAGTTTTTCTTCCAATCCTAGACCCCCCCCCTTTGGTGAGATCAATTTGGGCCACTTCGTATATTCTTTTCAAGTAACGTGAGATTTTGCTGGACCCCCCCCCTCCCTTTTGAGCTCACGTAATGAACATATGCCCCCTAATGTAAAAAAAGGTTTTTCAGTATAATGTTTTTAACGACCGGGAAGATGTGGACTAAAGACGAAGAATTGTGGTCCAGAGATCCTAAAAGATTCAATCAAAATAATCAATCAAGGAACCAAAAAAAGGCAGGAGAAGTCGTCTTAACATCCCGACATAAAATAAAAGGTTGAGAAACAGTGGCCTTTCAGCACTCACAATGAACCGACTCAACTAGATTACATGTCATTTCTCCCTTCCGCAGATATTTAGCCGTGGGATAGCACTTTCAGTAACAGAGATGACATTTATTTTAACGCTACAGATCCGGAATAACCATTTCTCGTTCATGGAAAAGGATGACTTTATTATGGAAGAGTTAAAGAAGTATAAAGTTAAAGATTCGCATTTCTGGCAATATATTTAGCCACTTCAGGGAAATTTGAGAATGCGCGCATTTATAAGAAACTGAAATTTAAGAAGGAATAATCATACCGGAAATATGTCATTTTCACATCAAATTCTAGACGTATCGACTCTTTTCTACAAAAAAAAACCTATTTAATTTTTTTATTTTAACTTCATGAGTAAAACCTCAAATTGTAATGTTTAAATAAATGGAGACAATATAAGCGAAACTTAATCGAAAATCTGGAAACAGAAAAATCAGAAAAACATATTGACACCTCTGGGACTCGAACCCAGGACCTCTTCGGAAAAAGTCGATAGATGTCGCATATTAAATAAAATGGATAAAGATTTATCCAGACACTATCTAGAGAGCATTTAGTTCGGGTTTGAATCTTGCAATCATACATAAAGATAGTTCCCAATAATATATGCGTTAAAGAAAATAAAGATAATGTAGGTGGTTCTTAGTCGAAGTATGGTACAGTTAAACATGACCGAATTTCATATCGACACCGTGGCGCAGTGGTTAGCGCGTTTGCCCGGAAAGCAAGAGGTCCTCGGTTCGAGTCCCAGAGGTGTCAATATGTTTTTCTGATTTTTCTGTTTCCAGATTTTCGATTGAGTTTCGCTTATATTGTCTTCATTTATTAAAAAAAAAAAACGATTGATTTCGAAAGATTGTTATTTTATCTGGTCGAACTATCTATTCTATCTCATTCTCTCGCAGGTTAAATGTGTTTGTCTCTTTTTAGTGTCGCTTTATTGTTTCATCGAGTTTCAAATTACAACAGTGCAAAAGAATTTTTCACTTCAAAAAATCTTCTCACCTGTTTTGTGATGAAAATACTTCAGTTTGACTTTATTTACATAATTTTAGAACCACTCTCGAAACCCGTGGATCATAATGTTAAAATCACTCAATTTGCGGATGACACAACATCATTTCTAGTTCAAACGTCGCGTCGAGAGCATCGCCACAAAGTGCGTTCAGAGACAAACCACTCTAATTGAAAAGTGGTGTAAAAAGTGGAGAATATCTGTAAACCCAACCAAAAGTGCCGCAACCGTTTTCTCAAAGACACGGCCAAAACAGCCCCCATTCATTAGACTGGGGAAAATGTTCCATGGGAAAAGTCAATTAAATACCTAGATGTGACGCAAGACTCCAAGCTCATCTGGAAGAAACACATAACTGGAAAAATTAAAGCAGAAAATAAATGTCTATCATCACAATATCCAATGATGGGAAAAAAATGTCGTTCATCAACGGACAACTATTGTTATATAAAACAATTATAAGGCCTGGCTTCATCTATGCTTAAAGTTAGGGGGCATGCGGCTCCCAGTCTCATAAATCAAATTCAAATCTTTCAAAACAAAGCCATTAGACTTGCGATTAATACGCCTAAATGGAGTAGAATTTCTTCTCTCCATAATTTTAACTAAATTTTACGCTGGCCTACCGGGCCACGCGAATTCTAAAATAAATACGCTCGCGAAAAGTAGCAAAAATGATAACTTTAAATATAAAGAAAATACCAAAGATTGTCCTACGGAAGGAATAAAAAACCTGCATACAGCCGCATATAGTTTTAACTTTCAATTCAACCTTAATAATAATATAAACGTAAAGTATCTATAGATAATCCATATATATAATTATGCTAGAGTCAGTAAACTCATGTTGAGAAACTCTGTAAAATGAACCAATCAAAAGTAAGAATCAAGTCAGTTAACCAGAACTACCCATCGCATCAGCAACTCTTCTCCGCCTGCTCACTCGACCTCGCTTTGACCTGCTTGCGTTCCCCTTGTTTTTCTTCTGACCATCTCTTCACCCTGGACCTCGGAGACTCTACACTCTATGGGCCAGACCCGGCTACGTTAGAAGGAACTACGAGCCATTGAATCACTTCAGACCAGCTCTCCAAGTCGGCAACAGAGACGACGTTCTCCCGATATCTGGCGCCTCCGTGGACTGGGACTTTCAACCTGATTTACAGTCTTGTGTAGCTCAAGGTGCCTAGTGCAGTTAGGTTATGGGCTATTTTTAATTTTTTTCTTTCAAAGCTTTGAATGACTTTCCAAAGGGGTGTTGAAATGCTACTTTGTTGATTTGTCGTGGAACCGAAATAATGATTCCCTTTTTACTCAGCCAGCAAATTTGCTTGCCATTGTAAAAAGGACTAGTAATTCGAAAGTAGATTTTATTTTCGGGGACTTAATGGTGATATTACAATGCGTGTTGCTTGTCAGATTCATATATTGACAAATCACACAAAGGGAAACGGTCATGCTGTCTCTCCACTCCGCGCAACTTTAGTTTGTTCCCGTTTCTCTGATGGGCTGGTCTATTAATTTCGATGTCGATGTCTTCCATCAAGGTAGAAAGAACTTAAAACTTCACCCATCCCATTTTTAATTCACATTTTTTTAAATGATTGACGTAGCCCGCAACCTCAACAGGTTTGCCGATTTTACCGTAATTTAATTCAAAGCTACTTGTTACGGCAATGTTTTCTGTACGCCAACGACTGGAAATTCTTAAAAATACAAAATGGGAAACGCTCATTCGGCAGGTAACAGTAATACATTCTGACTTCAGTCCCTACTTTATGGTACGGATGTACGGTGAGGGGATTTCTTTTGCACCATCCCCTAATGCACTTAGGAGAAACCTACCCTCGTATGTACTGTAGGTAGCGCAGGAAGAATTGCCGACTTTTATTAGAATCGTGCTTAATTTACGGAGCATTAGAGAAACAACTTCTTGGTTTAGTTTATATTATTTACAAAATAGATTATATCGGTTGTTTTTAAATTCGTATTGAAATTTCAATAAAAGAAAGTGATGTAAAGTTAAACAAAAAAACTGGTCGTAAAAATTTATTCTTTAGTTTGTTGTGGCTACTTTGTAGAATATTTAAAATATTTTATTGTTAAATACTTTTGGAAGTCAAAATAGCTGTAATGTAGTTAAAACTACACGTTGTGTCTGGAAACTCGTAACTGACGCCCTCCGTGGCCGAGAGGTACGAACGATTTGGAGGTCGCAGGTTCAAATCCCGGCATGCGCACATTTTAGTTTGAGCATTTAAAATAATAGTAGGTATATTTGTGGCATGTTCCAGAGTGGAAGACACTCTCAGTATCGCACTGGTGTACACACTATTCAGAATTGAAATGTTGCTTGAAATGGCTTTAGCCGTGTTTGGTTACTAGATCTGAGAATAAACAGGTACTCTGCACCTTCCTCTTTCCCATCTCTTTCCCCTCCCCACTTACCGTCAGCCTCACAACATACCCCAATTGGGGATGCCATAGTCTCACTAACTCCAGGCGGTTGGGAGCAGTTGGGACCCTTGTGTAGTATTCACATAAAATTGGTTTTCTATATAATATAATAATCGTTTAACACTACACGATTAATATTTATCAAGATTATTTAGCATGCAGGTTTTTCAGAATTAGCCAAATATTTAATTGATATCTAGTTATAAGTTTAAATCCAAGAGTCCAATAATACACAAAAATAGAATAGGAACATACCTTAATAATTTAGAAGTGTTAGATATACAAAATCAAATAAAAATAAATGCCTAATTTTAAACAAGCAGTTAGAATTATGCCCGGCGCAAACGTCAGATTTTTCCATCCGATTGTCGGATCAGACAAAATTCGTTTGGACGGCGGGCGAGGAAAGGCGTGGCCTATTTTCATTACTCCGCGCGGCCGTCAAATCTGATCCGACAACGGGCGTGGCCCCGGTATAATAACCGATCCGGTTTTCGTATCGATTTTTGTCTGATGAGTGCGGCCTGTACGGGTCTCCTCACCATCCAATTTCTAGTCACTTCTTGCTGGCCAGCCAGATTGGCGGTTTCCACCACACCATTTAATTTGCAGAAAGGTCTTAGCTTTTGCGCTGTGCGGACGTGTTCGGAGCGCTCGCGCTGTGCGCAAACGTGTCATGGCTCCGTCACTTTCGAAATTTCAACGTGTTGGATTAGTGTTGGCTTTATTGAACAGCCAGCCGCATGTTACGACACGTGATTTTATTCATTTCTCATCGGAGAGCATTCCGAGCGGTCGTCGACAGCGACTTTTACCAGTTCAGCGATTACGATATAAACATTATTACGTTACTCTTTCATCATGCTTGAGAAGGAAAAAGAAGTTTGGGTGGAGATTTTTGATTTATACAAGGACTTATGATGCTTGTGGGATATTTAAATGGTTCTAAAATCTTGCGAAAATAATCTTTTCAATGTGTGAATTAGAAATGAATAATTTTATTTCTAAATGTTTTAATTTTGATATTATTCCCATGTAAAGTAAATACACCTCTAAATTGGTTATTTTTATCACTTTGCAAAAACAAAATTTGTTCTAAAATAAAGATAAAATAATCTTTCCAATGTGTATTATAGAAATAAATAATTTTATTTCTAAGTAGGTATTTACATTTTGGTATTGAAAATGTAAATTGTCACTCCCGCGTCTGAACCGGTGTATGTTTTGGAAATATGCTACCAGTACAGCAATTGCGATATAAATATTATTATTTTACTCATCATGGTTGTTATTATTTTTGTCTGTAATTCTCAGAAAAAAGAATAATCATTTTTTTACATTGTTGTTCTAATTTTTACCTGTAATCTCAGAATAAGGAAGAATATTTTTTTACATCATCTTTTTATTATTAACTAGCTGACCCGACGAACTTCGTACCGCCTCAGAATCAATAACTGTTTTTTTTTTTTTTTTTTTACAGTGAATACCGCACAAGAATCTCAACTGTTCCCGTCTGGAGCCAGTGAGACTATGGCATCCCCAATTGGGGTATGTTGTGAGGCTGAAGGTAGTGGGGAGGGGAAGGAGGTGGGGAAGAGGAAGGTTGGGAAGTACCTGGCTATTCAGATCTGGTCACTAAACACGGCTAAAGCCATTTTCAAGCAACATTTCAATTCTAAATGGTGGTCTTACACCAGGGCGATACTAATAGTATCTTCCACTCTGGAACATGCCGCAAATATACTATATATTATTTTAAATGAATTAATTGTGAAATAACACAAATTAATCAAATAAAATTTATTTGCGCATGCCGGGTTCGAACCCGCGACCTCCGGAATGTGAGTCAAGAGTCTTAGCTACTGGACTACGGAGGTCGTCGAGAACTGTTGAATTAAATAAAGTTTTTTTATTAAGTTAAAAATTACACAATTAAGCAATTATTATCGATGCCCAACTGTCCGTTTTTTGTTTTTGTCAGTATCAGAGATGGCGTTGTGTACGGATTTATATTTTTGTGATTTTCTTACTTTTCTACTTACTTACGGGAATTTTTGAAAGGAAGCGGGTACGGGTGCCGCCGCCCCGGGAACAATTTATTGGTTAACCAACACCTCTACCGTAGGTCACCCCAAGTGGTTCGCTACGTTTGGTGATTTAGCAGGGATGCCCGGGTTCATGGGGTGACTGGTCTTGACGGCGGGTGCGTCTGCCCATCTGCTGCGTGGCGGGCAGGATCGAGAGAGACTGGTTGAGGGAGGCCTTTTGACCTTTCCAGCCGGATTCTCTCGACCAATGGGTTGAAAGAGTCAAGGTAAAAGGTTAATTTTTAGTTAATTTCTTTCAAGAGTCCGGAAAGGTCAAGGTAAAAGGTTAATTCCGGTAAAGGCAACGGCCTTGCACCGCAGTTGGAAGGATGGATTCACTCCCGGATACGCTAACCTCCAGATTCCTACCCACCCCTCATGTCTTTTTCCTTCCCAGAACTTCCTATCCTACCCTTCCTTAAAAAGATCCTCCACACAACATCCCCTAAGATGACATTGGTCCTGAGTGGAGCTTATGTAAAAAAAATGCGTTTCATTTCAGAGATTTATTATTATGTAGGTATTTTCCTTTGGAGGGGTGCAGAGACATACGTTCACCGTTTGTCTCATTTTCGACTATTGACATTTAGTGTGTAAGAAAGACGGGCAGCTTTATATGATTAAGAACAAAAGCGAAACAATCAGCGCATTGACATTTGACGTTTTTGAATTATTGAAATTCACGAACAGTTAAATATTATACCTATCACAACATTGCTGCAGTTCTTTCAAAATATGAGAATTCGTTCTATACAAAATGTATGAAAAAAATAATTTTCTTCATAACCTTCTTTTTCGTGAATTTTTGCGATGTTTTATTAGTTATTATGTTATCCGGGGCGAAGACAAATCCAACAAATCAAAGATCATCAAAATCGGTCCAGCCGATCTCGAGTTATAAATAGTGTTACTAACCCGACTTTGTTTTATATATTAAGATAGAACAGCGCATGAGACGATGTATGAATGTGAACGAGGCAAGGAGTGTGTGCCGAGACCGAGTTGTTTGACGGTCCGTCCTCTCTGCCTACCCCTGCGGGGAAACGGCGTGATGGTTAGTTAGTTAGAGTGGAAGATACTCTCAGTATCGCCCTGGTGTAAGACCACCATTCAGAATTGAAACGTTGCTTGAAATGACTTCTGCCGTGTTTGGTGACTAGATTTTAATAGCCAGGTACTTCCCCACCTTACTCTTCCATATCTCCTTCCCATCCACACTGCCTTCAACCTCACAACACACCCCAATTGGGGATGCCATAGTACCGCTGGCTCCAGACGGGAGCAGTTGGGACTCTTGTGCGGTATTCATGTAAAAAATGATAGTTTTATTATTTTTGCCAGTAATTCTCAGAAAAACGATTTTTTTTTCATCGCTGTTATTATTTTTGTCTGTAATACCCAATAGAAGGATTAATATTTTCTTAACTGAGGGAATTTTTTAATTAATTGTTTTTACATAAAACGACAAAAACGAGCAATGTTCATAATAAATTTGCCTAATAAAATATATTATGTGGGTGTTTTTATTTTTTTAGTTGTATGTAATTTTAGTTAGAAAAATACATAAGGTGGGATATTTTTAAACTTTTTATGTTTGCCTGCAAAAAAGTTATGTTTCAAAAATTATGCAGGGTGGAACAGTACGCACCCGAGAGATTTTAACCAGCGATTCCCGAGCTTAGAGTAAAAAATATTAAAGTCATTTCTCTGTCCGATGACACTTTTTATCTATTAAAACATTAAAAATATTATTCCATCACACGCCGCAACTGAGTACTCGGGAGTATAACTTGTTTATAGTGTAGCGATCATTTGACAAGCGTTGCGTCTCGTTCTAACGGCATATCGTTCAAACGAGACAGCGCTAGTTCGCTTAAACCCATCCCGTCGTGATGGGATCAGTAGCGACATGTGATCGAAAAACTTTTTTTTTTGTTTATTAATAGAAAAAATATATCATCGGACAACAAAATGACATCTAATTTTTTTATTTATCATTGCCTGTTGTCAATAAAGCCAACACTAATCCAACACGTTGAAATTTCGAAAGTGACGGAGCCATGACACGTTTGCGCACAGCGCGAGCGCTCCGAACACGTGCGCACAGCGCAAATCTAAGACCTTTCTGCAAATTGGATGGTGTGGTGGAAACCACCAATCTGGCTGGCCAACAAGAAGTGACTAGAAATTGGATGGTGTGGAGGCCACTTGTGTCGTGTGTAGAGCCCATGTCTAAAGTCCGATTTTAAATGTGTTCCCCTTCTTCCTTTGTAACCCCACCCTTCCCGTACTCCTCTACCTGACATTTATCAGCCTGTTTCTGATGGTCTCTCTCTCTCTCTCTCTTATGTGCTTTCTCCTTGGTTTATCTTATCAGTTTCCTCTGTAGGGTTTGTAATTTAGTTTATATTATGTTTATTGTTCTAATGAAGGATGAGATCAACCGACACCGGTCGACATGTATAAATCAAATGAAGTGAGTTTAAATAAATAACATCTTTTTTTTTAAAGAAAGACAAACATTCCCGGGTTACGAATAACCCAACAATGTTTGAAAATCTCCTACTACCACCATAGAAAGCCGAAAATGTTGTGCCGAGGAATCGAACACGCGACGCCCAGGTGAGACCCAAGCGCTTTGCCCACTCAACCACTGACCGGTTATTTGTCACTGTTTGTTGTTTTTCATTTGTCACTTTCTGTGTTTGTTTTCTTCGATAAGATTTTTTAGATACTTCGTCATAATCCGAAAGCCGACGTTCGATCAAAAATTTTAAAAATATTGACTAAAGATCTTCTCATGAAAGAAGCTTCAACTGTGCACCTTTGATTATATGACATTTATATAATCAAAGCTGTGCACATATCCCCAAATTCAGTCCAAACAAATTCTCAATATTTTTTCAAGTGCCCGCACTCAATAGTCGAAACAAACAATGGACCGTGTCAAGTTAAGAGCTATAAGCAATTGAGAATAGGTAACTACGCATTATGCTCCCTGATTATGTAAACTGTTAGGAAAGCAGCATTACGATGAGATCAATATTTTTTTTACACTGTACACTTTTAAGCTTTAAATTTGTAACAAAAGCACAAACTAAATCCTAATTAATCTACGCATGTTAAAGAACTCTAAACTCTGGACATTGCAAAATATTAAATGTTCTTCTATCGAAAGGCACGAAATAAGAATCAGTAATACTATTAATCACATAATTTACAATCAAAACTATATGAGCTGCCAATGTTACTTATTTCTGACCGATAACAATATATAAATACAACGTACCTACTACTAAAACTATTTGCATAACTTAATAATAAAATTAATAAATTTGATTTACATCGAGGCACCAGACGAGTGTAAACATTTTTTTTGTAATTTAAAAAAAATATATTTTCTGAAAGATGTATTTATAAGAATACTGTCACTAAATGTTTTAAAGAAATTCGTAAAATTGATGGAGATATCTACAGCTTTTTATGTGAAACCGTTTGAAACAGTTTTTATGTTGAATTATCCTTCAGATAAATTTTGAACGCGTTTTTCTCGAAATTATGTTTTTCGACCTGGTTGACAACATAATAAAAAACTGTTCATCCAATTTGCATGTACCAAGTCTTAAACTCCAAGAAAATTTAGTCTCTATGGCACCACGTAGGGTGATAGTACAAAATGATCATTAATGTTCCATTTAGAAATCAATCAGGTAATGTGGTAGACAACTTTACAGTATTTACTTAGGCGGTATTATTTCATCTATAGAAGTATGTATAAGTTGGTACCATTCATTTCAGAGGGTATGATCTGAAACGCTTCAGTAGGAATAACATACTAGGGTTTGCAATTATTGGAAGTGACCCCGGGGCGAAAGACGCAGAGGTCGAGAATCCTCCCCTGTGACGGCCACCCCTATTTTTGATCAGGACACGAGAAAACGATCATGAAATGCATCACAAGTGCGATAGCGTTTGGCTGCACCTTCGCAAAGTGTTTTTATCGCGTATTGAATATCGATTAGGTAGCTCAACTTTACCAAGACATCCGAGTCATGATTCATCTTAAAATGCTTTATATAATAGTAACGCTTTACGTAAAATATCACACACATAAACGTATTCGGTGGCATACATTATATAATATATTTTGGATCATAACAAAGACACCCAACATGCTTGGTAAATTACAATCAATCATCGAAAAAATAGCTTACATAAAAGTCATAGTAGAAATGTTAAACCTTTTGCGAACACAAACATTTCTGTAACAATACATCCAACCTAACGAAACACTGGTACAAAATAACACAATCTTCAGTCACTTAACTTCTAAAATATCACACAAAGCTTTCAACGCGTACAATACGGGATGGAGGAGTAACACTGTGAAGGTCATGTTTTCTTGGAAGTGGTAAAATGGACTGGATTCAAAATTGCAATTCAAATATAATTTCAAATTAATAAATTACGTTGTATTAACCACTTAATTATTTATAAAAACCGACATGTTTCGTCAGCAAAGCTGACTTCTTCAGGGTTTTGACAGAACTAATTTTAAAAATAGACATAGGTAATAGAGAAAAATAATAGACATAAACAATAATAAAATTTGAAAGAAAATAATGTGTAAGGGACGAGGGGCAATATAGAACAATTAAAAATTTAAAAATTTAAAAGGGGAATAGATTTAATAATGGGTCATTTAAAAACAATTTTTGATTATTAATAATATTTAAATTTGCATTAACACTCTTTCTAATCTCTAAAATTTCTAATTTATCCAACTGAAAGCCATTGACATTACAATGTATTAATTCTATTCCACTGTTAAAATTAAAGGTATGACTAGTTTCTATTAAATGGTTGGCAAACTCCGAGAAACTATTATTATTTAAAGCTTTCATATGCTCTTTAATCCTTATTTCAAAGTTTCTAGAAGTTTTACCTATATAAAAGAAATCACAATCATTACATTTCAATTTATAAATTCCAGATTTTTTCATTTTTGAATCTCTATCTTTATTATTTACTATGTAATTTTTAAGTCTATTGTTTGCATAAAATACAGGAATAATTTCATTAGGTACATTCTTTTTTATTAAATTAGAAATTTTATTATTAAAATACATCATTTTCCTCCATTTTTTCTCTTCTTTATCCTAATTTGCGGGCATTAAATATAAATTAATGCCCGCAAACGATATGCGTTGGACGAATGCACACCTTTCATATATCGCTGTTTGGATGCATTACCAATTCAAGCCAGAAACTGACACGTTTAATAGAAAATCATTACGCTTACATATTTTTTTATTTTATTTTTAGCATATAAAATATAATATACATTTAGATGATGTAATAATTTGCGTACAAGTTCATGTTAAAATATGTTAATACCACTCTTCCATAGAAGCATTAGCTTGTGTCTGGAATTTCTTTCCATCTTTTTTCTTTCCTTCTTTCTTGCTTTCTTCCTTCATTTCTATCTGTCTTTTTGTCCCAGAAACTGTTTACTTATTATGATTTATATTTTATTTTGTTTATTATTATTTCTGTTATTTCACTTGTAGCATCTCTACCTAGTAACAACTAAAACAGGACTAACGCGCGATGTGAACATTTCTAATTGAAGTGTGTAATGTAATTTAAATGCAATTTCCCGTAAATGTTTAAAGCAATCAATAAATAAATATCAGAGTGTAATCAGCACGTACTCTAAAAACTTAAACCAGAGACTCCTGAACTTATTTGGAATAAAAAAATAATATACCTAGATGTCATTTTGGTCTCCGGTGACTTTTTTCCACCCAAAAACATTTTTAAAAACCTGTAGGTATTGGACAGTTAGGGTCAGGCGGAGGTTGGTCGGTCACTTAGTTGAGTAAACAGTAATGGTAAAAGTTGTTTTAAACAAAAAAAAATTGACCGGAGACGAAAATTTGATTTACATTTGTTTATTCTAACTGAAAATAAAAATTGTTTTTTGAAATTTATCGAGTATGTGCCGATAAACCCTTAATTGCAAAAGCAAACTAACTCAGAACATTAAAAAAATTATTCTATTAGGTATAACAAACAAAAACAAGAAATAACAAACTTGTCGACGCATTGGTTCCGCTGGCTATGTTCCGCTGAGATTCAAGTGTGGTAGCATAAATAATATTTTTTTTTAATAATTACCATATGTGCGGAGAAGAACGTGGAATATTTTGGCTGTACATAATATCTTGCGAATAATTAAAATTCTGATACATCTGGTCGATCTAAGGAAGTGTTGTCAGCAATGGTAATCCCTGTACAGGTACAGCACAGAATACACAATGACGTTCTGGGAATAATATATAAAAGTTCAAAGCATCGCCAGACACTTCAAACCCTTGAGTGTTGGAGAGAAAGGGAAGGCGAAGGACAAACAAGGAGGGAAACTTGTTAGAGCCGCCCCTTCTGCAGGAAATTGAGTGACAATGGACACAATTGATCATTTGATTGGAAAATCTAAAGCATGATGAAGGGAATAAAGAATCCGAGAAAGGTAAAAACGAAGGTAAACAAATTGCTTCAAATAAAAACGATAATCGAAAAGCCATTTATCTTTTTAATGGCAGCTTTTTGTGTAACGGTGAAGATTTTTTTTTTGAATGGGATGGTGAAATAGAATTTGGAAACAGTGTTTACTATGAATTAAAAATGTTACGAAAAATTCCACGGATTTCAAAAATAGTTCTTTCATTTGTTAATTCTTTTTTTAGCGACTGCTTTAGATGTATGTCGTTCTATGAAGGTTAGATCAAAAAATATGTAGGACATAAAGCGAGCAATTGATTTCAAAGTTATTAGCACTGTATAGATATTCAATACTCAATACATAGTAATCGACACATATTTTTACCACAATAAAACCGGGTTAGTTTATCAAAATAATTCCAGTATATTCACAACAATTCAGTGGCATACAAACGTTATAATGAAGCTTCCGTAATGGATACAAAGAATAATGAAGAGCGGTTAAGTGATTACTTATTTCCATCGTAATTCAAATCGCCATTAATTTCAATGTTACATATTAAAAGCATAATGTTTTAAGTTAGTACGGAAAATGTAACAATTTCCGGAATATTCAAAAATATACTACGATACATATGAAGAACCTAATGGCCCCATTAAAAGTACAAGCGAAGAAAGGTGGTAATATGAAATTTCTTGATCTAAATACGAATTTATTCTAAAGTCGAAATATAACGATTTACAGAATTTTATTGCAGTTTTATCAATAAATGGTGGAGCATATAAAGAGCCCCATCAAAGGCGGGCTTTGTAACCTAAGAAATGAATGCGGCGTTCTAACATAAAAAAAGTATGGTCAAGAATTGCACTTGCACATTATAAATACATAAAGGCATGAAACACAATATGTGAGGTACATATAACCTTTGTAATTTAAATATAAAACTTAATACATCATATGTTAGGTCCTTACATATGAAATTGGCGTTTTGGATGGGAGGAACATAAAGTCGATTTTTTTTAAATATAATATATTTATTTAATCAAAGTATGTACCATTGCTATATATGCACTTTTGCCATCTCTTGGGTAGTTCATCGATCCCTTTATTAAAAAAAACCATTCGGACTGGAATCAATAAAATCTTTGAAGGCGGTTTGGACTGCCCCATCGGAGTTGAATTTTTTCCTTTGCAAGAAGTTATCAAAATTTCGAAAAAAATGGTAATCTGTTGGGACAAGGTCCGGAGAGTACGGTGGATATCTTAGACATTCCAATTGAAGCTCCTCTAATTTGTTAGCCGTCGTTGTGCAGTGTGTGGTCTAGCGTTCTAATGCACGTTTGTTGATTTGCTTCACTCAATTCGTGAGATACCCACCTTTCAAGCTTTTTCATCTTCCCAATTTGTTTCAAGTGGATTAAAAAAGTTTTATCACTAACACCGCAGCCTGCAGCTAACTCGGACGTGGTTTACGATGGATCCGCTTCCACAATAGCCTTCAATTCTTCATTATCAACTTTGGTCTCCGGCCGTCCACGGGGCTTGTTCTGCAGGTGGAAATTTTCAGAACAAAAACGTTGGAACCAAAACGCACTGTGTTTTCTTTTGCGGCACCGTCGCCATACACATCATTAATCCTTCGCGCCGTTTCTGCAGCACTGGTGCCACGGTGGAACTCATACTCGTAAATAACGCGATATTTCAAGTTTTCCATTTTGTAAACTAAGTGACGCAAAGAAAAAAAACAATTAAGGAAAAATCAAATGAATTTTAATTTTTCGAAACACAAATACATAAGTAAATAGCTGTATAAATTTGAATTTGGAATTTCTAACCAAAGAGAAAATATTTGAGATCAAAGTTGCCATTTCGGCAAAATGCCAATTTCATATGTAAGGACCTAATATTAAGGTGCTTAACCAAAAATTGTAAAATATTTTAATAAAGGTAAAAAGAAAAAAAAAAGGTTTGGTTCGTGCATAATTAGAAAAATGAAATAATTGATAATGACAGCGTATTTTTAATTAAATTATTGTGCTTTTTAGATTATTTTTGAGTTCTTTAGAATACCATACTAAGCTTATACACATGTTGCTTATGGTGCTTAGAGATTGGACTTTCCGAATAAAACTAAATATAAAAATATTCTCTTCTTAATGTGATTGTAATGTCATGTACAGAATTAACTTAATAATTATATTTCTCAAACCGCACGGTATCAATTCAAATATCTCTGGGAAACAAATAAATAATTTTTGGAAAATTTGGCTTGTTGACTTATTCAATCATTGAAGTACCCACCACTGTCCCACCCCGGTATAGGCAACTTATGGTCGCCCCTTCGGGGTTCTCACAAGAATCTAATTTTTTTGAATAAACGGCTCTACATTTAATGTAACGAATCTAGACCTTCAATGTCCCCTCATACTGTGTTAGGTGGCGGTATGCGGTCGCGCCTACAGGACTGTACTGTAATGGTCAAAAACTAATACTACTGGTGTTAGTAGACATAAATGTATAAAAAGAGAAAACAAAATATTTAATACATTATAAACAGAGGGAGACCACACACTCCGTGACTGCAGGCATCTGCGTGTAAAGACAAAAAAAGAAAAAGAATCATAAGTTGAAAACAAAACATAAAACGGAAAAAGACAACCGTCATGACCATCGTGAGCCCGGCGGTCCCCCAGAGAATGTATGAGGTTTTTAGTCCAACATCACGGCACCCAGTGGAGTCGTCCTTTAGCCAGCCAGCCGGTGGTGCCTAGAAGAAGTAAATGGACTGCAAAATGAAGACCCTAGGGAGAAAAGCGTCGGGTGGCCGGAGAGGGGACGGACAGACCTCCGGATGCCGCTCAATCTTTCCTCCAACCTTATCATGACCGGGGGGGTGGCACGGGCACAGAAGGAGATAACAATGATTGAATCGAAAAGGTAAACCAAAGGTAAGTTAACAGGGACAAGGCCCAAAGTCCAACCCCTTCGATGGGGAAGAGGACATTACAGAACAAACAAAGGAGTTCTGTCTAACCTCCAGATAAACAATATAACATTTATAACATTAGAACAATATAACATCTTAAAAAAAAAAGAAGAAATTAATAATAGTCACGAAAATAATAATGGAATTATCCATCCCAAGCTGTAAATTCGACTGCTGCTGTGTACTAAAAAATAAAATAAACAAACAGAATTTGCACATACATGATGCCATGAAAGGAAAGAAAAACAATAGAACACAAAGGAAAGTGTATATAAAATAAACGTATAGAAATCAATAGAAGCAAATTTATAGTTGGCTAATTTGCAATGCTGCGCGGTGAACTTCCAGACTGCAACTGTATGTTTCAAACAAAATTCCACGTTCATATAGCCTAACAGAGAAAAGAAAAAAAAAACAAAAGAACACATAAAAAAAAGAGTATTAAAAGAATATGTACATCCAGGCGAAAGTATAAAAGAGAGATCAAATCGTTGTCCGTGGTATTACAGGAACATGTACACCTGATAACCTATATTCTGCTAATCATCGACTCTAAGAGCAGGCCATCTTTCAACCCAGATCCTTGCAAACTTACGCAAGCACTCGAAATTCACCTTATTCGATACTAGATCAGTATTCCAAACTGGTCTAATAGGGACGTCCAGACCATTAAGCATTTCCTCTCTAGCATCCATCATAATCTCGCAATGCCACAGAATGTGCTCGGCCGACTGGTTTGTGCTACCGCACGCACAGTTGGGATGAGGGGATAGGGAGAGAGTATGAAGTCTCCCCCTAAATTCCCCATGACCAGACAAAAGTTGGGTCACGTGATGGTCCAGTTGTAAAAAGGCCCCTTCCATCCTGATTTTAACTGATGGGAAGAAGGAGAAAGTCCATCTCCCCAAATTCGACCTATCCCAACGAAGCTGCCACTCATGAAGCGACAGTTCACGCATTTCACGAAGCAGACCAGGGAGAGTCCCCGGACCACCAGGAGTCAGGACAACACCATGATGAGTTGCCGGGGTTCCTCTAGTAAGCTTCTCTTTAGTGATCACCTCCCTGATTTCGAGATCGATTGGTAATATACCAGCCAAAACAGGCAAAGCGTCCGAATCAACGGTTCTATACGCCCCGGATAGTGCCAGGAGAGGAGTTCGTTGACCTCGCTTCAAAGCCAGGAGTATAAGCGAATTATCCAAGCGATGCTCCCACACAGATGCAGCGTATGAAACTTGCGCAACATAAACGCACCTATATAGCATACGCAAAGCCGGATTACGCAGTCCCCACTCAGCTGTGGAGAGTCTCCTTAGCTTCAAAAAGAGAGCCTGAGCCTTGCTGGATACATCCTTGACGTGAGCCAGAAAAGAGGACGATCGATCAAGCGTAACACCTAAATATTTTACATTATCAAAGAAGCGGATATTGGATTCTCCCATTTTGATGGTCGGATTTCTGTTTCTGCTGAGATAACCCTTCATCAGGAGGCCCTTAGTCTTCTGGGGAGCGAAGGTCATCTTGTTTCTTGTTCCCCAATCCAAGAACATCTGCAAACCATCACTACCTTTCTTTTCTACTTCCTTTCTGCTGTCCCCAGAGACCAAATACATTTTGTCATCAGCGTAATCAACAGAAATACATCCTTCAGGCAAGGGTAACCTGGAGGAGTCGTCAAAGGCAATGTTCCACAGGTCAGGTCCAAGAATGGAGCCCTGAGGGCATCCCATATCAGCTTCACGCTCGATGCAGTAGTCCCCGAAAGAGATGGTAATTGTTCTATCGGCCAGGTAGTCATCGATGATTTGGAACAAAAGTTTGGAGCACTGCCTGTTTTTCACCTTCAACCGTATCATTGCCCACCACGCATGATCGAAGGCACCAGTTATGTCAAGAAATATTGCCACAACGTACTTCTTGGGACAAACCTTCACCCAGTCAAGCACATACGACAGGGCGTGCACCGTGGATTTCCCAGGGACGAAACCAAATTGCAGGTCGCTAGCCGGGGAGAGCGATTTCCGTAACCGTTCTCTGATGATTTTCTCCAAGATTTTACCTAGAACTGGAAGTAAGGTGATAGGTCTGTACGCTTTAATATCAGAAAGTGGTTTGTCGTTCCCCTTGGGTATAATCCGGAGCACGCCGCGCTTCCATTCTGAGGGAAAAACCCCTCTTCTCATGCATGTGTCCATCACCTGGAAGAGCTCCTCCTTGGCGTGGACCCAGACTTGCTTTGCAATTACGCCGTTGAGCCTATCATGCCCTGGTGCCTTCTTAGGACCCAAACCCTTAATTATAACTTCAATTTCTTGCTTAGTGACTCTATACGAAATATCCTCTTGGGCGAGGTTACTAGGAGGCAGCCGTGCCAGATTTCTAATCTGGGTATGGTGGTCACTTTCCCCAATTACTGAATCTATAGGAACTAACTCACCCAAAAGTGTCTCGAGGGTAGAGGCCACGTCCACCGTCTCAGCGTTCCTCCCATCAATATTCCCAATTACAGTAGACAAAAACCGATCAGATCCTTTACCGGATTTCTTAATTGCGCTGTGGATATTCCACGGGTTGGCGTTACCCACTTCTTGGACCCAATTACGCCAGGCAGCTCGTTTCGCATGAAGGACGGCCCGCTTAAAAGCCGACCTAGCAGATCTGAGGTCGTCCAGGAGAGCGGCCGTCTCCTCCTCCGTACGACCACCACTCCTAGCAGACCCCATCGCCCTGAAGGCTCTCTTGTAGACCCCCTTCAGCAAAGTCAGCTCAGGTGACCACCACGGCGTCCGAATGCTCGTCTTTGGGTTTGATCTGCCCAAAGACGAGTTGGCAGCAGATACAACCGCCTTATTGAAAAAGTTTCCCAAATTATCCGGATCAGTAGCAGCTACATGGTAAAAATCCCTTAAAGTATCTCGTAGCGCAATCCCAAAGTTATCCCAATTCGCCCTAGTGGTGTTGAAATTCCAGGAGGTTCTTGGAATCTCTGTTTTTTTAACACCAACCGTAAATGTAATTAATCTATGATCCGAATTTATTTCGCACTCATGGACTGTCCACCTTGAAATCCTGGTTGCAACTGACCCAGAGCAAAGAGTTAAGTCAATGTTGCTCTCACCATGTATGTTTGAGAATGTGAAAAAAGAACTCTGTTCATTAATTATACTGAGACCTTGCGCGGCAATTAGGTCTTCCACGGCGTCTGATCGCTCCGTCCTACAGTCGTTAGTATCAAACCATAATGGTGAGCGTGCATTAAAGTCACCTCCGATAACAATGTTACGTCCTTTAAGCGCGTTCAATGCGCGCGTCAAACTCAGGATGTGGGGTCCTACCGGGTTCCCAAACTTAAAATATACGGAGATCAAAAAGATCTCAGTATCACCAAATCTAATACATACACAGGTTTGGTACTCATCAGAATAGCCGTCCAAGAGGAGGGGGCTGATCAACGAAGTGTTGACCAGGACACCCGCCCCCGGAGATCGGCCGACTTCGAGTACCGCCCCCGGAAAACTAATTGGGGTTTTACCTTGCCAGGTGTACTGTTCCTGTATGAGCATAATGTCGATATTGCGGTCAGACATGACCCGCAGCACCTCCAAAGTGGCCATCCGGGAACGCTGCAGGTTGATCTGGCCAATAGAAATAGGATTAACTAGAGCCATAGTCAGTCATTTTAATCTGTGCCTCTATGGCAGCTCTGTGGGCGGGGCACATCCTGTCGCCAGTCGGGTGGTCTGCCGGTTTCTTAAACCTCGTACAGGTAGCACAGACAGCGGGCTGTGCCTTCTTGGGACATTCCTCAAAGTCATGACCCTCTGAGGCGCAGTGTCGACAGGTAACCTTCTCCTGGGTACATGTTTTAGTAATGTGTCCATACTGATGGCATTTGAAACACCTGGTAGCCCCGGTGAAATCACGCGTACGACAGGCAGTCCAACCAAGGAAGCACAACCCGCTGTCTATTAAAACCCGCCTGACGTTTGGGTGACATGTTACCACCATATTCATCGTAGGCAATTCGCGTTTTCCAAAAAGCGACACCCGGCGCATGGTCCTCAAGTGATCTTCCAAAGAAAGAGAGGTCTTTCCATCCAGATTTGTTGTGTAGATCTCCTTAAATAGCTCTGGATCTGCAGACGGGTCACCTCTGGGCATGTTATATATTACAATTTTGGGTAATCTACCCAGAGGGCTGACGATTTTTAGGCCGCAAGCAGCTAGTTTGGCCTCAGTTTTTTTGATATTTTCCAGGTCAGTTTTGTCCTTAGCCTGGATAGCCATGCCGGCACCCCTAATCTTTCGAACTCGGACAACTTGAAAACCATCAGTACGAGGATTGATTGTTTTCTCCAGATTCTTCTTCGTTTCTTCGGAGGTAGTACCCTCTGGCTTTTCTGGGTATACGAGGACAGTGAGCGGTTTAGGTGGGATCGGTCGCTCAAAACCGTTAACTACCAAGGTTTTTGAATTTGGTGCGGAACCAGCCATCTTCGCATATGTAGGAGCAGCAGAGGTATTCGGCAGTGGCACACTAGCTGGCGGTCGTACTTGGAGTAGGTTGTCAATTTTCTTTGAAATGATGTTTTGGGAAGTTAACATTTCTTCAATGGTAGAGCTCCTAGTAGACACAGTGTTTAAATCTAGCATTAGATGCGTGATGTCGGACATCAGGTCATCTAAGAGTTCGTTGATTGCACTCTTATCACCTTTGTTAAGTTTATTAGCACCGTCGATGATCGATCTAATTTTATGGCACTTAGACATTGCCGGGATCACTTTCCACTGGTTCACGTTAGGTGAGTCACTAGGTCTGGGTCTCTTCCGTGTGCTGGCATTAGGTGAAGGCATCGACGAAATAGTGATGGATTGTCCACTTGGGCCGGCGGTGGGGGGTGGGACCGTGTCCATGTCCGAGCCTTCGTCGGAGTCGCTATGCGCAGTGTGGGTCTCGGATTCTACACCGAACAATTTTTTTTTGGACTTATGCCTTTGTTTTTTAGGACTCATGGGGTACATTTGGCGCTTGAGTTCTTCAATTTGATCTTTTATGGCCTTGTTGCGTTCCATTTTCCTATTCTCACGATCGGGATTTTCGTCCGATGACATGTCACTCGAAATAGGGTAAATTTGAAATGTTGGGGGGGTTAGGGGGTCTTAGGGGGGTCTTAGGGGGTCTTAGGGGGTCTTAGGGGGTCTTAGGGGGGTCTTAGGGGGTCATTAGGGGGTCTTAGGGGGGGATTAGGGGGGTTAGGGGGGTTAGGGGGGGTTGGGGGGGGGGGGGGGGGGTTGGGGGGGTCGGGGGGGTTGAGTGGATGTAAGCTGAAAGGGGGGGATGGGTCACAGAACAATCTTGTATCACCACACTCGCCTTAGGGATCCTAAAAAAAGTTTCAAATACGCTAAGTCGGGGCACAGGTCGTGATGTACACGATGTTTCTGGAAGGTACCAACCTTCGCCGCCGTACCTACCACTAGGAACAAAAATTTCACCACGTGTTTTTATTGTATTTCAAAATTTAGGGCACAAAACTAGAATGGAACTTAGAGAATGGGGTGTTAAACGACGCGGAATTTAATTCCCCGTCGAATGGTAATAGTTTAAGCACTGTAAGTAGATGTAAAGGAACTAATAGTATATAAAAACCCTGTTTTTTTCACTTATCACTAAAAAAAAGTCATTTTTCACTAAGAACTTCACTAGGGATAACTTAAATTTAAAAACTAAAATTATGAGCAGGTAGCTCTTGACAAGGCGCACCTGATGGTACTAAATTTATAACTTTAGGTTAACTTTTAGTATTTTTAAATTGCAAAATAGCGGGAGCGATTTAGTATGAACTTGTCCGGCTGAAAGCTAGAACAGAACTCGTTTTACTTATTCTAACGTTTTACTTATTTTACGTTTTACTTATTATTTTACTACTTATTTTACGTTTTACTTATTGAACTTATTCAATCAGCATACTGATTATCAATTTGAGTCGGTTCTACCAATAGTGTAGGTACTAATTGATTATGAGAGCTGGGTATTCCCAAAGTCCACAGCCAGTATGTGAGATCATGAGCATCCATTGGCATTCGTCAGGGTTCCGTGGTCTGGGAGTTGATTCCCTCCACGCCCCTCGCCCCTCACATGACTATTTACCACAGTCAATCAGCTGGTACGTGCGGCCCATTTGGATTGATGGTCAATACGAAACATGGCGGGACGTGTGCTAGATAGTAATTATCCAGGGGAGTTTCTTAGCTACGAAGAAACTGATTAAATATTTAATTAAAACGGGTTGATTCGTACCAAACTTTATTGAAAGCCTTGTGCGATGGTCTGCCCGTTACCAGGACATTTTCCTAAAGCGTTGTTTAGAAATTAAATATGCGTACGAAGGCAATGTGAAATTTCATGTAGACAAATTTACCGCGTTTCTGTAATGCAATTCTTAAAAAACACTAAATGATTTCTGCATGCGAATTTTATGTAACATATTTTACATTTGGAATATATGACTGCAAATAGATTTAAAGAAACATTTAGTCCTTTAGTTCTTAAATCAAACAAGAAATGAAAATTTAGGAAAGTATCACGTTCAATTAACACATTTGTGCACCATGCTATCATCAGTGTGGTAGATATTTGATTGCTCTTTATGGCACAATTATTATAATTGAATGTTTGCTTGTGTTATCTTAAGTTCCTTTCAAAACAAAGATATTGAAATACAAAAGAGATATGCTGTGATGTCCGCCCGACTGTCGGCGGACTACTACCTAATGGGAAGAGTTTGCACACTGAAAGAATTTGTTCATTTAGTTGATTTTTTTAAGGTGGGCAGTAGTAGTATTGGTTAACAATAAAGTTTGAATACGGAAAGAATGCGTTCATTTGGTTTATTCGTTAATTGGTTAATAATATCGGTGACACCAGGAAGCACAGTCCCACCCAGTAAAAACTGCGAATAGCTTATATCTTACATTTCAATTTCTTTGCTACAAACAGACCAACAAATTCAAATAAACTCATGAGCCATTGTACGAGTAATTGGACTGCCTTAAATATAAAGACGCCTATAATTTCAACCGTCTCCACTACTGTTGGAGATCGTTAATGGAAATTTTTTAAATATATCCGTCCGAGAGAAGATTCCGGCTTGAATACGAGAAATCAAATACTTCATTAGCGCAATCACAACACAGAATTAAAAATGCCCGGCGCGGCCTCCGCCTTATTTCCCACTAACTAGACGGAGGGGGAAAACCTTGAAAAAGCCGAAAATTTGTAAAAGTCTCTCGGTAAATTAAGCGACTCTGATTAATTTGCGCTAACAAGCTGCTTGGAAAATAGAATTAAACAGGGACGGCTCGTGAAGACAATCAATTCGTAGATAGCTGCATCTTTTTCAAATGAAAAATGTAAAACGGAATAGGGATACTTACATCAATCCGTGCATTATTATGCAATGTAATGATTCAGATCGCAGGCGCAATTGAACGGCTCTCCTTAAATCCCACACCAAAATTAACGCAGGTGTTACACAAGGATCTGTCCAGAGACCCACGCTGATTTCAATGCCTTTTTTAACCTTTATTAATAAAAAAACTTAAGTATTAGTTTTTTTACAGGTTTTTCGGCTACAATTAATTGCAAGGCGCTTAACAGCGCTTCTGACGTACAAAGTAGATAAGTTGACCACTGCCCTGAGGTAAGGTCCACACAGACGCGACTCGTCGACTCCACGACACACAAAATCATACTTGATCTCGACAAAAATTATATCAATTGTTGTTTGGTCATTCTCAATAAATACTACAATCGTGATGAGTGGAAGAAAGACGTATTACAGGCAATATTTGTGATGGTAGAACAATTAATTTGACTATTGTGTGTTTATTAAGATTTCCTGTGACCGGAGTCTAGTGTTTTTGTTGATGAAAAATCAAGAAACTAATCTGAAACAATTCCAAGTTGTACAAAACGCAATTGTAAAATTATTAGTCGTCCCTAATATTTTCAAACAGAGACGTAATACACCGTTGCTGTTTCAGAGTGCCAAAATTTTACCTGTTAAGGCTATACTATAGTACAAAATTATAATTCAGCATATATAATTGGGTAGATTCATTAACAAGAAATAACTTTATTTGTAATTAGTTTTAAGAACTATATTTTACTTCTGTAAATCTGTTGTATGTATGTATATTTCAAATAAAAAAAAAAAAATACCCCGCAGCATAAAGAGAAATTAGAACATAAATCAGCACTAGATTCACGCGCAACGACGGGTTAATAGTTCCGAAATTTAATAATAAGTACGGACAGAGAACGTATGAATACAACATACCAAAGATATTTAATTTATTACCTGACACTATAAAGCAATGTAATTCTATGAATAAGGTTAAATATATGGTGAAAAATTGTATGAAAAAATGTTGTATCTGTAGATATAAGATGTAAGTTATAACTTTTAAAATCTATACCTATGTAACTAAACTATAGGCACCTGTTGACAAGCCAACTTAATTGGTTTAGCAGGACTTGTTTTTTGATATGTAACTTACTTTCAATAAAAAAATAAAAAAGCGACGAAACGAAAATTTCAAAAACATGTATTTTCTCTTAAAGCTTAAAGTACAAGATGTCAAGATGTGGTGCTCTTTTGCCAACATTTAATTTTGAATTTCTCCTATTAATCTTTGTATACATTATCAAAATTGAGTTTAATCCGGCACTGGAGTTAAGGATAATAAAAAAGCCATATTTACTTTTCCTTCCCCAAAGAAATTAGATGGCCATCGATTATTTGGGAGGGAAGGAGATCTTAGACGTGTTTCAGTTCGTTAGCCAAACGCTGTAATGACTCCAGTTTCTTTTTTAACTCAATTAACGTTACGTTAGCAAGAAATGCCCAACATACCTACAGGGTTTATTCGATTAATTCATTACGGAGCACAAGAAATCTGATTGAATTAATCAACAAGACAAATTATCTAAAGATTATTTATTTGTTTCCCAGTTTTAGATTAATACCGTGCTGTCTGAGAAATATAATTATTTTGTTTGATGATTTCTTAATATTCAGTACAGAACAAGACACAGAAAAATAGAAAAAGATAATCGTCGCAACTGGGACTCGAACCCAGAACCTCTCGTCTATTCGGGACGTGCGTTTACCAATTCCGCCATTGCGCCCTACTGTCAAAACCGTCATAAGAGCCAATCTAATATTTCAAATTTTAGAATTAACAATATTATCTTCAACTAATTTATTTTCCATATCATAGGCAACTACCCTTTTTATTCTATATTCTACGAGAGGTTCTGGGTTCGAGTCCCAGTTGCGACCATTATCTTTTTCTGTGCCTTGTTCTCTTTCATATTTTCGTTTTGATTATTATTATTATTTTCTTCTTCAATGATATATTACATTGATGGGAATAACTTTCAAACGTTATAAAAAGAGAGTTTTTCTTATAAAAATAGAATTTTTATTTTTAACGGTCACATCTGTCATATCTGGTCACATCTGGGACTCGAACCCAGGATCTATGACTTGCTGGATCAGTGCTATACTTTAAAAAAATCTTAAATCAATATCCAATCTTCACACTTCAAAATGATCAGGCAAAAGAAAGCGACATCCAGCGACTCCAAAGAAGAAAATGTGGTATCTCTGGAAAACTCCAACTTTATGCGGATGATACTGTAATCTACTATCACAGTACAAGCCTGAGTGACCTTGAGTCTCTAATGAATGTAGATGTCTCAATTCTAGCTAATTGGCTGCGTATTAATAAATTGAGCCTCAATATAAAAAAAACGCACTACCTAACTTTCGGTAATAAGGATTATGCGTCCATGAACATTTCACTTGGAACTGATAAACTCCAAAATATAGAAGTTACGAAATATTTAGGGCTCTTAATAGACTCTAAACTTTCGTGGAACTCCCATGTTGAGCATGTGAAATCGAAAATTTCCCCAATAACCGGTGTACTGTATCGACTCCAAGGTCTTCTCTCCACATCTCTACTACGGGCCACTTACTATGCGATGATTCACTCTCATCTGAGTTATTTAGTTAGTATCTGGGGAACTATTACTAAAAAACAAATATCAGAAATACAGGTGATTCAAAATCGAGCTATAAGGAATATCTACCGTCTGCCGTGGGATACACATATCAAGCATATATATTCAAAGACAAACATACTTCCTTTTACGGTCCTACCTAAATACAATATCTCTAGTGCAATATTACAAATCATACATAGATCCTCACACACTACCATCAGACCAGCCTTTAATTCAGACATACACCAGCACAAAACACGATCTCAAAATCAAATACACCTAGCATCATCTACCCACACAACTAAATTTGGTATTAACTCATTACAATATACTGCATATAAACAATACAATGCATTACCTCATGAAATAAAGCAACCAGTACCTAACAAAAAAAATTTAATTAAAACGCTTAAAGAATATTTTCTGAAAATGTTTTTAAATGATTCGCTTTAAATGTTTTTTAAATGATTCGCTCGCTTTCATACGTTTATTTTATTTTTTATTTTATTTTATTTTATTTTATTTTATTTTATTTTATTTTATTTTATTTTATTTTATTTTATTTTATTTTATTTATTTATTTATTTTTTTTTTCTATTTTTATGGTTTATGTGTATGAATGTCTCTCAGTATTTCAAAAATCTCTATTCTTGACAATGCATCTTTTATTATTATTATTATTTTTTTTTAACTTGTAATATCTATGTAATATCCATGTAAAATGTACTTATATGTGTCTGTCCTTCCCGTAATGAGTTTGTTTCTTAACTCATTGGGAATAATGTGTTACCATGTTTTTTTTTTTGTAATACATTATAATTAATAAAATAAAAAATAAAAAAATAAAAAAAAAAACACAAATACTATTAAGATGACCAAATGTATATGTCATAGTCACAGGTCGATATGCAGTCTCTTCGCGGAATGACTGGTTTATCCTAGGTTTGACCAAAGCCTTCGGGCCAAAGACTTCAAGTCAGACCTGAGGATTGACTACTCAAACCTAGGAGCGCCGGAGCTTCGAGGATTGACTTATAACATCTAGAAAAGGTGCCCTGGTATTCGACGACAAAATCGAAAAAAATCAAATTCACATTGATAAAAAAGTGCTTCGTAGTCACCCTACTCTTGTCTACTTTAGTTTTCTGAAGGTTTCGCTTGTACCTTGTGTGAATAGCATTTTTTTTTAAATTTTCCAGTAACTTTAAATATTTTGAATTAAAACTAATTATTGTTAACTTGGTATTTGAACATTAAATTCAAACGCGTTTTATATTAAACAGTCTCCGCGTGTGTTCCTTTTAATGAATGATGTTATAAATTCGTGTGATGGCCTGAAAACGTGAAATAAGCATTCTTTTCATGAACGAAATGACCTATTTATCCATTTATTCGAAATCCAACGTTGTTCACATAATATAGATAAAAGTACACCCAAAATGGTACAAAAACAGTAGTTTACTGGTATCGAAGTGGGAAACGATGAAATTTTCGAACATGTTTTTGGGTAAACAATGTTTATTTTAGCACCTTTTATATGGCGGATCCAGCGCAGCCGTTTGATTAACTCAAACTAATTATGTTTTTTCCGCACTGACGTTTTCAAATGAATTTCATCAAACAAATGGCAGACCGTTTGTTTTTATTCGTTTACTGTGGCGATCAGTCGGGGGAAACAATTATTTATTCAAAGCTGAATAGGGGAATGAAAATATTTTGCTTTTCTCTATATATTTTCCATTAGGCAATGTTTAGGTAACAAAAAGTATGAATTTACATTTAAAATAATTTATTTGATAACTCGCGAGTACTCGGCATAGGTTACAATGCCACGGAAAAAAAACGTTTGGTTTATTAACCACCATATTTATTCAGAGGATTAAAATATTTCCGCTTTGCAATAAAATCCAAAAAATCGATTTTTTCTGGATATATGCGCAAACTAAAATTTATATTTGAAAAGTGATGAAATACGCTTTCAAATTATAAAAATATACAAATTTTGCATGCGTTTTTTCTAAGTAAAATTACTGATAATTAAAAAATATAAAAACATCTTCATATTTTATAAGACAGATGTAATGTTTTTTTTTTCTAGGTACTAAAATAAAATTTATTTAACTATATTACCCAAGCACATGTTGCGCCTTAGTGAAATAAAAGTTACTAGTAAAAATTGAAGATTTTTTTTTTTTAAATTGTGATTCGAAACTTTGGTTTCAAAGAGGTGTACATTTTACTTCTTTTCTCGTTAATTTGAAGACTTTAATATAAATAACTTCTAACTTATTTTATTACAAATAACTTTCGGGTTAAATAAAAGAAGGTTTTAATAAAAATAATACATCTTTGAAAAAAGGGTCAACTAGGAATCAGTTATATCTCGTTCTCATCTAGGAATCAGTTATTTGGAGAAGTAATTTTATTTAATTAAAAACGTATGGTTAGGTATTTTAAACAGCATTCGCGGTGTAACACACAGAAAAGGCTGAGAAATAATTAGATTTGCCTTTTATTATGCGGGGAATATATAATATTTTTTTCAACTTTCTTCAAATATTAAAACACCAATAAATTAAAGCATCAAAAAATTATGGTAATTTTATTCGAAGTACGTAATAAAACCTTTGTATAAACATTTACTGCTAATCACTGATGCGTACCAATTATTGTGTTACAAAACTTTCAACAATCATAGTTATATACGTTATCGACTGTCCTGACCTACTGAAACTAATAAACTTCAAAATAGCACCCAGATGAACAAGGCTTAACGACTTCAGAAGAATTTCAATCAGAAGAATGTGCGAATCGTTTAATCAAAATCAAAACCTCAAGGATTCCGACTTATTTTTTGATACACGCAGTACTTTTAGTAGAAAATTGAAGGCTGTTTTTCTACAAAGCACAATAACTTAGACATTGCTTGGTTTATAATTTTAAATACCTTTCTTTTTTTTTAATTTCTGTATGACATTATTTTTTATCTATATATATTTTTGATCTGTATTTATTTTTATTTATTTACTATAGATAGATACAAAAGAAAGTACAATATACATATTGGGAAGCTTTGCCTGTCCAACTAGGAAAGTTTCCCGTACCAGGACAGACAAATTTACAGGTTTAGTTCATATTATACATTACATAACAAAAAAAAAATAGAAAAAGAACCTGGTAGCATATAGTAAAATCGGATTTGCCGAATTAACCTGATAACATATAATATATTCAGATTTACAGTGTATGGAGATAAGTAGGTAAGTTAGTAACATTGAAAAGTCAAAAAATGTAAACCAAGTATCTGATAACAAGTTGGAGTAATTACAACAAGATTCACAATATAGAGAGATGAAGTTATGTGTTTAAAAGTGTGAACTTATAAGAGAAATACATTAAAATTTACAATAGTAGATATAATTTATGAATGTAATAATATATATATTAGGTTGTTTTTTATTTATTTATGCGCTGTAACTACAAAAAGTAAACAATTATGTGCAAACATAAATATCTTTACTGATTTTAAAACATGTTTTCAGTACATTTATATTATACGACAATACTAATATACACCGCGCTCATGTCTTGTACTACTTCTGCTAAAATACGAAAACAATAACTATGAATGACTAGTGCTACTTTGGTAAAGGTATAAGTAGTGAAATTGGTGCATTATTTCGTATGTCATACAAGTTGTGTTAAGTATTGTTTATTTATTATAAATCATCACCGCTATAAGGTACCAAGATTCACACAGCTAGTCTTGATGTTAGTGAGCGAAGTATGTTACGCCTTACGTGAAGTACTAACAGTGACATAGCGACCAGTATTCAGGGGCGCAAAACCATAAATCTCAGTTATAAAAATATCAAAAGGATGTCGAAACATTGTGAAGCCATATCAGATCTCAATGAAGTGTGGTGGGAGCTTTGGTCTAGTGATCAGGAAAGTTAGGTGATTTTGTATATCAGTTAAATAGCATACGTTCACATTCGTCTCTCCCTAAGTCCAGAATCCAGTCGTTGACTAATTTACGTAAGACGCTTGCACTTTTCAATTTCCAAGATCCGGGTATAAGGTTGAACATTTTAGGACCTAGGTAAGAATGTTGTCTTTGAGCAAGGGATGTCTTAGTAGTACGTGGAACTATTGGATTCCTCCATGCGTGTCGGGTGTTGTGATAATGTTCTACGTAGGGGAAGAGGTGACGATATTTTTGTGTGTATAAAATAACTTTTCTTATGAAAATTGTCTCACATCCAAAACTCCTATCTCTTTGAATAAATCATTACTGGGGTATCTGATTTTTTTTTTAAGGATGACCCTTAGTAGTGATTTTTGTGCTTTGGCTAAGGGGTCCAGTATTGATTTGGTACATCCTCCCCATCCTAAGGATGCATATTCAAGTAATGAGTTGCACATGGCGTAGTGCATTAGTTTCATATCCTTTACGCAAAGAATATTTCTAATAGCCATGAAAAGATGCGTGAGTTTTCTGATCTTTGTGGAAATTGAGACGATATGTTCATTCCATCTCAGATTCTTGTCTACGATAATTCCTAGATATTTTATGCTGTCTACAAATTCTAAGGTATTGCAATTGCAAGTGTTTAGGTCATTGCAATGGTGTATAATAATTCTTTGAGTTTCTCTTGGTTGTCCCGCTTGAGTTGCACTGAAACGGATGAATTTAGTTTTGTCAGTGTTGAGAGTGAGAAGATTATTGTCTAGCCATTCTTTTACCTTGTTAATACCTATTTCTGAATTTTTATGAACTTCATTCCAGTTTTTGCCGTCAAATAATAATACTGTGTCATCGGCAAAGGTGATAATGTGATCTGCAAATGAACTGTTACATAATTCATTTATATAGATATTGAATAAAAGTGGACCTAGAGTGCTTCCTTGAGGTATACCAAAGTTAATATCAGCTGGATCGCTCAGAGTATTATTAATATTCACTCTTTGGCTCCTATTTTCTAAATAACTAACTAACCACTTAAGTAGCTGACCCTGAATGCCGATGCGCTGTAGTTTTTTCACGAGAATTTTGTGTGAGATAGTGTCAAACGCTTTGGCTAGATCCAAGAAGAGCGCAATGCATTTTCTTCCTCTATCTATATTGTTGGAGATGATTTTCGTCAGGTTTGTGATGGCATTTTCGGTGCTCAATCCTGGTCTGAAGCCGTACTGTCTATTGGAAAGGATATTATTTTTTTCAAGGTAATGACTGAGACGATTCTTCACAATTTTCTCAATAATTTTCGAAACAGAATTGAGCAAAGAAATTGGCCGGTAATTGTGTATCTGCGATTTATCTCCATTTTTGTGTAGCAGTATAACGATAGAGTGTTTTAAATGATTTGGAAATTTTCCTGAATTAAAGCTTAGATTGGAAATATACGCGATTGGAGTTGCTATGAAGGATTTAGTACGTTTTAGCAGAATTGATGAGACGTTATGAGGACCACAGGCATTCGATGACTTGAGTTCGTCAATTATTTTCATGACTTCGTTTGCAGTTGTTTGGATATTGTCTAATTTATGACCGAAATTAGAGATTGTTAACTTAGCGAGATCGGATTCTGTTGTATTAAGATTGTCGAGAATTTTTTTCGCAAGTGTGACTCCCACTGACGTGAAATAATTATTGGCGAAATTCGCAATGATTTTGATTCGCAATGATTTAATATCGGAAGATTTATTTATTTTTGTTTTAGTTATATTGCGAAACGCTTCCCATAAACGTTTTGGAGTACAGTCATTTTCATAAATTATTTTTTTATAATAATTTTCTTTTGCCGATTTTATTAATTTTTTTGCAAAAGTTCCTATACTTCTTGTAATGAGCTTGAACTATAATATTTTCAGGGCACCTATTCGCCTTTTCATGAAGTTGGTTCCTAATGTTAATCGATTTGATAAGGCCAGGGGTGATCCATGGCGTAAGTTTTATTTGCTTATGTGGTATAAGTTTATTGCTTGTGTGTTTAGATATATATGAATGTAATTTAGTAATAAATTCATTCATTGATAAGTCGGCATCAGTTTGGTCTAGAACATTTTGCCAGTTTTCTGAGCTCAGGTCCTCAATTAAGTCATTGTAGTTTAAGCTTGCAACATGTTTAATTTTAACAGGATTAAGAGGTTTGTTTTTAAGGCAAAGTGCTGTTGTATAGTGATCTGAGATTGTAGAGTGAATGACAAATGAGTCAACGTGGTTAATTTTTTTGACGTTGATGTGGTCCAGACAAGATTTACTCATGCCTTGCTCACGAGTAGGGCTGTTAATTGTCTGAATGAACCCATTTTCAGTTAGCAGGCATAGGTAATCGTTGGATTGGCGGTGGTATTCGGTAATCGTATTGATGTTGAGGTCACCTATAATTATTTGTCGTTCTATTTTTTTTGAGCTGTTGATAATTGATTGGAGTGAACTCAGAAAAGTGTCAATATTTTGAAAAGAAGGTGATCTGTAGATTGCAAAAATGCATAAGTTATTATTCAATACAATTTTCAGGCAGTTGGCTTGTGATAAGAATATTTCATCAACTTGAGATTGAAGTCCGTCTCTGATGTAGACAACGATCCCGCTAGACTTATTGAGATATATGTTTGTGTGGTGTTCAGTGTAATTATGAATAATTTTTGATGTGTAATCTTTATTAAGCCAACATTCCGATAAAATTATAACATCGAATTGGTTATTGAATTGATCCAGAAAAATTAAAAAATCGTCTATATTAGAAATGCTTCTTATATTTTGGTGTATAATTTTAACGCTGTAATCGCACCATTTATAGTTATTTAGATTGTCCAGATCATCTATGACATTCATGTTCAGATCTATTCCGGAATCATTTCCGGTATCACAATGCAATTGAATCATAAGTATATGTTGGTTGTGTGTTGCATATAAGTTGGTTCCTGAGTAATATGTGATTACATGCGATTTCAAATGTTGTTACAATGGTAAATGTGCTTAGCAAAAATAATATAGTATAAATAATGTAGTTAGATGTAGAACTATGAAAGAGATAGAAAGAAGCATAAACAAAAAGGTAGGAGGAACTGCGTGATAACAAATGAATTCCAAAAAGGTAGTAAATGATACAAATATGAATAACATATAATAATAAAGTGAAAATAATGAAATTAGATGTAGTACTATGAAAAAGAAAGTAAAAAGCAAAAACAATAATAATAATAATGATAATAAGGTAGCAGGAACTGCGTGATATCAAATTAATTCCAGAAAGATAGTAGATTTTACAAATACAAAAGCGAGACATAATTGCACGGGTCAAGACATACCTCGAAAGAAGAGCCATTAAATCAAATTTATCAAATTGAAGCCAATTTGCTTTCGTCGGAGATAAGAATGGCATTAGTTCCCTCGTTTTTGCGAAGATAAATCTGCCCCCGCTTAATCCAAGCAAAGCGATATTTTTATTTTTTATTTTTTTATTTTTTTTTATTATATAATCAATAATATTATTATTAAATTAATAAAAACAGTTTATTTTTAAACAGGTTCTGCTGTGTAATTATTGTTACGCGTGACAGCTGTTTCGCCTTCTGAAGGCATTATCAAACTGTGGCCATGCCACATACAGACGATATATTTATACTATTTCTAGAGAGGTATTTATTATGACTCATTTCCAATTTCTGATTAAAAATGACAGACTACTAATGGTTATTATTTTCCCAATTAGTGTAATTTCCCACTTCGACTGATAGTCTAATTATATTGTGAGTCATTTGCAAATGCTGACTCATGGTTTTCTTTTCAAGCATAATTAATTATTTTGAATTGGTTTGAAAATATTTAGAAGCGGAGAGTGAATTATATTTTTTTGTTCGTTTATTAAAATAGCTTTAGGATTATTATTATGTTTGTTGATTTCCAGCTGCTCTAAAAGATCAAGTTTACGTCCTTTATTTTGGATGTGTAAAGGAGTTGGTTTATTATCATCGCTAAGTGAGTAATTCTCTTCTAGGAGGTGTCTGGCAAATTGAGATTGAATTTTATTATTGTTTTTAAATGATCGTATGTGCTCTTTGAATCTAGTATTAAAGGACCGGCCAGTTTGTCCAACATAAACAGCGTTGCATTCGTCACACTGGAGTTTATAAATGCCGCTTTTTTTTAGTTTCGGTGTTTTACTTTTCGAGTTTTTAAGGGATGATCCCAGATTATGATTAGTGCGGAAGGCAATGTCTAATCCACAATTTTTGAGAACTTTATCCATGGGAATTTGATACCCTGGATTACGATATTCGTGAACACATCAACGGAATTATATTTGATAAATTCAAAACTCAAGAAAATAAGATTAAAAAACTTGTCGAAACTAAAAATAAAAATGTCAAAATAAACGAAGATCAAAGTAATAAAAATATGGAATTTTACAAAAACACTATTAACTTATCAGACACAATTTTTGAAAAAGAAGAAATAAATTTATTAGATAAAGGCTTCAAATATAAAATTAATTCAGTAATCACTAAAAAACAAATTGAAATTTTGGCTATTGATACAGAAATTTCTCTGTCTAAAGTTAAAAATAACGGCTTACCGAAACAAATAACCGCAGATATTTTGAGAAAAACTTTGAAACCGACTACTAAAAATAAATACAATAATAAAGAAACGGAAATTTTAAATGACATTAAAACTAAAATTAAAAATCACGACCTCACAATTACTAAGGCAGATAAGGGAAATTCGGTAGTTGTACCAGACGTATCAAGCCTGTACAAGACTGTAAAAAAGGGGGTACCGGTTTCAGTACACGACCAGGATGAAATGATAAAATAATAAAATACTGACCTCCCGTGCACCCAGTGCCTGATGAGTTGAGGACACTGGATGTGCCTAATCCTCTGCCCAGTCCTGGTGCGTGGCGGTTGCCTGAAGTAGGGCCGGCTTTCTGGAGGAGACTGATGGCACCAGGAGCAAAGCCTAGGCAGAGGTCGGCGGGAGGCAGCAGATGATAATAACTTTTCCCAGAAGGAAATAATAACACGAGTTGACGTTGATGGAAGAACTGATTTATTGTTCAAAAAATCACGCCTTTTATACCCGTTTTCGGGTGAAAAAACGGTCACGTGGTACAATTTTAGAGTGGGGGATTTTACCTATCCCGTTTTGCATATAAGGGGCGGTTTTCTGTTGCCGCTGGTTTTGCCGACCATTTCCTTGAAAGTGGTCGATTAAAATTATGTTTTTACAATAATTATACAGGTCAGGTTAATGTATTTACAATGTTTTCCTTAAAACTACAGTGTTTCTACGGATGTTCTACATTCGTAGATTTTTTGTTTGATGAGTTTGGGTTGATTTTAGGGAAGTTTGACTTTTTGTCGGTAGGTATTTGTTATTTAACAAAGTGTTTGAATAGTTACAAAGAAGTTAATATTTTTCCCAGGTCCCCCGTAAGCCTGGCTATCGAAACCTTTTGGTTTCGTCGCCTTACGAGGTCCTGGGATTTTTAAAATGGAGAAAACGTGAATTGATGCTAAAGTCTCGAAAATCTGCGCAAATGCTGATAGCGCTGGCAGTTTAAGAGTTACAATGTTTATTTATGGCTCTATGGATGCCCCGTAGGACTCTGCACTGAAATGTCTTAGTTTCAGCGTCCTACGGGGTGTTTAAATGAAGTTATATTTTAAAATGATGTGTTTTTAACCAATATGAAGGCCCTGAATGGGGCCACCAAACTGGTTTTTTGGCTTTGTAGCCGGAAAAATAGCCCTGAGGGCGATAAAATCATAACTCTAGTATGTCTCCCGGTGGCAACCTGGTATGCAAGTTTTACTTGTTGCACCGGGGCATTTGTGTGCAAAGAAAAATAACATTTTAGCAATGGTAAAATGTGTTTGGCAAAGGATCGTTGCTGGCGGCACGGTATTCATGAACCTAGCGGCCAGGACGAAAAAGAGGCCCTGAAAGGGGCCGCCAAAAAAAATAAAAGGCAATCTGCTTGGTGAAGCCGACTGCGAGCCAGTATAATAATGGCCCTTGTTAGGGCCGCCTAAAAAGGGAGGCAAAACAGCCTGCTTAGTGAAGCCGACTGCGTGCCAGTATAATAATGGCCCTTTTCAGGACCATAACTAAAAAGGAGGCTAGTTAGCCTGGTTGCCTTTGGAGGCGTAAATAAGCATAAATAAGGTATTAAGTATTAAAATTATTAAATTATAAGAGTCTAGAATGTCTCCCGGTGCAACTTGGCACGCAAGCTTTATTGATTGCACCGGGGCATTGTACATAATAAAAAGACATATAAATTAAAAGGGTTAAAAATATGAGGGAGAGCAACACGTCGGTTACAGTAGTTATCTTAAATAAAGTCGATTACATAAATAAAGTAGAAGCATTCTTAAAGCCAGAAGAATTTGAAATCTTAAGTAAAGATCCAACGGACAAAATTTCAGTAAACGTACGAAACCTAATTAATAATTGTAAATCAATATTCTCAAATAAATACGCCCAAAGAAGTGCAATGGTAATGAATCCAAGGGCTCCTGCACTGTACGGGCAACCCAAAATTCATAAAGTAAATATTCCCATCCGACCCGTCGTTTCCTTCATAAATGCCCCAACAACATTACTCGCCAAAAAACTTAATTTTCTCTTCAAACATTATACTAAATTCTCTACAAAATATAGAGTTAAAAATTCTCTAGAAGTTATAAATAAAATTCAAAACTTAGATCTCCCACATAACTGCCAATTTTTATCTTTGGACGTCGTAAGCCTTTTTAGCAATATCCCTATCCAAGAGTGCCTTAAAATCATTAAAGATATATTAGAGAAATCTAACATAAATCCCGTAATTAAAAAAGACTTATTAGACTTATTTAAAATATGCCTGGAGACAAACTACTTTGCAATTAACGATAAATTCTATCAACAAAACGACGGCTTGCCTATGGGGTCACCGTTAAGTTCTCTTCTTGCCGAAATATTCATGGACTATATCGAAAATCAAATTTTAGACTCAATCTTTAGCAAATACATAATTTACTATGTACGTTATGTTGATGACATTTTGATCTGTTGGAAAGGTACCAACAGACAATTAGACCTTTTCGTTTCATTAGCTAACTCCATCAACCGTAAAATCTGCTTTACGGTCGAAAGAGAGTGTAATAATAAAATTAATTTTTTAGACTTAACAATCGGCAGAGAAAATAATAAACATACATTTGAAATTTTCCGTAAGCCTACGTTTACCGATATGACCATTAATTCTAAATCTTTGCACCCATGGTCACATAAATTATCTGCTTATCACTCGATGATACACAGACTTACTAACGTCCCGCTTGACAATAAAGCATACGAAAAGGAAAAAAATATAATTTTATCAATCGCAAAAAATAACGGCTTCAAGGGTAGAGACATTGATAAAATAATTAGTCATAAAAAACACAAAATTATCCTTAACTCAATTTACCCAACGATTAATAATAAAACGAATAATAAATTTGCGTGTTTGGAATTTGTCGGACCTACATCTAATAAAATTGCTAAAGTTCTCAAAAATTGTGGATTAGACATTGCCTTCCGCACTAATCATAATCTGGGATCATCCCTTAAAAACTCGAAAAGTAAAACACCGAAACTAAAAAATAGCGGCATTTATAAACTCCAGTGTGACGAATGCAACGCTGTTTATGTTGGACAAACTGGCCGGTCCTTTAATACTAGATTCAAAGAGCACATACGATCATTTAAAAACAATAATAAAATTCAATCTCAATTTGCCAGACACCTCCTAGAAGAGAATTACTCACTTAGCGATGATAATAAACCAACTCCTTTACACATCCAAAATAAAGGACGTAAACTTGATCTTTTAGAGCAGCTGGAAATCAACAAACATAATAATAATCCTAAAGCTATTTTAATAAACGAACAAAAAAATATAATTCACTCTCCGCTTCTAAATATTTTCAAACCAATTCAAAATAATTAATTATGCTTGAAAAGAAAACCATGAGTCAGCATTTGCAAATGACTCACAATATAATTAGACTATCAGTCGAAGTGGGAAATTACACTAATTGGGAAAATAATAACCATTAGTAGTCTGTCATTTTTAATCAGAAATTGGAAATGAGTCATAATAAATACCTCTCTAGAAATAGTATAAATATATCGTCTGTATGTGGCATGGCCACAGTTTGATAATGCCTTCAGAAGGCGAAACAGCTGTCACGCGTAACAATAATTACACAGCAGAACCTGTTTAAAAATAAACTGTTTTTATTAATTTAATAATAATATTATTGATTATATAATAAAAAAATAAAAATTAACATGGAGTTCTACAAATTAAACTTGATAACAATAAACAAAGCGATATTGTTTCTCCTTCGCCGCTGTTCGTGTCTTGAACCACAGTTGTTTACCACGAAATGTCAGTTGTTCTGAAATGAAGATCGGCGAGCAGGATCCAGCTATACCGATGTTTGAGGTGTTCAATTTGTCTTCTAGATTCTGTTTATTTTTGTTGAAAGTTTTTACGTCTGTTAGCAGGTGTTCTCTTGCTATGTTTGTTTTGAATTTAACAATGATTTCTCTCGGGCGACTATTGTTGCTTTTTTTTGCTGCGCGATGAATGTCATCAATGTCGTTTGTATTGGTGGAGGACTTTGTTGTTTTGCAGATATTGAATAAAACGTCTTGCAGATTTTCTCCTTTGATTTCTGGTATGCCTCTTATTTCTATGTTGTTCGCTTTGAGTTCCCTTTCCTGCATGTCCACACATTTTTCCAAGACATAAATCCTCGCTTCCAAGGTTGAGTTCTTTTTAGTGAGTTCGTCATTCTTTATTTCGATGTCACGGATTCTAGCCATGAAATCCTCATATTGAGAACTCATGAATTGTATACTTTCAAGTATTTTGTTATTTTGGTCTAGAATATCGTTTTGTGTTTTTTCCAGATTAGACGTCTTGTTCATGACTAGATCTTGAATATCTTTAAGATTTGTCGGTGTCGGAGCGGCGAGCGCTGAACGATATTAACTTTTTTGATCTGCTCCAAAGGTTCAGTATCACTGATTGTCTGCAACGGGCTAGCAGCGCCGGGCTTAGCTGAATTGCATTGCTTGCACATTTGTTGAGATCGCCGTTCTTGGTTAAGTCGACGATATGTGTTCTCAATAATACCTCCGCAAGCCAAATGAAATGCGCCTTTGCATGCGGCACACGTGAATTTTAACTCATCAGTACGTAGAATTACTGAGCACACTCGGCAATGCATCTTGAATTGATGTTTTTTTCGTACTACCCGCGATAAAGCAAATTGTACTGATATTTGTTTTGCTAATTAAACTCGGTAGGAACTTTAAATCACTCGTAAGTTATGAAAATATTTTAGACCTTTCTAGTACGAACACGTATCAATCAAAGTAACTTTCGAATTTGAGCGTTATGGTTTTTAAAATACACTTTACTGCGGAGCAAGTTAATATGAACTAGTCACGGGTTGTTGTTGTTGAAGTCGAACCATCGTACCATCAAAATTTATCCAAAAACAATTTATAAACTTTTATAAGGATATTACGCTTTTTTTTTCATCTCTCTATTTGTAAAATAATATTTACTTATGTATATACATATGTCTTTTCCGTATTTAATGGTAAAAATATCTGTATTGCTGTTTGTTAATTCGTGAGAAATAGTTTGGATGCGGCGAATTCTCTATTAATTGTTTTGTATATTCTTGTCAATTGACGTCTGTATCTGTATTTTCTCCTTAATAAAAAAAAGAAAAAAAAGAAATCCGAAAAAAAACTTATTTTTTTAGATACGCGGTGTCATAACTCGAGCGACAATATGCCACCATGCAGCTTGTTGTTCAGAGCACCTTTCATTAAAATGCCAGCACAACAGAGACGGTATTCTTGTTCGGTGTATTTATTCTAAAGATAGCTACCGTCTATTGATAGAGAGAACATAAAACTCTTTTATACTACATTTTCAATTTTTTTTTTATTTCAGGGAAATCAAGTGTTTACAATGCATTAATTTTGCACGTGTACTTCACCCGAGAAACCAATTAGCATTTCCTCATATTATTTTAATTTTAATAATAAACAGAATTATATGCATAATATACCTTCTTCGTAAACAACAATTATTTTACATTTAAAAATCTTGGAATCTAATATTTTATACATTATTTCATTTAATTACAGAAAGATTTGCATAATAAATTTCAATATAATGTTCTTTTCTTCGGATTCTTTCGTGCTTTGAAATTCATTTTACATAATTAAGGGATTATTCGTATTAAAAAGAAAACATTAATTGTCCCGATGAATTAATTATAAATACACCAAAAACTTCGGAGAAGATTTTTTCATAGCAAATTATAAATTAATTCGACCTTTTTCGACTCAGTCTGTAACTCACCGTAAAAAGGACAACGAAAAACATAGATAATAGTTATTTTTAATTAAATTAAGACTGTATTAGAGAAACTCAATCGAAAATCTCAACAGAAAAATCGGAAAAAGATATTGGCACCCTTGGGACTCGAACCCAGGACCTTCGGGTTTCCGGGCCACGACTCTATCAACTGAGCCTAAGGTGTCTCTATCCGATTCTTTCATTTTTAACTGCATCATACTTTGCTATGCTATCTAACTCTATCTATATAGTGTCTGGATATATTTTTATCCATTTAATTTTTAATATGCGATGTCTATCCAAGAGTCCCAACTGCTCCCGTCTGGAGCCAGTGAGACTATGGCATCCCTAATTGGGGTATGTTGTGAGGCTGAAGGTAGTAGGTAGGGGAAGCAGATGAGAAAGAGGAAGGTGGGTAAGTACCTGGCAAAATTAATATCTTAACACTAAACATGGCTAAAGCTGTTTCACTGTGAATTTTTTCATACATGTAACTTGTAAATGATAACAGAAAAAAAGTGTTAATAATAATTTTCGGAGCATACGGCATGGGAAATGTACCTTTAGATATTTTCTTCAAGAATAACAAATATTTTTTTAAGAGCTTTAAAACTTACAGTATTTAAGGAAAATATGTAATAAATCGGTAGAAATGCGGGAAGATGGGCAATAAATATAAGAATGGTAAAAAAAAGGTACCTACACACAATGAAGTAACTACAGATAAAAATATTAGAATGGAGCGGTGATTAATTGTGTGATTTGAAACTCGATGAAACGACACTAAAAAGAGACAAGCACATACATCTATAGGATTTGAACTGCGAGAGAATGCGATAGTATAATCGGTCTCCTCTTTGTGCGGTGCTTCGTAGCCTCCCCACTATAGTCTACTTTCATTTTCGGAAGGTTTCACTACTACCGCGTGTTAATTGCATATTCTGTTTTTTTTATTGTAATATAATATATGTACGAGAAAATATTTAAAATTACTTTAAAACGTCGATGGTTTTTGTATGACAAAACAATCATTGTTTTTTTAATGTGACACAAATGACACGCTTGTTATTTTGTACCGGTGACAACGATCACTAAATAACAGTGGATTGGAGAAACAGTTTTTTAGAACCAGTTCTTATTGTATCACGCCTGATTACAGAGGAGGCGATTGAAATCTACAACCATTTTGAAGTATATTGTAATACCCGCTCGGAGTGTAGTGGAGCTGGCAACACGGTATCGCTTCCAAGTAAATAAGCACACATTTCACCATTAACAATTACACATCTACCGAATTTGCCCTGATGATGGACACTGCAAAGCTGTCCAAAACGTAGAAAACAAATACCCCAAAAACAAATAACGAAAATAATATGTTTGTGTATAATATTAAGATTCATTATGTATTTATTATTTAATATGCGATATTTCACGGGTCTGCGCTAGTTGATAGATAAATAATAACCGAGCAGAAGTTATAAATATCACTAAAGCCCAGTTGTTTCGCAGAAATTCAATTGCGACAAAGTCATCAAATGATTTTGTTTTTAAGACAGTCGAAAGTTTTTGAATAAATTGTGATCAGAAGAAGAGGACAGCTATCATGTTATAAAGCTTGTCGGCTAGTTACAATTTTATATAACGCCGAAATGCACTTATAATCGGAGTTTAATGGAGACTTTTCAAATGTCACAAAAACAAAATGGCTCTGAATGGATCAGTTGATGACAATGTTACATTTGAATTTCTGCGAAACTACTGGGCTTAAGTTATCAAGCAAGTTAGTACCAATTGCATCCAAGTGTCCGGCTTGCATTATAATATCTTCCACGTGTTTTCTCAAACCACATTGCAGTGCCAAAGTATTAAAACACGTATATAAATTATTACTATCCAGGTTGTAGGTAACACTGAGAACTGCCTAACAAAGTACTTCAAGTGTCCGTTCGGGTAAGTCCAGGATAAAGTGAAGTCCTTTTGATGGTGGCAAAGGATTTCCACATAGTAAAAGCGCCCGTGTGAATGCACCTTTGTAATGATTTGGAAAGCAAACGAAGACTTCTCAGTATTTTATTCTGTTATTATGGAAAACTTATTTTACGATAAAATGTTTCAAAATGATATTGTTTTACCCCTCTGGCTAATTTATTCGCTTTTTGGAACAGCTCATATAGGTCTCAAATAATTCATTTTGTCTTCCTTACTGCCATGGTGAGAAATTTGAACTAAACGGTATTTGAAAAAGAAAACACCACGCTTTATTTTATAATCTAAAAGTTAACCACAGAAGAATTACAATGTGCACATATTATATAAAACCAAATTTGAGAAAAAAAATGAAACTTTCCGAATTTTTATTAATTAATTTTTATGAAACGACATAAAATTGAGATGACAATAACGTTTATAATACATTTATCTAACAAAATAAATGTGTGTTTTTAGTTTATTCATTATATTATCAATAATTTTAGTATGAAAAATCGTAAGGTGAGCCATTTTAAAAACTTTTTATGTTGGCATTCAAAGTTTTAATATTTCAAAAATTATGTGTTTTTTCTCTGAAATGATTAAATTATTTCATCACCTTTCTCCAGTTTTTAGTTTTCGGATACGTTCAGAAATATCCCATTTTTTGGAATTTGTTTCAAAGTGGAAATACTCTGATTTTATAACAAAATATGCTCGAGGCCTGAGGGGTTAAAAGTATTAAACAAATGTGTTCAAGTGATACATACACACAACATGGTATTTAAAATCACTTTATCCTGAGAGTAGTTCATTAAATTAGGTTTATTACGACACACATACGAGTATTGTAGGAGCTAACAGCTAAGAGCTAAGAGCTAAGAGCTCAAGATGTATTGTAGGAGCTACATAAAACTTGAAAAAATATAGTGAATATGAAATATTTTAATCAATTAGAAATTTGTAAACTTAAATGTACAAATTACTGAAGTAAGAATTATTATTATTATTATTATAAAAAGTTCTGTGATAGACCTCGAAAAAAAGGATGTTTCTTAAAAGTGTGTTTCTGTCTTTCTATTATTTAATAAGGGGGCATACATTAATTACGTGAGCTCAAAAGAGGGGGGGGTGGTTCAACAAAATCTCACGTTACTTGAAAAGAATATACGAAGTAGCCAAAAATTTATCTCGCCAAGGGGGGTGGGGGGGGGGGGGGATGTAAAAAAAAGGTTGGAAGAAAAACTGCTCACGTAATTAATGCACGCCCCTAACTTTCAATTTGGGAGGCGGAAATGGGTACCGCCGCTCCGGAAATCTTTATTGGATAACCAACACCTCTGCCATAGGTCACCCCAAATGGTTCGCTACGTTTGGTGATTTAGCAGAGGTGCCCTGGTTCATGGGGTGAGGTTTGTCTAGGTCTTGGAGGCGGATGACCAGGACATACTGAACCCCAGATTCCTACCCACCCCTTAAACCCTTTTCCTTCCCAGAACTCTCCTCTCATTCCTTTAATTAATAAAACCCTATCATCCCCAAAGATGACATAGGCCTTGAAGGAAATTATTTTCCTCAGGGCCTCCTGTGTGGAGCTCATGTAAAAAAATAATACAAAAACTTAAAAATTAAAAAAACCAAAATTTCCTCTGAAATTATAAAATTTTATTGTACTTACAATTATAAACCTTAAATTTTTTGTAACATTTTTTAAATTTTCTATTAAGAAATTATATAATTTGCTCAAAGAAACTTCACTATTCCAAAAGACAATTCTTTCCAAGGTACCATAATATTGAAAACATGCTAATAAGATTTTAAATATTCACGATAATTTCACATTTGAAAAATAATCTTTACTGAACATTAAAACAATAACCATCTTGAGAAGGAAATCGCAAAATACAAACAAATTTACAGACAGACGAAATGCAAAAGGGTCGAGTTATAACAGGACGTCGCTGCGCTCAACCAACAGAAACATCATGAACTTTAAAAATAATTAAATAGAACTAAACCTAGTGCAGTGATGTTTCGACAGTCAAAAAAGTGTTATAGGTTTTTATGTAGGACATTTTGCAGAAATTCAAATGTAACATTATCATCAAATGACCATTCAGGGATATTTTGTTTCTTTGATATTTGAAAGGTTCCCGTTAAACGCTGATTCTAGTTTCGTTTCATATTTATTTGAAATTGTAATTAGGTAATTAGGAAAAGACGTTTTTAGTTTTTCAGACTACAAGCGAAAATCACTTCACAGTACCGATACAAATTTACGTAATCTCGGCACTAACAAATCAAAAAGTAAGTAACTTTTTTTTACATTAACTCCACACTGGAGGGACTGAGGAAAATAATTTCCCTCAGGGCCTATGTCATCTGAGATGCTGTGTGGAGGGTCTTTTTGAGGAGAGGAAGGAATGCACATTGCACATTGGTCTTGAAGAGACCCATGTTGTAGGAAGGAGGAAACACAGAGGCCTGCAAATTGTTCCACAACCGAGCTGTTGAACACAAGAACGAGTCGGAGACAAATGTCAACCGGGTACATATGTTGGGCCCACATTTGGCGTGTTACCGGCTACTTTAAAATTATTTTTTCATAGATTTTGGTGACCTTTCTCTGGTGTTTCTGAGTTGGTTTCATTCTGAGTTGTAATGGAACCATATTAAAGTATCTGCGGGCCCTGTACATTACGCCCTGTTAAAATAACTTATCTCTGGCCTTAATGGAGCCCCCATATCTGAGATGGTCACTTAGAGTTACTATAAATAAGCATATCAATGGGGGGCCTGTTCGTAAGATTGCTTCTGTTGAAAGAGACTAGATTTTCATTTCGATCTAAAACTATTTTACAATAATCATTGAATACATATGTTAGAATAACATGTTTTCACGCCACCCTTTTCCTTTGAAATAGTCAATATAGATAAACGAGAATTTCATCACTTCATAAAATTGAGTCGGGCCTAAGGACGTAACGATAACACAGCCTTCAAGTTCCCTTTCGTCACAAGGGCCGGAAGGAAGTTACTTCCGGACGATTTCCGCCGAATCTCCTATCTGGGCACTTATCTTTGCCAGTTTAACTTTCACCAAATTTCGTGGCTCGGGGCGGTTTGCACCCGATTCTTCTTTGAAGATCGGGGAAGATAAAAGGGGGTCAGTTTGGTACGAGTTATCACTTACAACGAGAATCCGAGTTTTAAACGAGTTTTTGAAGATAGATCAAAAATGATTCTTCATTCTGTCCCAACCGAGTTGTGTCTGTATTTGAATATAAAACTGTTAATGAATTTAGCTTAAAATATTTACGCTGCGAGCATTGTCCAATGTCTAAGTCATCTGGCCTTGAAATGTAGTTGTTTCATTTTTGCGAGTCCAAATTAAATAGAATTGTTAAAAGCGTTTGGATGATTTCTTTTCATAATTTATCTTATTTCTTCAAAACTCCGCCCTTAATTGTTTGTGTCCGGAAAGTTTCTGTATGACACATTACTTTAACGGTTGATATTTGTTTCGCTTATCAAAAGCATTGTCAAAAATATAAATACGAGAATTAGAAATTTGATTTTACTATGCATGAAGTTTACCAGAAATATTAATTGAATGTTCAACTTTCAGCTAGGAGCTGTGTTGGCTTGCAATGTTTTTTTTTCAGTTTTCAAAAAAATATTAATTATTTTTTTATGCTCAATTTTGTACCTATAGGGTGGGTTTCTTCATTTACCGAGAATGCTAAATGCAATGCTAATTGTAAAAGTAAACGATTGAAATTTAAAAATTTCTATGCATTCGACCGTTTACTTTTACAATTAGCATTGCATTTAGCATTCTCGGTAAACGAAGAAACCCACCATTAGAATACAAGTCCCAAAGACACGGTGAAATTTCATGGAATTTTAAAATGCTTCCGAATGTGCAATATTTTTCTTATTTTAAAAGTTATCCTAAAAAGAAATACCATTTTTAAAACTTAAAAAAATGATCTTTGGGATGATTTTATTTTAAATTTGGGAGTACCCGGCATGCGTTGCATTTTTCAAACGATTTGCGCACCACCTATTGTAATTTTTTCATTTATTATATTATGTAATCCTATGCGGGTGTGCGCATAGTAAAAAAAAGTAAAAGGGCGCAGTAAAAAAATGGAATCTTTACTTTTTATGCCGTTTATACAATAAAAATATTTTTATAACTTTCAACTGTTAACGAAAAAATCATGTCAATTTGTAATCATACACTTTAACAATTTTTACAAGTATAAAATGTAAAATAAAGTATGAAAAAGTTACTGAAAAGTATGAAAAACTTTCCAGTGATGAACAAATCACTTAATAGGTAAAAATCCTGCATAATAGGTAAAAAAAAACTATGATAACGTGTGGACGCGCCGGTTAGATCTGCCCTTCAGAAGCTCTAATGGAATATGATGTTTGTGGCTTTTCCGAGGCTTGAGGGGTTAATCTCAAAGTTTTATATCTAAATGTATTGATCTCTCAATAAATGTACAGAAGTTCTTCAAGAAACATCAGACAGAATTATACAAAATAGCAATGGTCAGCTTCTATATCTGTTGCCCGAAAATAACAATAATATATAATCAACAACTGGAAAGTTCCTAGGGTCGCGGCCAGGGGACTTATGGGGGCGATAGTATCTCGTTAGGGCGGACATCGGCGTATTAACACCGGGTACTATAAGGGCCATCTTGTCCGGTAAAATATACATTATGGGCCGGGCGAGATGCAAGGAGGGAACTTTGCTGGTGTTTTGGGTTGTGGATAATAAATTGTAAATAATAATGTGTATTGAGTGTGGTGAGACTGAACCTATAGTACCGAACTGACGCAAGGAAATGGGGGCGAAAATAATTACAGGTAAGTGTCTGTTTCAGTGCCGATATTTCGACGGTCAATTATAAGTTCTAATCAAATCGAATCCGCTGGTTGAACTCCTTTGTAAACAATTACTCGAATATTGATACCTACTTATGTAAAGCCTACTTATATCTTTCTAGCTCTGTTTATCATTTTATGTACTATATACTTATGATACTGCATACTTGTTATAATGCTCCTGTACAATTTATTTTATATGTAAAAGCCATCAGGGCGTAAACAAACAAATAAATAAATAAATAAATAAATAAATAAATAAAAAGATATTCAATCAATATCTTTGGTTCTAATGCAGTTTTCTTGGATTGAGTTATTTAGAAATGGTTGTATTGGTTACAATTTAATTGGTTTATAGGGTATCAACTAATACCAAAGTTACAAGTTACATGTGGTTTTTATGCTGACGGCATTAGGTTTATTTCTCAAATCCAAATTTATTGAAATTTTGCTTTTTTAAATTTTTACAATTTTGCTCAAATTTCGCCACCCATTTTGATTCATTTTGATCGAAATTGCATTGTTTTGTTTTATTTTGTGAAATTTGGGCACAAATATTGAAATGTGTTTCGATTTTTTTCTAAGCAACCTTATTACCCACATTACATAATAAACCTTTATCCGATAAGAGATTCATTTATAGGAGATTTACTAATTTATTTTTTCCCAGACTTACAAAAATACTTATTAAAAAAAAAACTCGATTATATCTAAGACCAAGTTGTGTTGCTATTATATTTCTAAGTGCTCAAATTTTCAAACGAAAAAAACACATGATTTTTTTATGATTTTGCATTAATTCGTATGGCTTCACCTTAAGTGCTACAATTTCTTCGAATTTAAGAAAAATGCATGTCAGATGATTGTCACCATGCACTCTCATTAAAAAAGTCTATCTGCCGAGTTTCAGTTCGATCAGAAGTCGGGAAGTGGGTTGATTTTCACTTCATTAATTTATTTATTTAATCAATAAAACGAAAGTGAAATTCAAATGAATTTATTTAAAAATAGCCGTATATTTAATTACTTCATCTTCAGTTTAGTATCTCAACCAATCTTTTGTATGTTATCATCACTCGTGTGCGTTTTTAGAGATACATAACGTGTAATAAAACGAAAACAGTTGAAAAATAATTTATTTCAATTTAATTACTCGTACGCTGTGAATCGGTGTTGGCTATAATGACTATGCATACGAACGTGTGCTTGTAATAATATAAAGTGGAAACAGATGCAATTTCGCAGTGCATTTAATCTTGTTTTCACAGGCGGTGATTTTCCTTTGTCCCACTTGCGTTGTGTTTAGAAGGTTTTTCATAATACTGAATAATTTACCAAACCTAATATTATGACTAGGACAAAGACAAAAAAAAAACAGTTGCGGATAGTACATTTATAAATTCTCGTTGATATTCATCGAAAAAATGTGCAAACATTTTTGCCAGTATTTCAGAATAACCATTCTACAATCCTTTATTCAAAACACAATGACCAGTAATTTATTATTGTCCCAAGTTCGATGCCAATTCGATTCAGTCAAATCAATTCGAAATGCCGTATTTTTATTTCCTTGTAGAAGAGTAAATCTTCTTATATATAAAAATGAATCGTTGAATGTGTTGCTAAGCGCAAATCTCGAGAGCAGCTGAACCGATTTCGCTAATTCTTTTTTTAGAATATTTCTTGGAGTACGAGGATGGTTCTTACGGAGAGAAAGAAAATTGTGCAGGAAATTGGATAATTGGAGAATGACATTTTGCAAAACAATGATTGTTAAATCAGGATTCTATTTTTGAAAATCTTTAAGTCTATAAATTTATTTAAAGTTGGTACTAGTTTGAATCGAATCAAGAATTTTAGATATTTTAAATAGGTACCTAAGTACCAAATTTAATATACATGAAAAATGGAAATTTTAATAAAAATTGTAAAAGGTGGCACGCGGGCTCTTAAAAACTGAATGTACTGGGATTGAATACATGGAACGCGGGAGGAGGGCTGGCGGGACGAGGGAGCGGGAAAGGGAAGAGGGAAGGCGGGGAAGGTGGAAGGGGAACGCGGGAGGGGAAGAGGGAGGACATGTGAGGGGGGAGGGAAACTCGGGAGGGGGGTTCGCGGGACGGGGGTAGGGGGGGAGGAATGGAGTCGGGAGAGGGAAGGTGGAGATGACGGAGTGGGAACGCGAGAGGGGAAGAGGACGCAGGAGAAGAAGGGGAGGCGGAAGGGGAACGGTACAAATGGGAAAGGACACTCAGGGAGAAACAATTTCTTTATTAAATGGCATATCAACGCATGCCGGGACCAGCTAGTAGAAAATAAAATTAAAATAAGGATTAAAGAACATATGAAATCTTTAAACAATAACAGTTTCTTGGAATTTGCCAACCATTTGGTGGAAACCAGTCACACCTTTAACTTCAATAGTGGAATATAATCAATACATTGTAATGTCAATGGCATTCAGTTGGATAAAACTAGAAATTTTAGAAATCCGAAAGAGTACGAATGCGAATTTGAATATTATTAATATCAAAAATCGTTCTTAAATGACCCAATATTAAACATGTTCCCTTTGTAAATTGTTTTCTATTGCCCCTCTTCCCTCTACCCATTCTCATATTTCCATTGATACCATTGTCTATGTCTATTATTTTTCCATTGACACCATTGTCTATGTCTATTATTTATAATTAGTATTAATAAAACCATGAAGAAGTGAGCGTTGCTCACAGTGGCGTAACTATAGGGTGGCAGGGCTGGCAAAATGCCTTCGCAACGTTCGTCAAAATGGCGTTTCACCTTCCTATGACAAGTTTTAGAAAATTCAGGGTAGATGGACCATTCGTGTGCTGAAAGATCATTTTCTAGACTTAAATGAATAAAAACCCATTTAAGAAACTCAATGGGACAAGACAGGCTTCGCAACTTGGCTATTCGGTCTATTGAAAATTCTATGGCCCGATCAGAAAGCTCGGAGAATAGAATTTTATTAAAAAATATCTTGTGAAGATTTACTTGTTATTTCATTTTAATATGTAATACCTATGCTTTTGAAAATAAAATTTATTAGATATTTAACAAAAATGAACACAACATTATTAAAACTGTTGGGTAACTTCTTAAGTGATTTATTAAAATTCAATCACAACGTGACGATTTTTACCTGGGGGGCCCTATCCAATGAATTTGCCAGGGGCCTTAGATGGTATAGTTATGCCACTGGTTGCTCACGAAACATGTTGGTTTTTGTAAACAATAAAAGTGGTAAAAACTGAATATTTTATTAATTTGAAAATAAAATTGGTTGACTGAAATTATGAGAATACATTTGCGTATCTTATGTACTTACCTAATTTCTTTGTTTTTAGGTAGGTTTATTAAGATATATCATATATTACTAATTGAACTTATAATTAAGCAAAATGTACCTATTTCGTTAATTACATAAGATAAATTTATCATTGAAACTATAAATTAATATGCTTAGAAATGTTATATTATGTATTAAATATTAAGACATAATGATTTGGTGGAACTTACAGACAGCTTGTCTTGTGACAGCTTTGTTACCTGTAACTTATAATAAATTATATTAAAAAATAACAGGTTTCTTAGTTTTAACCACTTTATTGTTTATAAAAAACTGACAAGTTTCGAGAGCGATGCTCACTTCCTCAGGGCTTACTTAAAACTAATTACAACAATAGACTTAACGGTGTCACTGGGAAGGTGGGAGTGGACGGGGGAGGAGGGTGATAGGGCATAATTTACAAAGGGAACAAGTAATTTAAAAATAAAATTTTAAGTAAACCCTGGAAGTGAGCATCGCTCACGAAACATGTCGGTTTTTATAAACAATAAACGTGGTTAAAACTAAGAAATCTATTAATTTTTAATTAAAATGGTGTCACAAAATAAGTTCGCTACGTTTGAACAAATAATAATCATTTACAAATAAATTTAAACTTAAAAAAAACTTGGAAACGGAGACAATCTCTGGTTTTGGCTGAGTTGACGATGTATTAATTTTAGGGGAAAAATTACTAAAGCAGAACTGTGAAAATTCGCGGAATATTATGATTATAAGATTTATGAAGCAAAACGTATTGTAGCTATTAAAACACCCTGCTAACTTATAAAACGTAGCCAATCACAAGGGAAAACTATGGCAGACGTGTTGATTAACCAATAAACAGTTCCCAGGGCGTACCCGTCATTCTCGCCTTCCAAATGTTGTGTGCTTTTAAACGATTTTTTTCTTTAATTGTTTTTGGGATGTTATGCCGTGTTGCGCTACCTCCTTCTTTAGCCAACGTTTCGGACAGCGTTTCAGTGTCCATCATCAGGGCAGATCCGGCAGATCCACACACATGTCCATCCAAACACATCTGTGTTGCGCTACCTCCTACTTTAGCCAACGTTTCGGCAGAAACGAGCCGCGCTAACGTTCCTCTTAAGTACTCCTAACTTAAATTTTACGATGTTGCGACAATCTTTTTATTCATATGCACCGTTAAAGTTAGCGATGCCTCACTCAAAAGAGATAACTACATACTGAAAATGCTCGCTGCTGTAAGTTTAAACTCTACGGATTGAGTACTGAATAGATAAAATGAAGTTAGGTGTCGCAAGTGCCTATATCTAGAAGTTGGATGTCGGTAGTTAGGCCAACTAAGAATCATGTTCATATTTACGCTCCGAACTTCAACTGGAGCTGGGTAATGTGATCGGCTTTATATGACAAGAGTTCTCAGTACTCTGCAGCTCGAGTTTGTCGATAGAATTATTGTGAAAAGAGAATAAAATATTCCAACTTTTAATGAAAGCTCAACAGTTCTTATTCGCTCACTAGATATATGTCTTACGGAGAACTCGTTAAAATACTTTCAGGTTTTACAATTTTCTCTTGAAGTTTGTTAAGTGATTCATTTGTTGGATTCTGCATCCAGAACGCTGAATTAGCACATTTTCAATAGTCGAACGATCGTTAGATCGAGCATTATTAGATTTTTTAGAAGACAATCAATGTGGTGTGCATACCGCAAACTATAAAAAGTGACCATAATCAAAGATCTGCATAGTCAGGTACTTCCCCACCATCCTTTTCTCCACATCCTTCCCCTCCCCTTTCATCCAATTTGGGAGGTAGGTATGAGTACCACCGCCACGGGTGCGTAGGGTCCCAGGGTCTGGTCTCCGGACAGTCTACCGTCAGGTGTAAAGTGAGCAGCTTCATTGACTTCTTTCGTTTCCAAACCCAGGAAACGTACAGTGAGAGAGGTTATGTTTGCGAGGTTATGCCTTGTTTTATTAAAAACATTTTGTTTTGTACTGGGAATATTGCTGTAAATCTTCAGTTTATTCAGATGAATATAAAGTTGAACAGAGTTTCGATTCTATTCTGAACACTGGAGTTTCAAATTGCAAAATGTAGACAAGATGTGGAAAGAATGACATTGCAATAAGCAACAAACTTATTTATTGATGAAAAGTGAAAGTTTACTAATCCACAGACAAAGAGTGCTATTACTGCTATCAGACAAAAAATGCATTGAAATGTTTCATAAAGGGTGACATAGACGCGAAAGTTATGAGTAAAGGACTAAGCTACAGACTACATCGAGAAAATGAGAAGTGCTCAGTGCAAAAAGATTTTAAATATGAGATATAGGGCAACACAATACATCACAACGGGAACCATTTACTGTATAACCGAGACCTCTGCCATAGGTCACCTCAAGTGGTTTGCTACGTTTGGTGACTTAGCAGGGGTTCCCGGGTTCATGAGGTGAGGTTTGTCCGGGTCTCGGCGGCGGATATCTTTGCCCACCAGCTGCATGGCAGGTCGGATCGGGAGAGACTGGTTGAGAGAGGCCTTGTGACCTCTCAAGCAGAACTCTTTTATATTTTTTTATTTTATTTTATTTTTTTTTTACATTAACTCCACACTGGAGGCCTGAGGAAAATAATTTCCCTCAGGGCCTATATCATCTGGGATGCTGTGTGGAGGGTTTTTTTGAGGAGAGGAAGGAATGAACATTGGTCTTGAAGAGACCCATGTTGTAGGAAGAAGGAAAATGTCAACCGTGTACAAATGTTGGGCACGCGTTTGGCGTGTTTCCCGACTATGCACCGGTGCCGAAGGGATCAATGACGTTAGTTCCTCGGAGCATCTTCCATTGGAATACCGGTAGAACAAGGATAGCATTCCCACCCGACGCCTGTGCTCTAAAGATTGAAATCCGTCTGTTAAGATAAACATCGGAACATTTGGAAAATCGCTTTGCACAGCAATGGGAGGAATGGATTCATACGTCCGCAACTCCTGGACTCACTGACCCCCAGATTCCTACCCACCCTTCATATCTCATCTCTCCCAGAACTTTATCTCCTTCCTTTCCTTTAAAAGATCCGCCATACAGCATAACCAAAGATGACATAGGTCCAGAGGGAATATATTTTCCCAAGGGCCTCCTGTGTGGAACCGTATAAAAATAGCCTCACAACTTACCTATCCCAATTAACAAGGGTGCCATTGTCTCACTGGCTACAAACATATGGGAGCAAATACGAATACTGGTGCAGTATTCACATAAAAAAACGTTATTGAATTGTTGATCCAGCCACACTTGACTTCATAGTAAATACAAAAGCAAAAAATAGCCACTCTGAAATCATTCGACCTAAATTTACAAATAATATGATGTATTGAATGTTTAAAAATAGAAAAATAAATTTAATTTATATGGAAGCAGTGCACTAACAAAATAAAGCCGACGTTTTCTTTAGTGAAAATAAACAAAAAGAAAAACCTAAACCTGTGTCTTATTATTATGTTCATAAATTAAACATTTAGCACTAACAATATCTTCGTTACAGACGAACGACGTGATCATCAAAAGTTAAACTTTTAGATACCTAAGCACATTTTAAATTTAATTCATAATCAGGTTTCGCTAAGCGCTAATGTTCGAAAAGCATAACCGGATAAAACAGAACACTGACGATACAGAACATGATAAAAACCGGGGGAGTATTTATAACCTGCGTAATCTGGTAAATGATTGGCTTCTGGTCTTGGGGAGAGCTGAATGAGAAAATATGTTTAACAACAGTCATTAATTTTTTTTTTGTTGACATTCATGTACACTGGTGTTATATTGGTATTACCTTAATATTATTTTTATACAATTTACGTTCAAAAACTGCTTACATTTTTTTTCTTTGCATTTTCTTTTCTCTATTTACTTTTTTCTTTTTTAATCCATTATTTTTTTCTTTTCCATTTTTTGATTCTCGAGTTGATTTATTCATTTTTATCAATACAAAAATTTCTTGAAATGGTTGAAAAGCATACGTGCTAATAAAAATAAAAAGCACTTTTTTATGTTCTTTTTATTTCCCTTCTCTATATATATATTTTTATTGTTAAATATATAATTTACACTAATAAGTAACTTCTTGTATCTACCATCAAAACATTAATAGTATTTATCAAGTGTTATATTTAAATATAAGACAATATTATAGTCAACATATTGATTACATGTAAGAAATCTGTTCATTTTGACTGTTCTAAAACAGGCAAATTGCCTAGTTGGACAGCCAAAGATCATTATAAAGATGTAATGTTTTCAAAATAAATAAATAAAATAAAATAAAAAAATAAAATTTTACCATCCTCTCGCGACTTAAACCTTTACATGGTGGCCATATATCGATCGTCCAGTTGATTAGCAGACATCTCTTCAAAATCTAAATGAGAGTTTAGTATGCAGTTATGTGTAAAAGTGTACCCTATATCTGGTACAATACTCAGATCACTCATAAACTCCACCAAATCAATTAAATTGCAGAAAAACTTGAATTGAAATAAACAAAAAAAAATCGAGTGCAGTTAACACGCTGTAGATGCTGTAGATGCGAAACTTTACCAAAATTATCTCGACCAATAAAGAATCAAGGAACCTTGAAAAGTGAGGTCATAATCAAAGCTACCAATGAGCGCAGATCTTGCGTTCTATTTTCGTTTTATATCCAACCAATAGGAGCCTTGATAGGATTGTGATGCTTCGCAGGTGCTGTTACGCGTCATTTCCGTTTCATCTGAATTCAAAATCACACCGGGGCTTTAGAAGTTTCACTTCAAAAAATGGTGTTTTCTGGGTTACTAGTAGGAAATTGAAAATTCTAATGTACCGGACCGTTACGCCCCCCGTTTTATAGCATGTATTATAATATTTAAAACACGGACACTTGTAAATAATATTTGATTTGTGGTCATAATTTCAAAACTTTGTATTTGGAGATGTCTGAGTAATCAACTGGTTGATAAATATATCGGATAAGTCATCCGGGTTTTGTGCCTATCGCGAGTATTTTTTGTGTGTTTATTAATATACAATATATTTTATTTTATTTATTTCTTCTTCTTCGATGGCGCTACAGCCCATATCGAGCTTTGGCCTCCTGCAACAGTCGCCTCCAGCTCCTCCTGTCCTCAGCGGCTGACTTCCAGTTTGGTACCTGGAGAAGCTGTGCAGAATCCCCTTTTTTTATTTATTTATTTACATTTTATTATTATTTTTTTTAATTATCCAGTAATACTAATATTAAATTAATAAAAACAGTTTATCATAAACAAGTTCTTATCGACTACATAATGATCTTCAGTCAAATTTAAACAATGCAGTAATTTGAAACTTAACCATTAATATTATCAGTCATTTTACTTGGAAGTTAATAGGCGCGCAGGTAATAAAATTAAAAGCAATTCATTTTTTCATCATGAGTAACTGTCAACGACAAAAACATTGATATCCTGCTTCTCCAGGAGACCCATATCGCAGAAAACGACTCACCACGTTTGGATATCCCCGGATATCTCCTAGTGGCAGTGCGGGGACACCCAAAACATGGCCTTGCGACCTACATTAGGCCGGAGCTGCAGAATATTACCCGAAAAATCACGGATGGATTTCACGCAATCGGTATTCAGGTTGGAAAACTAGCAATATTTAACATCTACAAACCTCCAAATGAAGTATGGCAGACACCAGCACTCCCTCCACACAATCACCCGGCGGTGTACGTGGGAAATTTCAACAGCCACCACTTCCTATGGGGCTACTCAACGACCGATAAAGCTGGAGAACAAATCACCGATTGGGCATCAGCACAGGATTGCCAACTTATTTACGATGCTAAACAAAAGGGGACATTCTTTTCTGCGCGATGGCGTCGTGAATACACGCCCGACTTGTGTTTTGTCTCTAAAGCGCCGGACGGAAAACCTGTGAGGGCCTCGAGAACTGTACTGAATAATTTCCCACATAGCCAACACAGGCCAGTCATGCTAAACATAGGTATACAGATTCCATTAATCTCCAGTAACCCGATGCGACGGTGGAATTTAAGACGGGCAAAATGGCGAGAGTTTTCGGAATATGTTGACAGGGTTGTGGATAACATACCATCAAAGCCAAATTTCTACGACCGATTTTCGAACCTTTTGTTTGTAGCTGCGAAGAAATTCATCCCTAGAGGTTACAGAAAAGTGTATATCCCAACATGGAGCTCAGAAAGCAAACGCCTTCTAGCTGAATACGAGAGGAATAACGACCCAGACACTGCTTCTGATCTTCTCCAGTCTCTGGATGACGGGCGCATGAACAGGTGGAACGAACTAATGGAAGAAATGAGTTTCGAACACTCGAGCAGAAAAGCGTGGCAAACACTCAGGCGACTCGGAGCTGCAAATCAGCCAATTAAGACAACCCCCAAAGTGTCCCCAAATGCTGTTGCTCACCAACTACTCCGCAGTTCAAAAACGACAACAAGGTCTAACATAAGCCACCAGATCAAAAAATCTCTGAAAGCGGCGCGGCTAAAATGGCCGGTGAACCCTAACGATGTGGTCGCCGTTACAGCTGATGATGTAGACATCGCCCTCACTTCAACAAAAGCTGGGAAAGCAGCTGGATGTGACGGAGTTCTTCCAGACTTTTTGAAACATGCTGGGCCACGGACAAAGTTATGGATCGCAAAACTGTTTACTGAAATTTTTAAAACTGGAGTAATTCCAAATATCTGGAAAAAAACTAAAGTTATTGCGATCCTCAAACCCAACAAGCCACCAGAAGATCCAAACAGCTATAGGCCCATCTCGCTTTTAAGTACCATGTATAAACTCCTAGAGCGAGTGGTGCTCCGCAGACTTACCCCAATTCTGGAGAAAGTGGTTCCACAAGAGCAAGCTGGCTTCAGACCAGGCCGTAACTGCTGTGACCAGGTGCTAGCTCTGACAACACACATCGAATCTGGATTCCAGAAACGGCTTAAGACTGCGGCAGCGTTCATTGATCTCTCTGCGGCTTACGACACGGTGTGGCACAAAGGCCTCCTTGTCAAGCTCTACGACACCATAGAGGATGGCAACACAGTACGACTTATTGAGCAACTACTAACTGGCCGTACTTTCAGGGTTTTTCTAGGAGGGCTAAAAAGCAAAAAAATGCACCTGAATAATGGCCTTGCCCAAGGCTCAGTGCTGGCCCCATCACTCTTCAATATCTATACTCGAGATCTTCCTCACACTGAAGGCAGAAAATTTGCTTACGCAGATGACTTCGCCATCACAGTCCAAGCCAAAACCCTCAATGCAGCAGAAGAGATCCTTAATTCTGACCTCAAGGCTATGGAAGAATTTTTCCTCAATTGGCGACTAAAGCCAAATGGGTCGAAAACAGTTGTGACAGCTTTCCATCTCAGTAATTCACAAGCAAACGCAAAACTCTGTGTTCAGTTTGATGGAAAAAATATTTACCATGACCCCCATCCCCGCTATCTTGGAATAACTTTGGACAGGAGCCTGAATTACCGGAAACACATGGAAACAGTGGGCAAAAAAACCAGGACAAGACTAAACTTAGTCAATAAGCTGGCTGGTACTAGCTGGGGATGCGACGCCAACACGCTCAGAACGGCATCCATTGCCCTGGTTTTCTCAGCAGCTGAATACTGTGCTCCAGTATGGGCCAGAAGCGCCCACACTTCCATGGTCGACGTTCAGCTTAATGCCACAATGCGAACCATCAGCGGAACCTTAAAATCGACTCCTCTTCCTTGGCTCCCCGTACTTGCAAATATAACCCCGCCAAATATCAGGCGAGAGATTGCAACACTGAGGGAATACAAGAAGGCGCTGCAAAAAAGCGAAATACCCTTGCACGATGATGTCGTTTCTCACCCGGCATGCCGCTTAAAGTCTCGAAAACCCTTCTGGACGGAAGGAGAAAGACTCCTTCGAACACCTCTCACCCCAGAAGATAGGTGGAAGCTTGAGTGGCAATCAGCTAACCTCAAAAACGCCGATCTCGTGCAAGACCCCACTGAGAGACAGCCTGGGTTCTCATTGCCTCGCAAACTCTGGACTGCCATCAATAGAATAAGGTGCTCCCATAGCCGTTGTGCTCACATGATGCATAGATGGGGCCTTAAAGAGTCGGCGACGTGTGAATGCGGTGCGGTGCAGACCACCGAACATGTAGTCAACGAATGCCCGCTCCATTCATTCCCCGGCGGGATTTATGAGGTCCACAGGGCAACGCCTGAGGCCCTAGACTGGCTCGCAGACCTAGATGTCCCCCTCTGACCCCCCACCATACGAAAGAAGAAGAAGACTGTCTAGAATTTACATAAACACATCGTCTGTAGGTGGTACAACCACAGTTTGATAAATAATGCCTTCAGAGGGCGAAGCAGCTGTAACGCATAATACTAAATTACAAGGCAGAACTTTTTTATAATAAACTGTTTTTGTACATTAAAAATAGTATTATTGGATTATAAAATAAAATGGAGCTCTACAAAATAAACTTAATAACAATCAATAAATATACGTTATCTTAGGATAAGTTACCAAGAAGATGGTGATATACCCCTTTCATCTATGGCAGATCAGGTTTGTCGCATATTTATTTTTTTCTTAACCTTTCTTCAATGTTTTGTTATATTATTGTTCTGTTATGTCACTGTTCTGTTATGTTACTGTTTTGTTATATCACTGTTCTCTTATGTGACTTTGTTATGTCACTGGTCTCTTATATCACTGTTCGGTTATGTCACTGTTTTGTTATGTCAATGTTTAGTAATGTCACGGTTCTGTTGTGTCGGTGTTTTTTTGTTGTCATGGAATGAAATTAAGTGACAATATTTTAAACATACCCCAAACCACAAACAAGTTTACTACCCACCGAATATTTCATGTCAATAATCTCGGCGACTGCTTTCCCGGTAAGTATGACGTCATTTCGCCCTTAACACTAATGAGATGCAGTCAGCCTTCAGATAATAATTGTCGATTAAACATTAACCGGTTCATTAAATTTAATATTACTGCTTCGTTGGCAACCACGGTAAATGCGTCTTACCCAAACCCCAACACGAGTACTCCTACACGAAAAAATAAGTAAAACCCTATATAACCCACTCATGGGTATGGGGTACTTTCAATATAAATACCTCGAGCGATGGATATTTTACGGCATTCGTTTTGGATTCGGCTGTGCTCATTCAAAAAAATCGTACCTCCGAATATTAATATTGAAACATGTAAACTTTAATTAATATACCGTGGTTAAAATTCAACGAATCCACCAATATTTCATCATTTACCCTGTAATGAGGTATTTACGGAAATTTAGTAATAAATTAAAATGAATTTGAAAAAATCTCCACACAAATTTAGGCAGCCATCGCTCGAGGCTTAGAGCAGGCATTTCTATGTTTTGGATTTTGTATTTCCATTTGAATATTTTATTTTATTGTTTGTATATTATATTTTATGAATAAAATTTGAACTTCTTGTTATTAGACCTAGGATTTTCGATGGTGTTTTTGATTTATTGCTTGAAAAACGGCTTGGCCGCACAAGGAATTTATTTTCGCGATTAGTTCCAATCAGTTTATTTTTTCCGCACCTTTCTCGGAAGATCGAATGCAACTGACCTGATTTTTAATAAGTGGAGGGTGAGTGCAAAGGATACACAGAGGCACATGTATCTGGATGCTTTCTAGCATTGAAGGTCGTGGTTTCAAAATAATAGCAATTTTGGATACCGAATTATACCGGTACAAATGAACGGTAATATCCGCCATTTACCTGCATTCACGGACGGACCTAACAGCCAACATTTCGGCAAATGCTGACTGATATAGAACGAAGAGACCTACATATATTTATTTAACCATCGCTCGACTGGATAAGACCTCTTATTTTGTCCCAGCATCAAATGTCAAGCAATTATAGATATCAGTTAATATTTAACTGTATCAAAATAAATTGTCTGTGCAGTTCACACATTTAACACAAAGGCTTTTCTGACTAATCGGAATTGATCGAAGACTTTGTTTTGTAATATTAACCCATTGTGCAAACTTCCTCAGCATCGTTCATCAACATTTTATTGTCCGAGCGTATACTGAAGCGTAGTCGTCTCCATGACTTGTTCAAGATACCACATGGCAGAACAGATGTTCCAGCATAGCATAGCATGACAAGAGGAATGTTGCTATTTAAATAAATTTAAAAAACAGTATAAATATTTAATAGCGGTTCTAAAAAAAACCTTTTTTGTACCTATCTTCCCAAATGTTAAAAGCGTTAAAAACTTAAAAAAATGGAAAAGTAAACTGTGGTAACATAAAAATAAAACATTTTAAAAAATTGAAAAGAATAATTAACTAACTATTTTGAACGCAAATTTGTAAAATAATATTAAATGGCATTCCCTTAGTCAGTTAACGCTTAGCACTTATCCATGAAAATCAATTGTGTACTTTACCACAGAGCCAAAATCAACCACCACTGCGTTAGAGATTGCAATTGCAAATTTAATTTTGCGGCTGCTCAGGTTGTTTGGTGAACGCTACCGCTAGATATATTATTATCATCATTATAGCCATAAAGCGTGCGGTCGAAGTGGTAGTTTAACATTAGAATAGAAAACCGTAACAAACCATGCATTGATTTACGAAGATAGATAGCTTTTGAAATATGGATCCATGGGTTAATTCTCAAAATACCATCGACACTACTCTACAGATGGATAACCACCTATCTTTAATCTGTTTAATTAAGTTCTTGATCCATAGATGTATCCTCAAAATACCATCGACATTACACTACAGATGGATAACCACCTATCTTTAATCTGTTTATTTAAGTTCTTGATCCATAGATGTATCCTCAAAATACCATCGACATTACACTACAGATGGATAACTACGTATCTTTAATCTGTTTAATTAAGTTTTTAATCCATAGATGTATCCCCAAAATACCATCGACATTACACTACAGATGGATAACCACCTATCTTTAATCTGTTTAATTAAGTTTTTAATCCATAGATGTATCCCCAAAATACCATCGACATTACACTACAGATGGATAACCACCTATCTTTAATCTGTTTATTTAAGTTCTTGATCCATAGATGTATCCTCAAAATACCATCGACATTACACTACAGATGGATAACCACCTATCTTTAATCTGTTTAATTAAGTTTTTAATCCATAGATGTATCCCCAAAATACCATCGACATTACACTACAGATGAATAACCACCTAACTTTAATCTGTTTAATTAAATGCTTTTCGGTTTTTACATTAGTTTCATACAGGAGGCCCTGAGGAAAATAATTTCCCTCAAGGCCTGTGTCATCTTATGGGATGCTGTTTAGAGGGTTTCTTTAAGGAAAGGAAGGAGAGGAAGTTCTGGAAAGAAAATAGGAATGAGGGGTGGGTAGGAATCTGGGGATCAGTGTATCCAGGCGTAATGGACGTATGAATCCATTCCTTTAACCGAGGTGCAAGGCGGTGGGTCAAGAGATTCCGGCTGTAGAGGATAAAAGACCTACGTCAACCAGTCGCTCTCGATCCTGCTCACCACACGGCAGGTGGACAGCACTTCGGATAATACCATCAGACCTGGACAAACCCCACCCCATGAACCCTGGCACCCCTGTTAAGTCACCAAACGTGGCGAACCACTTGGGGTGACCTACGGCAAAGGTGTCGGTTATTTAATAAATGGTTTCCGGGCGGCGGTACCCATACCCACCTCCCAAATTGAAAGAATTGATTGAAGATCGTCCTTAAATTACTTAGTCCAAATACTTATTTCTAACAAGAAAAAAATAGGTGATTTCGCATACATAATTTACGATTTTATTTAATTTTTTTGGAGTAAATTATCTACACAATTTTTTAAGGAAAGATATGTTTTAACATTTTTTTGAAGAAGATAATACATACTAATAAATATAAACGAAAATCTGAAAAAAAAAACAAGATACAAAAAAATAAAAAGTAACGGTTGCAGCTGGGACCCGAACCCGGGATGTCCTGAATTACCGGGACAAACGCCTTAAACAACTCGGCCATTGGAACCTCTTGTTTTAAGTCATTTTTGTCGATCTCATATTTCAAATTCAGAATTAACAATATTACGTACGACTATTTTTTCTATTTTTTGGCGTTTGTCCCGGTAGCGTATTTACAATCCCTACCGCGTTTCAGTCGCTTTAAATTTTCAATATCAAAATTTAAATATTTAGAAATAAAATTATTAATTTCTAGTATACACATTGGAAAGATTATTTTATCTAGATTTTAGAACAATTTTTGTTTTTGCAAAGTGATAAAAAATTATCAATATATAGGTGTATTTACAATATATGGGAATAATATTAAAATTTAAATATTTAGAAATAAAATAATTAATTTGTAATATACACATCAGAAAGATTATTTTATCTAGATTTTAGAACAATTTGTATTTTTGCAATGTGATAAAAAATAACCAATATAGAGGTATATTTAAAATGTAAATTGTCGTTACCGCGACTGAATCGGTATAGGTTTTGTAAAGACGCGTCCCGGTAAGACAAGAAAGAGATCCTGAATTCGAGTCCCAATTGCGACCGTTATCTTTTTTATTTTTCTGTTCTTATTCTTTTTCATATTTTGGTTTAGATTTATTTGTATTATCTTCTTCTTCAATGATTTATTTATTTTATTTATTTATTTATCTATAAAAGGTATGTTTACATTACATTATTCGATGCCTGTCTCACTAGGGTATACCTGTGTTGAGACAGGCGTAGAGGTACATAATAATATTTGGCTGATTTATAAAGCGCCGTTTTCGTGAAAAATCACCTCAAGGGCGCTGAAATGAGTATCATACATAAGAATATTTAAGTATAACATAAAAATATTTAAGGAAAGATACATGATATATTACGTTGATGGATACACCCAAAGAGGTTATTATAAAAATGAATTGTTCCAATGAAAATTGAGTATTTTGTATTTATATTATATTTTAGGTAAATCAAGAGTTTCCTGTTTGGTTGGTTTATACATGTGAAATTATGTTTACTGAGAAACCAATTATCATATATACAGGGTGTTAAGGGACGTACTTGACTTACTTTAACCAGTGATTCCTGACATTATTTGGAGTAAAAAATTTAAATGAAATATTAGCTTCCGCTGATTTTTCGACGATTTTTTTTTTTTACAAAATGTTTTTTTTTTTCAAAATCTAAATAATTTTGACGGCCTTAAATTTAAAGTTAAAAATGACGAAATTAACTGAAAATTACATTTGTGTTACAAAGATTTACTTTGAGCACAAATTTATCGCATTTACATTAAAAATTTTGGACCAAAACACGCTTTCCATGCAATGTTTTATTTTTTTTATTTTGTATTTCATTAAATAATATATAGGGCAAGATTCTTTTTATTTATTACTATTAGCTCACAAAAAATTGACAAGGTTTTCTCTAAAATCATGAAAAATTGAATCATTTAATGACCCTTATTTTAAAATTTTAAACACAATTAAATAATTAAGTGTCACGTGTACGTACGTGCGTGCCAGATAATTGGTTATCCTTTGGATTTAAAAAAAAGTTTTTCAGTTGGGTTGGGTATTTCGGCACCAAATCCAAAATAAGGTTGAATAGGGCCGCGCAGCTATTCCTTTTAAGCAAAAACCGAATAAACTATTAAGCATATAAAAACTGCTACAAAGACATGTAAAGCTAATGGGCAATACTAATAAGGGAGATGATAATAAGAAGTGTCTTTGATCCCTAGATTTAATAGAAAGACGTTAATGGAGAAACGCGGAAGGTGCCAATAACCAAGATAAGTTATTTGGTCGGTTTATACCGGTTGAC